>CAXAJV010000972.1:2105600-2380600 GCA_963969225.1 Xylocopa violacea
CGCGCTATCTCAGAGTAGGGAACCTAACATCTTGGATGTAGTATTTTCCAACATTCCTGGCGGGTCGGCTCCTACTTCTCGGTGGGCATATTATATACGTCTATATCGTAATGTAACCTAACCTAACCCATCTAGACCCTCGCTGGTAATGTTTTACAAAATCCCGGTCCTGTCGGCCCGTTCGTCTCGGTGCGGACATTGTATGCGTTTATAACGTTATATATCCTAACCTAAGGCAACCTAACATCTCGGATGTAGTATTTTCCAACATTCCTGGCGCGTCGGCCCCAATTTCTCGGTGGGCACATTATATACATCTATATCGTAATATAACGCGCTATCTCAGAGTAGACCCTCGCTGGTAATGTTTTAACAAAATCCGGTCGTGTCGGCCATTACTCTGTGTGGGGACATTATATACGTCTATATCGTAATATAACCTAACCTAACCCATCTAGACCCTCGCTGGTAATGTTTTACAAAATCCCGGTCGTGTCGGCCAGTACTTCTCGGTGGGGACATTATATACGTCTATATCGTAATATAACCTAACCTAACCCATCTAGACCCTCGCTGGTAATGTTTTACAAAATCCCGGTCGTGTCGGCCCGTGCTTCTCGGTGGGGCACATAATATACGTCTATATCGTAATATAACCTAACCTAACCCATCTAGACCCTCGCTGGTAATGTTTTACAAAATCCCGCTCGTGTCGTCCCGTACGTCTCGGTGCGGACATTATATACGTCTATAACGATACGTATCCTAACCTAAGCCAACTTAACATCTGGGATGTAGTATTTTCCAAAATTCCTGGCGAGTCGGCCCCAACATCTCGGTGGGCAGATTATATACGTCTATATCGTAATATAACCTAACCTAACCCATCTAGACCCTCGCTGGTAATGTTTTACAAAATCCCGGGCGTGTCGGCCCGTACGTCTCGGTGCGGACATTATATGCGTTTATAACGTTATATATCCTAACCTAAGGCAACCTAACATCTCGGATGTAGTATTTTCCAACATTCCTGGCGCGTCGGCCCCAATTTCTCGGTGGGCACATTATATACATCTATATCGTAATATAACCTAACCTAACCCATCTAGACCCTCGCTGGTAATGTTTTACAAAATCCCGGTCGTGTCGGCCAGTACTTCTCGGTGGGGACATTATATACGTCTATATCGTAATATAACCTAACCTAACCCATCTAGACCCTCGCTGGTAATGTTTTACAAAACCCCGGTCGTGTCGGGCCGTGCTTCTCGGTGGGGACATTATATACGTCTATAACCTTATATATCCTAACCTAAGGGAACCTAACATCGCGGATGTATTCTTTCACAACATTCCTGGCTGGTCGGCGCCAATTCTCGGTGGGAACATTATATACGTCTATAACGTTATATATCCTAACCTAAGGCAACTTAACATCTCGGATGTAGTATTTCCCAACATTCCTGGCGGGTCGGCCCCATCTTCTCGGTGGGCACATTATATACGTCTATATCGTAATATAACCTAACCTAACCCATCTAGACCCTCGCTGGTAATGTTTTACAAAATCGCGGTACGTGTCGTCCCGTACGTCTCGGTTCGGACATTATATACGTCTATAATGTTATATATCCTAACCTAAGGGAACCTAACATCGCGGATGTAGTATTTCACAACATTCCCGGCTGGTCGGCCCCATCTTCTCGGTGGGCACATTATATACGTCTATATCGTAATATAACCTAACCTAACCCATCTAGACCCTCGCTGGTAATGTTTTACAAAATCCGGGGCGTGTCGGCCCGTACTTCTCGGTGCGGACATTATATAAGTCTATAACGTTATATACCCTAACCTAAGGGAACCTAACATCTTGGATGTAGTATTTTCCAACATTCCTGGCGGGTCGGCTCCTACTTCTCGGTGGGCATATTATATACGTCTATATCGTAATGTAACCTAACCTAACCCATCTAGACCCTCGCTGGTAATGTTTTACAAAATCCCGGTCCTGTCGGCCCGTTCGTCTCGGTGCGGACATTGTATGCGTTTATAACGTTATATATCCTAACCTAAGGCAACCTAACATCTCGGATGTAGTATTTTCCAACATTCCTGGCGCGTCGGCCCCAATTTCTCGGTGGGCACATTATATACATCTATATCGTAATATAACCTAACCTAACCCATCTAGACCCTCGCTGGTAATGTTTTACAAAATCCCGGTCGTGTCGGCCATTACTCTGTGTGGGGACATTATATACGTCTATATCGTAATATAACCTAACCTAACCCATCTAGACCCTCGCTGGTAATGTTTTACAAAATCCCGGTCGTGTCGGCCAGTACTTCTCGGTGGGGACATTATATACGTCTATAACGTTATATATCCTAACCTAAGGCAACTTAACATCTCGGATGTAGTATTTCCCAACATTCCTGGCGGGTCGGCCCCATCTTCTCGGTGGGCACATTATATACGTCTATATCGTAATATAACCTAACCTAACCCATCTAGACCCTCGCTGGTAATGTTTTACAAAATCGCGGTACGTGTCGTCCCGTACGTCTCGGTTCGGACATTATATACGTCTATAATGTTATATATCCTAACCTAAGGGAACCTAACATCGCGGATGTAGTATTTCACAACATTCCCGGCTGGTCGGCCCCATCTTCTCGGTGGGCACATTATATACGTCTATATCGTAATATAACCTAACCTAACCCATCTAGACCCTCGCTGGTAATGTTTTACAAAATCCGGGGCGTGTCGGCCCGTACTTCTCGGTGCGGACATTATATAAGTCTATAACGTTATATACCCTAACCTAAGGGAACCTAACATCTTGGATGTAGTATTTTCCAACATTCCTGGCGGGTCGGCTCCTACTTCTCGGTGGGCATATTATATACGTCTATATCTTAATGTAACCTAACCTAACCCATCTAGACCCTCGCTGGTAATGTTTTACAAAATCCCGGTCCTGTCGGCCCGTTCGTCTCGGTGCGGACATTGTATGCGTTTATAACGTTATATATCCTAACCTAAGGCAACCTAACATCTCGGATGTAGTATTTTCCAACATTCCTGGCGCGTCGGCCCCAATTTCTCGGTGGGCACATTATATACATCTATATCGTAATATAACCTAACCTAACCCATCTAGACCCTCGCTGGTAATGTTTTACAAAATCCCGGTCGTGTCGGCCATTACTCTGTGTGGGGACATTATATACGTCTATATCGTAATATAACCTAACCTAACCCATCTAGACCCTCGCTGGTAATGTTTTACAAAATCCCGGTCGTGTCGGCCAGTACTTCTCGGTGGGGACATTATATACGTCTATATCGTAATATAACCTAACCTAACCCATCTAGACCCTCGCTGGTAATGTTTTACAAAATCCCGGTCGTGTCGGCCCGTGCTTCTCGGTGGGCACATAATATACGTCTATATCGTAATATAACCTAACCTAACCCATCTAGACCCTCGCTGGTAATGTTTTACAAAATCCCGCTCGTGTCGTCCCGTACGTCTCGGTGCGGACATTATATACGTCTATAACGATACGTATCCTAACCTAAGGCAACTTAACATCTGGGATGTAGTATTTTCCAAAATTCCTGGCGAGTCGGCCCCAACATCTCGGTGGGCAGATTATATACGTCTATATCGTAATATAACCTAACCTAACCCATCTAGACCCTCGCTGGTAATGTTTTACAAAATCCCGGGCGTGTCGGCCCGTACGTCTCGGTGCGGACATTATATGCGTTTATAACGTTATATATCCTAACCTAAGGCAACCTAACATCTCGGATGTAGTATTTTCCAACATTCCTGGCGCGTCGGCCCCAATTTCTCGGTGGGCACATTATATACATCTATATCGTAATATAACCTAACCTAACCCATCTAGACCCTCGCTGGTAATGTTTTACAAAATCCCGGTCGTGTCGGCCAGTACTTCTCGGTGGGGACATTATATACGTCTATATCGTAATATAACCTAACCTAACCCATCTAGACCCTCGCTGGTAATGTTTTACAAAACCCCGGTCGTGTCGGGCCGTGCTTCTCGGTGGGGACATTATATACGTCTATAACCTTATATATCCTAACCTAAGGGAACCTAACATCGCGGATGTATTCTTTCACAACATTCCTGGCTGGTCGGCGCCAATTCTCGGTGGGAACATTATATACGTCCATAACGTAATATAACCTAACCTAACCCATCTAGACCCTCGCTGGTAATGTTTTACAGAATCCCGGTCGTGTCGTCCCGTACGTCTCGGTGCGGAGATTATATACGTCTATAACGTTATGTATCCTAACCTAAGGCAACTTAACATCTGGCATGTAGTATTTTCCAACATTCCTGGCGAGTCGGCCCCAACTTCTCGGTGGGCACATTATACACGTCTATATCGTAATATAACCTAACCTAACCCATCTAGACCCTCGCTGGTAATGTTTTACAAAATCCCGGTCGTGTCGGCCAGTACTTCTCGGTGGGGACATTATATACGTCTATATCGTAATATAACCTAACCTAACCCATCTAGACCCTCGCTGGTAATGTTTTACAAAATCCCGGTAGTGTCGGCCCGTGCTTCTCGGTGGGGACATTATATACGTCTATAACCTTATATATCCTAACCTAAGGGAACCTAACATCGCGGATGTATTCTTTCACAACATTCCTGGCTGGTCGGCGCCAATTCTCGGTGGGAACATTATATACGTCTATATCGTAATATAACCTAACCTAACCCATCTAGACCCTCGCTGGTAATGTTTTACAAAATCCCGGTCGTGTCGGCCCGTGCTTCTCGGTGGGCACATTATATACGTCTATATCGTAATATAACCTAACCTAACCCATCTAGACCCTCGCTGGTAATGTTTTACAAAATCCTGGGCGTGTCGGCCCGTACTTCTCGGTGCGGACATTATATAAGTCTATAACGTTATATACCCTAACCTAAGGGAACCTAACATCTTGGATGTAGTATTTTCCAACATTCCTGGCGGGTCGGCTCCTACTTCTCGGTGGGCATATTATATACGTCTATATCGTAATGTAACCTAACCTAACCCATCTAGACCCTCGCTGGTAATGTTTTACAAAATCCCGGTCCTGTCGGCCCGTACGTCTCGGTGCGGACATTATATGCGTTTATAACGTTATATATCCTAACCTAAGGCAACCTAACATCTCGGATGTAGTATTTTCCAACATTCCTGGCGCGTCGGCCCCAACTTCTCGGTGGGCACATTATATACATCTATATCGTAATATAACCTAACCTAACCCATCTAGACCCTCGCTGGTAATGTTTTACAAAATCCCGGTCGCGTCGGCCAGTACTTCTCGGTGGGCACATTATATACGTCTATATCGTAATATAACCTAACCTAACCCATCTAGACCCTCGCTGGTAATGATTTACAAAATCCCGGGCGTGTCGGCCCGTGCTTCTCTTTGGGCATATTATATACATCTATATCGTAACATAACCTAACCTAACCCATCTAGACCCTCGCTGGTAATGTTTTACAAAATCCCGGTCGTGCCGGCGCGTACTTCTCGGTGGGGACATTATATACGTCTATAACGTTATATATCCTAACCTAAGGCAACTTAACATCTCGGATGTAGTATTTCCCAACATTCCTGGCGGGTCGGCCCCATCTTCTCGGTGGGCACATTATATACGTCTATATCGTAATATAACCTAACCTAACCCATCTAGACCCTCCCTGGTAATGTTTTACAAAATCCCGGTACGTGTCGTCCCGTACGTCTTGGTTCGGACATTATATACGTCTATAATGTTATATATCCTAACCTAAGGGAACCTAACATCGCGGATGTAGTATTTCACAACATTCCCGGCTGGTCGGCCCCATCTTCTCGGTGGGTACATTATATACGTCTATATCGTAATATAACCTAACCTAACCCATCTAGACCCTCGCTGGTAATGTTTTACAAAATCCGGGGCGTGTCGGCCCGTACTTCTCGGTGCGGACATTATATAAGTCTATAACGTTATATACCCTAACCTAAGGGAACCTAACATCTTGGATGTAGTATTTTCCAACATTCCTGGCGGGTCGGCTCCTACTTCTCGGTGGGCATATTATATACGTCTATATCGTAATGTAACCTAACCTAACCCATCTAGACCCTCGCTGGTAATGTTTTACAAAATCCCGGTCCTGTCGGCCCGTACGTCTCGGTGCGGACATTGTATGCGTTTATAACGTTATATATCCTAACCTAAGGCAACCTAACATCTCGGATGTAGTATTTTCCAACATTCCTGGCGCGTCGGCCCCAACTTCTCGGTGGGCACATTATATACATCTATATCGTAATATAACCTAACCTAACCCATCTAGACCCTCGCTGGTAATGTTTTACAAAATCCCGGTCGTGTCGGCCATTACTCTGTGTGGGGACATTATATACGTCTATATCGTAATATAACCTAACCTAACCCATCTAGACCCTCGCTGGTAATGTTTTACAAAATCCCGGTCGTGTCGGCCAGTACTTCTCGGTGGGGACATTATATACGTCTATAGCGTAATATAACCTAACCTAACCCATCTAGACCCTCGCTGGTAATGTTTTACAAAATCCCGGTCGTGTCGGCCCGTGCTTCTCGGTGGGCACATAATATACGTCTATATCGTAATATAACCTAACCTAACCCATCTAGACCCTCGCTGGTAATGTTTTACAAAATCCCGCTCGTGTCGTCCCGTACGTCTCGGTGCGGACATTATATACGTCTATAACGATACGTATCCTAACCTAAGGCAACTTAACATCTGGGATGTAGTATTTTCCAAAATTCCTGGCGAGTCGGCCCCAACATCTCGGTGGGCAGATTATATACGTCTATATCGTAATATAACCTAACCTAACCCATCTAGACCCTCGCTGGTAATGTTTTACAAAATCCCGGTCGTGTCGGCCAGTACTTCTCGGTGGGGCATTATATACGTCTATATCGTAATATAACCTAACCTAACCCATGTAGACCCTCGCTGGCAATGTTTTACAAAATCCCGGTCGTGTCGGCCCGTGCTTCTCGGTGGGCACATTATATACGTCTATATCGTAATATAACCTAACCTAACCCATCTAGACCCTCGCTGGTAATGTTTTACAAAATCCCGGTCCTGTCGGCCCGTACGTCTCGGTGCGGACATTATATGCGTTTATAACGTTATATATCCTAACCTAAGGCAACCTAACATCTCGGATGTAGTATTTTCCAACATTCCTGGCGCGTCGGCCCCAATTTCTCGGTGGGCACATTATATACATCTATATCGTAATATAACCTAACCTAACCCATCTAGACCCTCGCTGGTAATGTTTTACAAAATCCCGGTCGTGTCGGCCAGTACTTCTCGGTGGGGACATTATATACGTCTATATCGTAATATAACCTAACCTAACCCATCTAGACCCTCGCTGGTAATGTTTTACAAAATCCCGGTCGTGTCGGCCCGTGCTTCTCGGTGGGCACATAATATACGTCTATATCGTAATATAACCTAACCTAACCCATCTAGACCGTCGCTGGTAATGTTTTACAAAATCCCGCTCGTGTCGTCCCGTACGTCTCGGTGCGGACATTATATACGTCTATAACGATACGTATCCTAACCTAAGGCAACTTAACATCTGGGATGTAGTATTTTCCAAAATTCCTGGCGAGTCGGCCCCAACTTCTCGGTGGGCAGATTATATACGTCTATATCGTAATATAACCTAACCTAACCCATCTAGACCCTCGCTGGTAATGTTTTACAAAATCCCGGTCGTGTCGGCCCCAACTTCTCGGTGGGCAGATTATATACGTCTATATCGTAATATAACCTAACCTAACCCATCTAGACCCTCGCTGGTAATGTTTTACAAAATCCCGGTCGTGTCGGCCCCAACTTCTCGGTGGGCAGATTATATACGTCTATATCGTAATATAACCTAACCTAACCCATCTAGACCCTCGCTGGTAATGTTTTACAAAATCCCGGTCGTGTCGGCCAGTACTTCCCGGTGGGGACATTATATACATCTATATCGTAATATAACCTAACCTAACCCATCTAGACCCTCGCTGGTAGTGTTTTACAAAATCCCGGTCGTGTCGGCCCGTGCTTCTCGGTGGGCACATTATATACGTCTATATCGTAATATAACCTAACCTAACCCATCTAGACCCTCGCTGGTAATGTTTTACAAAATCCCGGTCGTGTCGGCCAGTACTTCTCGGTGGGGACATTATATACGTCTATAACGATACGTATCCTAACCTAAGGCAACTTAACATCTGGGATGTAGTATTTTCCAAAATTCCTGGCGAGTCGGCCCCAACTTCTCGGTGGGGCATTATATACGTCTATATCGTAATATAACCTAACATAACCCATCTAGACCCTCGCTGGCAATGTTTTACAAAATCCCGGTCGTGTCGGCCCGTGCTTCTCGGTGGGCACATTATATACGTCTATATCGTAATATAACCTAACCTAACCCATCTAGACCCTCGCTGGTAATGTTTTACAAAATCCGGGGCGTGTCGGCCCGTACTTCTCGGTGCGGACATTATATAAGTCTATAACGTTATATACCCTAACCTAAGGTAACCTAACATCTTGGATGTAGTATTTTCCAACATTCCTGCTGGGTCGGCTCCTACTTCTCGGTGGGCATATTATATACGTCTATATCGTAATGTAACCTAACCTAACCCATCTAGACCCTCGCTGGTAATGTTTTACAAAATCCCGGTCGTGTCGGCCCGTACGTCTCGGTGCGGACATTATATGCGCTTATAACGTTATATATCCTAACCTAAGGCAACCTAACATCTCGGATGTAGTATTTTCCAACATTCCTGGCGCGTCGGCCCCAACTTCTCGGTGGGCACATTATATACATCTATATCGTAATATAACCTGACCTAACCCATCTAGACCCTCGCTGGTAATGTTTTACAAAATCCCGGTCGTGTCGGCCAGTACTTCTCGGTGGGGACATTATATACGTCTATATCGTAATATAACCTAACCTAACCCATCTAGAGCCTCGCTGGTAATGTTTTACAAAATCCCGGTCGTGTCGGCCCGTGCTTCCCGGTGGGCACATTATATACATCTATATCGTAGTATAACCTAACCTAACCCATCTAGACCCTCGCTGGTAATGTTTTACAGAATCCCGGTCGTGTCGGCCCGTACTTCTCGGTGGGGACATTATATACGTCTATAACGTTATATATCCTAACCTAAGGCAACTTAACATCTCGGATGTAGTATTTTCCAACATTCCTGGCGGGTCGGCCCCATGTTCTCGGTGGGCACATAATATACGTCTATATCGTGATATAACCTAACCTAACCCATCTAGACCCTCGCTGGTAATGCTTTACAAAATCCCGGTCGTGTCGTCCCGTACGTCTCGGAGCGGACATTATATACGTCTATAACGTTACGTATCCTAACCTAAGGCAACTTAACATCTGGGATGTAGTATTTTCCAAAATTCCTGGCGAGTCGGCCCCAACTTCTCGGTGGGCAGATTATATACGTCTATATCGTAATATAACCAAACCTAACCCATCTAGACCCTCGCTGGTAATGTTTTACAAAATCCCGGTCGTGTCGGCCCGTGCTTCTCGGTGGGCACATAATATACGTCTATATCGTAATATAACCTAACCTAACCCATCTAGACCGTCGCTGGTAATGTTTTACAAAATCCCGCTCGTGTCGTCCCGTACGTCTCGGTGCGGACATTATATACGTCTATAACGATACGTATCCTAACCTAAGGCAACTTAACATCTGGGATGTAGTATTTTCCAAAATTCCTGGCGAGTCGGCCCCAACTTCTCGGTGGGCAGATTATATACGTCTATATCGTAATATAACCTAACCTAACCCATCTAGACCCTCGCTGGTAATGTTTTACAAAATCCCGGTCGTGTCGGCCAGTACTTCTCGGTGGGGACATTATATACATCTATATCGTAATATAACCTAACCTAACCCATCTAGACCCTCGCTGGTAATGTTTTACAAAATCCCGGTCGTGTCGGGCCGTGCTTCTCCGTGGGCACATTATATACGTCTATATCGTAATATAACCTAACCTAACCCATCTAGACCCTCGCTGGTAATGTTTTACAAAATCCCGGTCGTGTCGGCCAGTACTTCTCGGTGGGGACATTATATACGTCTATATCGTAATATAACCTAACCTAACCCATCTAGACCCTCGCTGGTAATGTTTTACAAAATCCCGGTCGTGTCGGCCAGTACTTCTCGGTGGGCACATAATATACGTCTATATCGTAATATAACCTAACCTAACCCATCTAGACAGTCGCTGGTAATGTTTTACAAAATCCCGCTCGTGTCGTCCCGTACGTCTCGGTGCGGACATTATATACGTCTATAACGATACGTATCCTAACCTAAGGCAACTTAACATCTGGGATGTAGTATTTTCCAAAATTCCTGGCGAGTCGGCCCCAACTTCTCGGTGGGCAGATTATATACGTCTATATCGTAATATAACCTAACCTAACCCATCTAGACCCTCGCTGGTAATGTTTTACAAAATCCCGGTCGTGTCGGCCAGTACTTCTCGGTGGGGACATTATATACATCTATATCGTAATATAACCTAACCTAACCCATCTAGACCCTCGCTGGTAATGTTTTACAAAATCCCGGTCGTGTCGGCCCGTGCTTCTCGGTGGGCACATTATATACGTCTATATCGTAATATAACCTAACCTAACCCATCTAGACCCTCGCTGGTAATGTTTTACAAAATCCCGGTCGTGTCGGCCAGTACTTCTCGGTGGGGCATTATATACGTCTATATCGTAATATAACCTAACCTAACCCATGTAGACCCTCGCTGGCAATGTTTTACAAAATCCCGGTCGTGTCGGCCCGTGCTTCTCGGTGGGCACATTATATACGTCTATATCGTAATATAACCTAACCTAACCCATCTAGACCCTCGCTGGTAATGTTTTACAAAATCCCGGTCCTGTCGGCCCGTAGGTCTCGGTGCGGACATTATATGCGTTTATAACGTTATATATCCTAACCTAAGGCAACCTAACATCTCGGATGTAGTATTTTCCAACATTCCTGGCGCGTCGGCCCCAATTTCTCGGTGGGCACATTATATACATCTATATCGTAATATAACCTAACCTAACCCATCTAGACCCTCGCTGGTAATGTTTTACAAAATCCCGGTCGTGTCGGCCAGTACTTCTCGGTGGGGACATTATATACGTCTATATCGTAATATAACCTAACCTAACCCATCTAGACCCTCGCTGGTAATGTTTTACAAAATCCCGGTCGTGTCGGCCCGTGCTTCTCGGTGGGCACATAATATACGTCTATATCGTAATATAACCTAACCTAACCCATCTAGACCGTCGCTGGTAATGTTTTACAAAATCCCGCTCGTGTCGTCCCGTACGTCTCGGTGCGGACATTATATACGTCTATAACGATACGTATCCTAACCTAAGGCAACTTAACATCTGGGATGTAGTATTTTCCAAAATTCCTGGCGAGTCGGCCCCAACTTCTCGGTGGGCAGATTATATACGTCTATATCGTAATATAACCTAACCTAACCCATCTAGACCCTCGCTGGTAATGTTTTACAAAATCCCGGTCGTGTCGGCCCCAACTTCTCGGTGGGCAGATTATATACGTCTATATCGTAATATAACCTAACCTAACCCATCTAGACCCTCGCTGGTAATGTTTTACAAAATCCCGGTCGTGTCGGCCCCAACTTCTCGGTGGGCAGATTATATACGTCTATATCGTAATATAACCTAACCTAACCCATCTAGACCCTCGCTGGTAATGTTTTACAAAATCCCGGTCGTGTCGGCCAGTACTTCCCGGTGGGGACATTATATACATCTATATCGTAATATAACCTAACCTAACCCATCTAGACCCTCGCTGGTAGTGTTTTACAAAATCCCGGTCGTGTCGGCCCGTGCTTCTCGGTGGGCACATTATATACGTCTATATCGTAATATAACCTAACCTAACCCATCTAGACCCTCGCTGGTAATGTTTTACAAAATCCCGGTCGTGTCGGCCAGTACTTCTCGGTGGGGACATTATATACGTCTATAACGATACGTATCCTAACCTAAGGCAACTTAACATCTGGGATGTAGTATTTTCCAAAATTCCTGGCGAGTCGGCCCCAACTTCTCGGTGGGGCATTATATACGTCTATATCGTAATATAACCTAACATAACCCATCTAGACCCTCGCTGGCAATGTTTTACAAAATCCCGGTCGTGTCGGCCCGTGCTTCTCGGTGGGCACATTATATACGTCTATATCGTAATATAACCTAACCTAACCCATCTAGACCCTCGCTGGTAATGTTTTACAAAATCCGGGGCGTGTCGGCCCGTTCTTCTCGGTGCGGACATTATATAAGTCTATAACGTTATATACCCTAACCTAAGGTAACCTAACATCTTGGATGTAGTATTTTCCAACATTCCTGCTGGGTCGGCTCCTACTTCTCGGTGGGCATATTATATACGTCTATATCGTAATGTAACCTAACCTAACCCATCTAGACCCTCGCTGGTAATGTTTTACAAAATCCCGGTCGTGTCGGCCCGTACGTCTCGGTGCGGACATTATATGCGCTTATAACGTTATATATCCTAACCTAAGGCAACCTAACATCTCGGATGTAGTATTTTCCAACATTCCTGGCGCGTCGGCCCCAACTTCTCGGTGGGCACATTATATACATCTATATCGTAATATAACCTGACCTAACCCATCTAGACCCTCGCTGGTAATGTTTTACAAAATCCCGGTCGTGTCGGCCAGTACTTCTCGGTGGGGACATTATATACGTCTATATCGTAATATAACCTAACCTAACCCATCTAGAGCCTCGCTGGTAATGTTTTACAAAATCCCGGTCGTGTCGGCCCGTGCTTCCCGGTGGGCACATTATATACATCTATATCGTAGTATAACCTAACCTAACCCATCTAGACCCTCGCTGGTAATGTTTTACAGAATCCCGGTCGTGTCGGCCCGTACTTCTCGGTGGGGACATTATATACGTCTATAACGTTATATATCCTAACCTAAGGCAACTTAACATCTCGGATGTAGTATTTTCCAACATTCCTGGCGGGTCGGCCCCATGTTCTCGGTGGGCACATAATATACGTCTATATCGTGATATAACCTAACCTAACCCATCTAGACCCTCGCTGGTAATGCTTTACAAAATCCCGGTCGTGTCGTCCCGTACGTCTCGGAGCGGACATTATATACGTCTATAACGTTACGTATCCTAACCTAAGGCAACTTAACATCTGGGATGTAGTATTTTCCAAAATTCCTGGCGAGTCGGCCCCAACTTCTCGGTGGGCAGATTATATACGTCTATATCGTAATATAACCAAACCTAACCCATCTAGACCCTCGCTGGTAATGTTTTACAAAATCCCGGTCGTGTCGGCCCGTGCTTCTCGGTGGGCACATAATATACGTCTATATCGTAATATAACCTAACCTAACCCATCTAGACCGTCGCTGGTAATGTTTTACAAAATCCCGCTCGTGTCGTCCCGTACGTCTCGGTGCGGACATTATATACGTCTATAACGATACGTATCCTAACCTAAGGCAACTTAACATCTGGGATGTAGTATTTTCCAAAATTCCTGGCGAGTCGGCCCCAACTTCTCGGTGGGCAGATTATATACGTCTATATCGTAATATAACCTAACCTAACCCATCTAGACCCTCGCTGGTAATGTTTTACAAAATCCCGGTCGTGTCGGCCAGTACTTCTCGGTGGGGACATTATATACATCTATATCGTAATATAACCTAACCTAACCCATCTAGACCCTCGCTGGTAATGTTTTACAAAATCCCGGTCGTGTCGGCCCGTGCTTCTCCGTGGGCACATTATATACGTCTATATCGTAATATAACCTAACCTAACCCATCTAGACCCTCGCTGGTAATGTTTTACAAAATCCCGGTCGTGTCGGCCAGTACTTCTCGGTGGGGACATTATATACGTCTATATCGTAATATAACCTAACCTAACCCATCTAGACCCTCGCTGGTAATGTTTTACAAAATCCCGGTCGTGTCGGCCAGTACTTCTCGGTGGGCACATAATATACGTCTATATCGTAATATAACCTAACCTAACCCATCTAGACAGTCGCTGGTAATGTTTTACAAAATCCCGCTCGTGTCGTCCCGTACGTCTCGGTGCGGACATTATATACGTCTATAACGATACGTATCCTAACCTAAGGCAACTTAACATCTGGGATGTAGTATTTTCCAAAATTCCTGGCGAGTCGGCCCCAACTTCTCGGTGGGCAGATTATATACGTCTATATCGTAATATAACCTAACCTAACCCATCTAGACCCTCGCTGGTAATGTTTTACAAAATCCCGGTCGTGTCGGCCAGTACTTCTCGGTGGGGACATTATATACATCTATATCGTAATATAACCTAACCTAACCCATCTAGACCCTCGCTGGTAATGTTTTACAAAATCCCGGTCGTGTCGGCCCGTGCTTCTCGGTGGGCACATTATATACGTCTATATCGTAATATAACCTAACCTAACCCATCTAGACACTCGCTGGTAATGTTTTACAAAATCCCGGTCGTGTCGGCCAGTACTTCTCGGTGGGGACATTATATACGTCTATATCGTAATATAACCTAACCTAACCCATCTAGACCCTCGCTGGTAATGTTTTACAAAATCCCGGTCATGTCGGCCAGTACTTCTCGGTGGGCACATAATATACGTCTATATCGTAATATAACCTAACCTAACCGATCTAGACCGTCGCTGGTAATGTTTTACAAAATCCCGCTCGTGTCGTCCCGTACGTCTCGGTGCGGACATTATATACGTCTATAACGATACGTATCCTAACCTAAGGCAACTTAACATCTGGGATGTAGTATTTTCCAAAATTCCTGGCGAGTCGGCCCCAACTTCTCGGTGGGCAGATTATATACGTCTATATCGTAATATAACCTAACCTAACCCATCTAGACCCTCGCTGGTAATGTTTTACAAAATCCCGGTCGTGTCGGCCCCAACTTCTCGGTGGGCAGATTATATACGTCTATATCGTAATATAACCTAACCTAACCCATCTAGACCCTCGCTGGTAATGTTTTACAAAATCCCGGTCGTGTCGGCCAGTACTTCTCGGTGGGGACATTATATACGTCTATATCGTAATATAACCTAACCTAACCCATCTAAACCCTCGCTGGTAATGTTTTACAAAATTCCGGTCGTGTCGTCCCGTACGTCTCGGTGCGGAGATTATATACGTCTATAACGTTATATACCCTAACCTAAGGTAACCTAACATCTTGGATGTAGTATTTTCCAACATTCCTGCTGGGTCGGCTCCTACTTCTCGGTGGGCATATTATATACGTCTATATCGTAATGTAACCTAACCTAACCCATCTAGACCCTCGCTGGTAATGTTTTACAAAATCCCGGTCCTGTCGGCCCGTACGTCTCGGTGCGGACATTATATGCGTTTATAACGTTATATATCCTAACCTAAGGCAACCTAACATCTCGGATGTAGTATTTTCCAACATTCCTGGCGCGTCGGCCCCTACTTCTCGGTGGGCACATTATATACATCTATATCGTAATATAACCTAACCTAACCCATCTAGACCCTTGCTGGTAATGTTTTACAGAATCCCGGTCGTGTCGTCCCGTACGTCTCGGTGCGGAGATTATATACGTCTATAACGTTATATACCCTAACCTAAGGGAACCTAACAACTTGGATGTAGTATTTTCTAACATTCCTGGCGGGTCGGCCCCTACTTCTCGGTGGGCACATTATATACGTCTATATCGTAATATAACCTAACCTAACCCATCTAGACCCTCGCTGGTAATGTTTTACAAAATCCCGGTCGTGTCGGCCAGTACTTCTCGGTGGGGCATTATATACGTCTATATCGTAATATAACCTAACATAACCCATCTAGACCCTCGCTGGCAATGTTTTACAAAATCCCGGTTGTGTCGGCCCGTGCTTCTCGGTGGGCACATTATATACGTCTATATCGTAATATAACCTAACCTAACCCATCTAGACCCTCGCTGGTAATGTTTTACAAAATCCGGGGCGTGTCGGCCCGTACTTCTCGGTGCGGACATTATATAAGTCTATAACGTTATATACCCTAACCTAAGGTAACCTAACATCTTGGATGTAGTATTTTCCAACATTCCTGCTGGGTCGGCTCCTACTTCTCGGTGGGCATATTATATACGTCTATATCGTAATGTAACCTAACCTAACCCATCTAGACCCTCGCTGGTAATGTTTTACAAAATCCCGGTCGTGTCGGCCCGTACGTCTCGGTGCGGACATTATATGCGCTTATAACGTTATATATCCTAACCTAAGGCAACCTAACATCTCGGATGTAGTATTTTCCAACATTCCTGGCGCGTCGGCCCCAACTTCTCGGTGGGCACATTATATACATCTATATCGTAATATAACCTGACCTAACCCATCTAGACCCTCGCTGGTAATGTTTTACAAAATCCCGGTCGTGTCGGCCAGTACTTCTCGGTGGGGACATTATATACGTCTATATCGTAATATAACCTAACCTAACCCATCTAGAGCCTCGCTGGTAATGTTTTACAAAATCCCGGTCGTGTCGGCCCGTGCTTCCCGGTGGGCACATTATATACATCTATATCGTAGTATAACCTAACCTAACCCATCTAGACCCTCGCTGGTAATGTTTTACAGAATCCCGGTCGTGTCGGCCCGTACTTCTCGGTGGGGACATTATATACGTCTATAACGTTATATATCCTAACCTAAGGCAACTTAACATCTCGGATGTAGTATTTTCCAACATTCCTGGCGGGTCGGCCCCATGTTCTCGGTGGGCACATAATATACGTCTATATCGTGATATAACCTAACCTAACCCATCTAGACCCTCGCTGGTAATGCTTTACAAAATCCCGGTCGTGTCGTCCCGTACGTCTCGGAGCGGACATTATATACGTCTATAACGTTACGTATCCTAACCTAAGGCAACTTAACATCTGGGATGTAGTATTTTCCAAAATTCCTGGCGAGTCGGCCCCAACTTCTCGGTGGGCAGATTATATACGTCTATGTCGTAATATAACCAAACCTAACCCATCTAGACCCTCGCTGGTAATGTTTTACAAAATCCCGGTCGTGTCGGCCCGTGCTTCTCGGTGGGCACATAATATACGTCTATATCGTAATATAACCTAACCTAACCCATCTAGACCGTCGCTGGTAATGTTTTACAAAATCCCGCTCGTGTCGTCCCGTACGTCTCGGTGCGGACATTATATACGTCTATAACGATACGTATCCTAACCTAAGGCAACTTAACATCTGGGATGTAGTATTTTCCAAAATTCCTGGCGAGTCGGCCCCAACTTCTCGGTGGGCAGATTATATACGTCTATATCGTAATATAACCTAACCTAACCCATCTAGACCCTCGCTGGTAATGTTTTACAAAATCCCGGTCGTGTCGGCCCGTGCTTCCCGGTGGGCACATTATATACATCTATATCGTAGTATAACCTAACCTAACCCATCTAGACCCTCGCTGGTAATGTTTTACAGAATCCCGGTCGTGTCGGCCCGTACTTCTCGGTGGGGACATTATATACGTCTATAACGTTATATATCCTAACCTAAGGCAACTTAACATCTCGGATGTAGTATTTTCCAACATTCCTGGCGGGTCGGCCCCATGTTCTCGGTGGGCACATAATATACGTCTATATCGTGATATAACCTAACCTAACCCATCTAGACCCTCGCTGGTAATGTTTTACAAAATCCCGGTCGTGTCGGCCCGTGCTTCTCGGTGGGCACATAATATACGTCTATATCGTAATATAACCTAACCTAACCCATCTAGACCGTCGCTGGTAATGTTTTACAAAATCCCGCTCGTGTCGTCCCGTACGTCTCGGTGCGGACATTATATACGTCTATAACGATACGTATCCTAACCTAAGGCAACTTAACATCTGGGATGTAGTATTTTCCAAAATTCCTGGCGAGTCGGCCCCAACTTCTCGGTGGGCAGATTATATACGTCTATATCGTAATATAACCTAACCTAACCCATCTACACCCTCGCTGGTAATGTTTTACAAAATCCCGGTCGTGTCGGCCAGTACTTCTCGGTGGGGACATTATATACATCTATATCGTAATATAACCTAACCTAACCCATCTAGACCCTCGCTGGTAATGTTTTACAAAATCCCGGTCGTGTCGGCCCGTGCTTCTCCGTGGGCACATTATATACGTCTATATCGTAATATAACCTAACCTAACCCATCTAGACCCTCGCTGGTAATGTTTTACAAAATCCCGGTCGTGTCGGCCAGTACTTCTCGGTGGGGACATTATATACGTCTATATCGTAATATAACCTAACCTAACCCATCTAGACCCTCGCTGGTAATGTTTTACAAAATCCCGGTCGTGTCGGCCAGTACTTCTCGGTGGGCACATAATATACGTCTATATCGTAATATAACCTAACCTAACCCATCTAGACCGTCGCTGGTAATGTTTTACAAAATCCCGCTCGTGACGTCCCGTACGTCTCGGTGCGGACATTATATACGTCTATAACGATACGTATCCTAACCTAAGGCAACTTAACATCTGGGATGTAGTATTTTCCAAAATTCCTGGCGAGTCGGCCCCAACTTCTCGGTGGGCAGATTATATACGTCTATATCGTAATATAACCTAACCTAACCCATCTAGACCCTCGCTGGTAATGTTTTACAAAATCCCGGTCGTGTCGGCCCCAACTTCTCGGTGGGCAGATTATATACGTCTATATCGTAATATAACCTAACCTAACCCATCTAGACCCTCGCTGGTAATGTTTTACAAAATCCCGGTCGTGTCGGCCAGTACTTCTCGGTGGGGACATTATATACGTCTATATCGTAATATAACCTAACCTAAACCATCTAGACCCCCGCTGGTAATGTTTTACAAAATCCCGGTCGTGTCGGCCCGTGCTTCTCGGTGGGCACATAATATACGTCTATATCGTAATATAACCTAACCTAACCCATCTAGACCCTCGCTGGTAATGTTTTACAAAATTCCGGTCGTGTCGTCCCGTACGTCTCGGTGCGGAGATTATATACGTCTATAACGTTATATACCCTAACCTAAGGTAACCTAACATCTTGGATGTAGTATTTTCCAACATTCCTGCTGGGTCGGCTCCTACTTCTCGGTGGGCATATTATATACGTCTATATCGTAATGTAACCTAACCTAACCCACCTAGACCCTCGCTGGTAATGTTTTACAAAATCCCGGTCCTGTCGGCCCGTACGTCTCGGTGCGGACATTATATGCGTTTATAACGTTATATATCCTAACCTAAGGCAACCTAACATCTCGGATGTAGTATTTTCCAACATTCCAGGCGGGTCGGCCCCAACTTCTCGGTGGGCACATTATATACATCTATATCGTAATATAACCTAACCTAACCCATCTAGACCCTCGCTGGTAATGTTTTACAAAATCCCGGTCGTGTCGGCCAGTACTTCTCGGTGGGGCATTATATACGTCTATATCGTAATATAACCTAACCTAACCCATCTAGACCCTCGCTGGTAATGTTTTACAAAATCCCGGTCGTGTCGGCCCGTGCTTCTCGGTGGGCACATTATATACGTCTATATCGTAATATAACCTAACCTAACCCATCTAGACCCTCGCTGGTAATGTTTTACAAAATCCGGGGCGTGTCGGCCCGTACTTCTCGGTGCCGACATTATATAAGTCTATAACGTTATATACCCTAACCTAAGGTATCCTAACATCTTGGATGTAGTATTTTCCAACATTCCTGCTGGGTCGGCTCCTACTTCTCGGTGGGCATATTATATACGTCTATATCGTAATGTAACCTAACCTAACCCATCTAGACCCTCGCTGGTAATGTTTTACAAAATCCCGGTCGTGTCGGCCCGTACGTCTCGGTGCGGACATTATATGCGTTTATAACGTAATATAACCTAACATAACCCATCTAGACCCTCGCTGGCAATGTTTTACAAAATCCCGGTTGTGTCGGCCCGTGCTTCTCGGTGGGCACATTATATACGTCTATATCGTAATATAACCTAACCTAACCCATCTAGACCCTCGCTGGTAATGTTTTACAAAATCCGGGGCGTGTCGGCCCGTACTTCTCGGTGCGGACATTATATAAGTCTATAACGTTATATACCCTAACCTAAGGTAACCTAACATCTTGGATGTAGTATTTTCCAACATTCCTGCTGGGTCGGCTCCTACTTCTCGGTGGGCATATTATATACGTCTATATCGTAATGTAACCTAACCTAACCCATCTAGACCCTCGCTGGTAATGTTTTACAAAATCCCGGTCGTGTCGGCCCGTACGTCTCGGTGCGGACATTATATGCGCTTATAACGTTATATATCCTAACCTAAGGCAACCTAACATCTCGGATGTAGTATTTTCCAACATTCCTGGCGCGTCGGCCCCAACTTCTCGGTGGGCACATTATATACATCTATATCGTAATATAACCTGACCTAACCCATCTAGACCCTCGCTGGTAATGTTTTACAAAATCCCGGTCGTGTCGGCCAGTACTTCTCGGTGGGGACATTATATACGTCTATATCGTAATATAACCTAACCTAACCCATCTAGAGCCTCGCTGGTAATGTTTTACAAAATCCCGGTCGTGTCGGCCCGTGCTTCCCGGTGGGCACATTATATACATCTATATCGTAGTATAACCTAACCTAACCCATCTAGACCCTCGCTGGTAATGTTTTACAGAATCCCGGTCGTGTCGGCCCGTACTTCTCGGTGGGGACATTATATACGTCTATAACGTTATATATCCTAACCTAAGGCAACTTAACATCTCGGATGTAGTATTTTCCAACATTCCTGGCGGGTCGGCCCCATGTTCTCGGTGGGCACATAATATACGTCTATATCGTGATATAACCTAACCTAACCCATCTAGACCCTCGCTGGTAATGCTTTACAAAATCCCGGTCGTGTCGTCCCGTACGTCTCGGAGCGGACATTATATACGTCTATAACGTTACGTATCCTAACCTAAGGCAACTTAACATCTGGGATGTAGTATTTTCCAAAATTCCTGGCGAGTCGGCCCCAACTTCTCGGTGGGCAGATTATATACGTCTATGTCGTAATATAACCAAACCTAACCCATCTAGACCCTCGCTGGTAATGTTTTACAAAATCCCGGTCGTGTCGGCCCGTGCTTCTCGGTGGGCACATAATATACGTCTATATCGTAATATAACCTAACCTAACCCATCTAGACCGTCGCTGGTAATGTTTTACAAAATCCCGCTCGTGTCGTCCCGTACGTCTCGGTGCGGACATTATATACGTCTATAACGATACGTATCCTAACCTAAGGCAACTTAACATCTGGGATGTAGTATTTTCCAAAATTCCTGGCGAGTCGGCCCCAACTTCTCGGTGGGCAGATTATATACGTCTATATCGTAATATAACCTAACCTAACCCATCTAGACCCTCGCTGGTAATGTTTTACAAAATCCCGGTCGTGTCGGCCCGTGCTTCCCGGTGGGCACATTATATACATCTATATCGTAGTATAACCTAACCTAACCCATCTAGACCCTCGCTGGTAATGTTTTACAGAATCCCGGTCGTGTCGGCCCGTACTTCTCGGTGGGGACATTATATACGTCTATAACGTTATATATCCTAACCTAAGGCAACTTAACATCTCGGATGTAGTATTTTCCAACATTCCTGGCGGGTCGGCCCCATGTTCTCGGTGGGCACATAATATACGTCTATATCGTGATATAACCTAACCTAACCCATCTAGACCCTCGCTGGTAATGCTTTACAAAATCCCGGTCGTGTCGTCCCGTACGTCTCGGAGCGGACATTATATACGTCTATAACGTTACGTATCCTAACCTAAGGCAACTTAACATCTGGGATGTAGTATTTTCCAAAATTCCTGGCGAGTCGGCCCCAACTTCTCGGTGGGCAGATTATATACGTCTATATCGTAATATAACCAAACCTAACCCATCTAGACCCTCGCTGGTAATGTTTTACAAAATCCCGGTCGTGTCGGCCCGTGCTTCTCGGTGGGCACATAATATACGTCTATATCGTAATATAACCTAACCTAACCCATCTAGACCGTCGCTGGTAATGTTTTACAAAATCCCGCTCGTGTCGTCCCGTACGTCTCGGTGCGGACATTATATACGTCTATAACGATACGTATCCTAACCTAAGGCAACTTAACATCTGGGATGTAGTATTTTCCAAAATTCCTGGCGAGTCGGCCCCAACTTCTCGGTGGGCAGATTATATACGTCTATATCGTAATATAACCTAACCTAACCCATCTACACCCTCGCTGGTAATGTTTTACAAAATCCCGGTCGTGTCGGCCAGTACTTCTCGGTGGGGACATTATATACATCTATATCGTAATATAACCTAACCTAACCCATCTAGACCCTCGCTGGTAATGTTTTACAAAATCCCGGTCGTGTCGGCCCGTGCTTCTCCGTGGGCACATTATATACGTCTATATCGTAATATAACCTAACCTAACCCATCTAGACCCTCGCTGGTAATGTTTTACAAAATCCCGGTCGTGTCGGCCAGTACTTCTCGGTGGGGACATTATATACGTCTATATCGTAATATAACCTAACCTAACCCATCTAGACCCTCGCTGGTAATGTTTTACAAAATCCCGGTCGTGTCGGCCAGTACTTCTCGGTGGGCACATAATATACGTCTATATCGTAATATAACCTAACCTAACCCATCTAGACCGTCGCTGGTAATGTTTTACAAAATCCCGCTCGTGACGTCCCGTACGTCTCGGTGCGGACATTATATACGTCTATAACGATACGTATCCTAACCTAAGGCAACTTAACATCTGGGATGTAGTATTTTCCAAAATTCCTGGCGAGTCGGCCCCAACTTCTCGGTGGGCAGATTATATACGTCTATATCGTAATATAACCTAACCTAACCCATCTAGACCCTCGCTGGTAATGTTTTACAAAATCCCGGTCGTGTCGGCCCCAACTTCTCGGTGGGCAGATTATATACGTCTATATCGTAATATAACCTAACCTAACCCATCTAGACCCTCGCTGGTAATGTTTTACAAAATCCCGGTCGTGTCGGCCAGTACTTCTCGGTGGGGACATTATATACGTCTATATCGTAATATAACCTAACCTAAACCATCTAGACCCCCGCTGGTAATGTTTTACAAAATCCCGGTCGTGTCGGCCCGTGCTTCTCGGTGGGCACATAATATACGTCTATATCGTAATATAACCTAACCTAACCCATCTAGACCCTCGCTGGTAATGTTTTACAAAATTCCGGTCGTGTCGTCCCGTACGTCTCGGTGCGGAGATTATATACGTCTATAACGTTATATACCCTAACCTAAGGTAACCTAACATCTTGGATGTAGTATTTTCCAACATTCCTGCTGGGTCGGCTCCTACTTCTCGGTGGGCATATTATATACGTCTATATCGTAATGTAACCTAACCTAACCCATCTAGACCCTCGCTGGTAATGTTTTACAAAATCCCGGTCCTGTCGGCCCGTACGTCTCGGTGCGGACATTATATGCGTTTATAACGTTATATATCCTAACCTAAGGCAACCTAACATCTCGGATGTAGTATTTTCCAACATTCCAGGCGGGTCGGCCCCAACTTCTCGGTGGGCACATTATATACATCTATATCGTAATATAACCTAACCTAACCCATCTAGACCCTCGCTGGTAATGTTTTACAAAATCCCGGTCGTGTCGGCCAGTACTTCTCGGTGGGGCATTATATACGTCTATATCGTAATATAACCTAACCTAACCCATCTAGACCCTCGCTGGTAATGTTTTACAAAATCCCGGTCGTGTCGGCCCGTGCTTCTCGGTGGGCACATTATATACGTCTATATCGTAATATAACCTAACCTAACCCATCTAGACCCTCGCTGGTAATGTTTTACAAAATCCGGGGCGTGTCGGCCCGTACTTCTCGGTGCCGACATTATATAAGTCTATAACGTTATATACCCTAACCTAAGGTATCCTAACATCTTGGATGTAGTATTTTCCAACATTCCTGCTGGGTCGGCTCCTACTTCTCGGTGGGCATATTATATACGTCTATATCGTAATGTAACCTAACCTAACCCATCTAGACCCTCGCTGGTAATGTTTTACAAAATCCCGGTCGTGTCGGCCCGTACGTCTCGGTGCGGACATTATATGCGTTTATAACGTTATATATCCTAACCTAAGGCAACCTAACATCTCGGATGTAGTATTTTCCAACATTCCTGGCGCGTCGGCCCCAACTTCTCGGTGGGCACATTATATACATCTATATCGTAATATAACCTAACCTAACCCATCTAGACCCTCGCTGGTAATGTTTTACAAAATCCCGGTCGTGTCGGCCAGTACTTCTCGGTGGGGACATTATATACGTCTATATCGTAATATAACCTAACCTAACCCATCTAGACCCTCGCTGGTAATGTTTTACAAAATCCCGGTCGTGTCGGCCCGTGCTTCCCGGTGGGCACATAATATACGTCTATATCGTGATATAACCTAACCTAACCCATCTAGACCCTCGCTGGTAATGTTTCACAAAATCACGGTCGTGTCGGCCCGTACTTCTCGGTGGGGACATCATATACGTCTATAACGTTATATACCCTAACCTAAGGCTACCTAACATCTCGAATGTAGTATTTCACAACATTCCTGGCGGGTCGGCCCGCACTTCTCGGTGGGAACATTATATACGTCTATAACGTAATATAACCTAACCCAACCGATCTAGCCCCTCGCTGGTAATGTTTTACAGAATCCCGGACGTGTCGCCCGTACGTCTCGGTGCAGACATTATATGCGTTTATAACGCTATATATCCTAACCTAAGGCAACTTAACATCTCGGATGTATTATTTTCCAACATTCCAGGCGGGTCGGCCCCAACTTCTCGGTGGGCACATTATATACATCTATATCGTAATATAACCTAACCTAACCCATCTAGACCCTCGCTGGTAATGTTTTACAAAATCCCGGTCGTGTCGGCGCGTACTTCTCGGTGGGGACATTGTATACGTCTATAAGGTTATATATCCTAACCTAAGGCAACTTAACATCTCGGATGTAGTATTTTCCAACATTCCTGGCGTGTCGGCCCCATCTTCTCGGTGGGCACATTATATACGTCTATATCGTAATATAACCTAACCTAACCCATCTAGACCCTCGCTGGTAATGTTTTACAAAATCCCGGTCGTGTCGGCCCGTGCTTCTCGGTGGGCACATTATATACATCTATATCGTAATATAACCTAACCTAACCCATCTAGACCCTCGCTGGTAATGTTTTACAGAATCCCGGTCGTGTCGGCCCGTACTTCTCGGTGGGGACATTATATACGTCTATAACGTTATATATCCTAACCTAAGGCAACTTAACATCTCGGATGTAGTATTTTCCAACATTCCTGGCGGGTCGGCCCCATGTTCTCGGTGGGCACATAATATACGTCTATATCGTAATATAACCTAACCTAACCCATCTAGACCGTCGCTCGTAATGTTTTACAAAATCCCGGGCGTGTCGGCCCGTACTTCTCGGTGCGCACATTATATACGTCTATAACGTTATGTATCCTAACCTAAGGCAACTTAACATCTGGGATGTAGTATCTTCCAACATTCCTGGCGAGTCGGCCCCAACTTCTCGGTGGGCGGATTATATACGTCTATATCGTAGTATAACCTAACCTAACCCATCTAGACCCTCGCTGGTAATGTTTATCAAAATCCCGGTCGTGTCGGCCCGTACGTCTCGGTGCGGACATTATATGCGTTTATAACGTTATATATCCTAACCTAAGGCAACTTAACATCTCGGATGTAGTATTTTCCAACATTCCTGGCGCGTCGGCCCCTACTTCTCGGTGGGCACATTATATACATCTATATCGTAATATAACCTAACCTAACCCATCTAGACCCTCGCTGGTAATGTTTTACAGAATCCCGGTCGTGTCGTCCCGTACGTCTCGGTGCGGAGATTATATACGTCTATAACGTTATATACCCTAACCTAAGGGAACCTAACAACTTGGATGTAGTATTTTCTAACATTCCTGGCGGGTCGGCCCCTACTTCTCGGTGGGCAAATTATATACGTCTATATCGTAATATAACCTAACCTAACCCATCTAGACCCTCGCTGGTAATGTTTTACAAAATCCCGGTCGTGTCGGCCCGTGCTTCTCGGTGGGCACATTATATACATCTATATCGTAATATAACCTAACCTAACCCATCTAGACCCTCGCTGGTAATGTTTTACAGAATCCCGGTCGTGTCGTCCCGTACGTCTCGGTGCGGAGATTATATACGTCTATAACGTTATATACCCTAACCTAAGGGAACCTAACAACTTGGATGTAGTATTTTCTAACATTCCTGGCGGGTCGGCCCGTACTTCTCGGTGGGCAAATTATATACGTCTATATCGTAATATAACCTAACCTAACCCATCTAGACCCTCGCTGGTAATGTTTTACAAAATCCCGGTCGTGTCGGCCCGTGCTTCTCGGTGGGCACATTATATACATCTATATCGTAATATAACCTAACCTAACCCATCTAGACCCTCGCTGGTAATGTTTTACAGAATCCCGGTCGTGTCGTCCCGTACGTCTCGGTGCGGAGATTATATACGTCTATAACGTTATATACCCTAACCTAAGGGAACCTAACAACTTGGATGTAGTATTTTCTAACATTCCTGGCGGGTCGGCCCCTACTTCTCGGTGGGCACATTATATACGTCTATATCGTAATATAACCTAACCCAACCCATCTAGACCCTCGCTGGTAATGTTTTACAAAATCCCGGCCGTGTCGTCCCGTACGTCTCTGTGCGGACATTATATACGTCTAAAACGTTATATATCTTAACCTAAGGCAACTTAACATCTGGGATTTAGTATTTTCCAACATTCCTGGCGAGTCGGCCCCAACTTCTCGGTGGGCGGATTATATACGTCTATATCGTAGTATAACCTAACCTAACCCATCTAGACCCTCGCTGGTAATGTTTATCAAAATCCCGGTCGTGTCGGCCCGTACGTCTCGGTGCGGACATTATATGCGTTTATAACGTTATATATCCTAACCTAAGGCAACTTAACATCTCGGATGTAGTATTTTCCAACATTCCTGGCGCGTCGGCCCCTACTTCTCGGTGGGCACATTATATACATCTATATCGCAATATAACCTAACCTAACCCATCTAGACCCTCGCTGGTAATGTTTTACAGAATCCCGGTCGTGTCGTCCCGTACGTCTCGGCGCGGAGATTATATACGTCTATAACGTTATATACCCTAACCTAAGGGAACCTAACAACTTGGATGTAGTATTTTCTAACATTCCTGGCGGGTCGGCCCCTACTTCTCGGTGGGCAAATTATATACGTCTATAACGTAATATAACCTAACCCAACCGATCTAGCCCCTCGCTGGTAATGTTTTACAGAATCCCGGACGTGTCGCCCGTACGTCTCGGTGCAGACATTATATGCGTTTATAACGCTATATATCCTAACCTAAGGCAACTTAACATCTCGGATGTATTATTTTCCAACATTCCAGGCGGGTCGGCCCCAACTTCTCGGTGGGCACATTATATACATCTATATCGTAATATAACCTAACCTAACCCATCTAGACCCTCGCTGGTAATGTTTTACAAAATCCCGGTCGTGTCGGCGCGTACTTCTCGGTGGGGACATTGTATACGTCTATAAGGTTATATATCCTAACCTAAGGCAACTTAACATCTCGGATGTAGTATTTTCCAACATTCCTGGCGTGTCGGCCCCATCTTCTCGGTGGGCACATTATATACGTCTATATCGTAATATAACCTAACCTAACCCATCTAGACCCTCGCTGGTAATGTTTTACAAAATCCCGGTCGTGTCGGCCCGTGCTTCTCGGTGGGCACATTATATACATCTATATCGTAATATAACCTAACCTAACCCATCTAGACCCTCGCTGGTAATGTTTTACAGAATCCCGGTCGTGTCGGCCCGTACTTCTCGGTGGGGACATTATATACGTCTATAACGTTATATATCCTAACCTAAGGCAACTTAACATCTCGGATGTAGTATTTTCCAACATTCCTGGCGGGTCGGCCCCATGTTCTCGGTGGGCACATAATATACGTCTATATCGTAATATAACCTAACCTAACCCATCTAGACCGTCGCTCGTAATGTTTTACAAAATCCCGGGCGTGTCGGCCCGTACTTCTCGGTGCGCACATTATATACGTCTATAACGTTATGTATCCTAACCTAAGGCAACTTAACATCTGGGATGTAGTATCTTCCAACATTCCTGGCGAGTCGGCCCCAACTTCTCGGTGGGCGGATTATATACGTCTATATCGTAGTATAACCTAACCTAACCCATCTAGACCCTCGCTGGTAATGTTTATCAAAATCCCGGTCGTGTCGGCCCGTACGTCTCGGTGCGGACATTATATGCGTTTATAACGTTATATATCCTAACCTAAGGCAACTTAACATCTCGGATGTAGTATTTTCCAACATTCCTGGCGCGTCGGCCCCTACTTCTCGGTGGGCACATTATATACATCTATATCGTAATATAACCTAACCTAACCCATCTAGACCCTCGCTGGTAATGTTTTACAGAATCCCGGTCGTGTCGTCCCGTACGTCTCGGTGCGGAGATTATATACGTCTATAACGTTATATACCCTAACCTAAGGGAACCTAACAACTTGGATGTAGTATTTTCTAACATTCCTGGCGGGTCGGCCCCTACTTCTCGGTGGGCAAATTATATACGTCTATATCGTAATATAACCTAACCTAACCCATCTAGACCCTCGCTGGTAATGTTTTACAAAATCCCGGTCGTGTCGGCCCGTGCTTCTCGGTGGGCACATTATATACATCTATATCGTAATATAACCTAACCTAACCCATCTAGACCCTCGCTGGTAATGTTTTACAGAATCCCGGTCGTGTCGTCCCGTACGTCTCGGTGCGGAGATTATATACGTCTATAACGTTATATACCCTAACCTAAGGGAACCTAACAACTTGGATGTAGTATTTTCTAACATTCCTGGCGGGTCGGCCCGTACTTCTCGGTGGGCAAATTATATACGTCTATATCGTAATATAACCTAACCTAACCCATCTAGACCCTCGCTGGTAATGTTTTACAAAATCCCGGTCGTGTCGGCCCGTGCTTCTCGGTGGGCACATTATATACATCTATATCGTAATATAACCTAACCTAACCCATCTAGACCCTCGCTGGTAATGTTTTACAGAATCCCGGTCGTGTCGTCCCGTACGTCTCGGTGCGGAGATTATATACGTCTATAACGTTATATACCCTAACCTAAGGGAACCTAACAACTTGGATGTAGTATTTTCTAACATTCCTGGCGGGTCGGCCCCTACTTCTCGGTGGGCACATTATATACGTCTATATCGTAATATAACCTAACCCAACCCATCTAGACCCTCGCTGGTAATGTTTTACAAAATCCCGGCCGTGTCGTCCCGTACGTCTCTGTGCGGACATTATATACGTCTAAAACGTTATATATCTTAACCTAAGGCAACTTAACATCTGGGATTTAGTATTTTCCAACATTCCTGGCGAGTCGGCCCCAACTTCTCGGTGGGCGGATTATATACGTCTATATCGTAGTATAACCTAACCTAACCCATCTAGACCCTCGCTGGTAATGTTTATCAAAATCCCGGTCGTGTCGGCCCGTACGTCTCGGTGCGGACATTATATGCGTTTATAACGTTATATATCCTAACCTAAGGCAACTTAACATCTCGGATGTAGTATTTTCCAACATTCCTGGCGCGTCGGCCCCTACTTCTCGGTGGGCACATTATATACATCTATATCGCAATATAACCTAACCTAACCCATCTAGACCCTCGCTGGTAATGTTTTACAGAATCCCGGTCGTGTCGTCCCGTACGTCTCGGCGCGGAGATTATATACGTCTATAACGTTATATACCCTAACCTAAGGGAACCTAACAACTTGGATGTAGTATTTTCTAACATTCCTGGCGGGTCGGCCCCTACTTCTCGGTGGGCAAATTATATACGACTATATCGTAATATAACCTAACCTAACCCATCTAGACCCTCGCTGGTAATGTTTTACAAAATCCCGGTCGTGTCGGCCCGTGCTTCTCGGTGGGCACATTATATACATCTATATCGTAATATAACCTAACCTAACCCATCTAGACCCTCGCTGGTAATGTTTTACAGAATCCCGGTCGTGTCGTCCCGTACGTCTCGGTGCGGAGATTATATACGTCTATAACGTTATATACCCTAACCTAAGGGAACCTAACAACTTGGATGTAGTATTTTCTAACATTCCTGGCGGGTCGGCCCCTACTTCTCGGTGGGCAAATTATATACGTCTATATCGTAATATAACCTAACCTAACCCATCTAGACCCTCGCTGGTAATGTTTTACAAAATCCCGGTCGTGTCGGCCCGTGCTTCTCGGTGGGCACATTATATACATCTATATCGTAATATAACCTAACCTAACCCATCTAGACCCTCGCTGGTAATGTTTTACAGAATCCCGGTCGTGTCGTCCCGTACGTCTCGGTGCGGAGATTATATACGTCTATAACGTTATATACCCTAACCTAAGGGAACCTAACAACTTGGATGTAGTATTTTCTAACATTCCTGGCGGGTCGGCCCCTACTTCTCGGTGGGCACATTATATACGTCTATATCGTAATATAACCTAACCCAACCCATCTAGACCCTCGCTGGTAATGTTTTACAAAATCCCGGCCATGTCGTCCCGTACGTCTCTGTGCGGACATTATATACGTCTAAAACGTTATATATCTTAACCTAAGGCAACTTAACATCTGGGATTTAGTATTTTCCAACATTCCTGGCGAGTCGGCCCCAACTTCTCGGTGGGCGGATTATATACGTCTATATCGTAGTATAACCTAACCTAACCCATCTAGACCCTCGCTGGTAATGTTTATCAAAATCCCGGTCGTGTCGGCCCGTACGTCTCGGTGCGGACATTATATGCGTTTATAACGTTATATATCCTAACCTAAGGCAACTTAACATCTCGGATGTAGTATTTTCCAGCATTCCTGGCGCGTCGGCCCCTACTTCTCGGTGGGCACATTATATACATCTATATCGCAATATAACCTAACCTAACCCATCTAGACCCTCGCTGGTAATGTTTTACAGAATCCCGGTCGTGTCGTCCCGTACGTCTCGGCGCGGAGATTATATACGTCTATAACGTTATATACCCTAACCTAAGGGAACCTAACAACTTGGATGTAGTATTTTCTAACATTCCTGGCGGGTCGGCCCCTACTTCTCGGTGGGCACATTATATACGTCTATATCGTAATATAACCTAACCTAACCCATCTAGACCCTCGCTGGTAATGTTTTACAAAATCCCGGCCGTGTCGTCCCGTACGTCTCTGTGCGGACATTATATACGTCTAAAACGTTATATATCTTAACCTAAGGCAACTTAACATCTGGGATGTAGTATTTTCCAACATTCCTGGCGAGTCGGCCCCAACTCCTCGGTGGGCGGATTATATACGTCTATATCGTAGTATAACCTAACCTAACCCATCTAGACCCTCGCTGGTAATGTTTATCAAAATCCCGGTCCTGTCGGCCCGTACGTCTCGGTGCGGACATTATATGCGTTTATAACGTTATATATCCTAACCTAAGGCAACTTAACATCTCGGATGTAGTATTTTCCAACATTCCTGGCGCGTCGGCCCCTACTTCTCGGTGGGCACATTATATACATCTATATCGTAATATAACCTAACCTAACCCATCTAGACCCTCGCTGGTAATGTTTTACAGAATCCCGGTCGTGTCGTCCCGTACGTCTCGGTGCGGAGATTATATACGTCTATAACGTTATATACCCTAACCTAAGGGAACCTAACAACTTGGATGTAGTATTTTCTAACATTCCTGGCGGGTCGGCCCCTACTTCTCGGTGGCACATTATATACGTCTATATCGTAATATAACCTAACCTAACCCATCTAGACCCTCGCTGGTAATGTTTTACAAAATCCCGGTCGTGTCGTCCCGTACGTCTCTGTGCGGACATTATATACGTCTAAAACGTTATATATCTTAACCTAAGGCAACTTAACATCTGGGATGTAGTATTTTCCAACATTCCTGGCGAGTCGGCCCCAACTTCTCGGTGGGCGGATTATATACGTCTATATCGTAGTATAACCTAACCTAACCCATCTAGACCCTCGCTGGTAATGTTTTACAAAATCCAGGTCGTGTCGTCCCGTACGTCTCTGTGCGGACATTATATACGTCTAAAACGTTATATATCTTAACCTAAGGCAACTTAACATCTGGGATGTAGTATTTTCCAACATTCCTGGCGAGTCGGCCCCAACTTCTCGGTGGACAGATTATATACGTGTATATCGTAATATAACCTAACCTAACCCATCTAGCCCCTCGCTGGTAATGTTTTACAAAATCCCGGTCGTGTCGGCCCGTGCTTCTCGGTGGGCACATTATATACATCTATATCGTAATATAAACTAACCTAACCCATCTAGACCCTCGCTGGTAATGTTTTACAGAATCCCGGTCGTGTCGGCCCGTACTTCTCGGTGGGGACATTATATGCGTTTATAACGTTATATATCCTAACCTAAGGCAACCTAACATCTCGGATGTAGTATTTTCCAACATTCCTGGCGCGTCGGCCCCAATTTCTCGGTGGGCACATTATATACATCTATATCGTAATATAACCTAACCTAACCCATCTAGACCCTCGCTGGTAATGTTTTACAAAATCCCGGTCGTGTCGGCCAGTACTTCTCGGTGGGGACATTATATACGTCTATATCGTGATATAACCTAACCTAACCCATCTAGACCCTCGCTGGTAATGTTTTACAAAATCCCGGTCGTGTCGGCCCGTGCTTCTCGGTGGGCACATAATATACGTCTATATCGTAATATAACCTAACCTAACCCATCTAGACCGTCGCTGGTAATGTTTTACAAAATCCCGCTCGTGTCGTCCCGTACGTCTCGGTGCGGACATTATATACGTCTATAACGATACGTATCCTAACCTAAGGCAACTTAACATCTGGGATGTAGTATTTTCAAAAATTCCTGGCGAGTCGGCCCCAACTTCTCGGTGGGCAGATTATATACGTCTATATCGTAATATAACCTAACCTAACCCATCTAGACCCTCGATGGTAATGTTTTACAAAATCCCGGTCGTGTCGGCCAGTACTTCTCGGTGGGGACATTATATACATCTATATCGTAATATAACCTAACCTAACCCATCTAGACCCTCGCTGGTAATGTTTTACAAAATCCCGGTCGTGTCGGCCCGTGCTTCTCGGTGGGCACATTATATACGTCTATATCGTAATATAACCTAACCTAACCCATCTAGACCCTCGCTGGTAATGTTTTACAAAATCCCGGTCGTGTCGGCCAGTACTTCTCGGTGGGGACATTATATACGTCTATATCGTAATATAACCTAACCTAACCCATCTAGACCCTCGCTGGTAATGTTTTACAAAATCCCGGTCGTGTCGGCCCGTGCTTCTCGGTGGGCACATAATATACGTCTATATCGTAATATAACCTAACCTAACCCATCTAGACCCTCGCTGGTAACGTTTTACAAAATCCCGCTCGTGTCGTCCCGTACGTCTCGGTGCGGACATTATATACGTCTATAACGATACGTATCCTAACCTAAGGCATCTTAACATCTGGGATGTAGTATTTTCCAAAATTCCTGGCGAGTCGGCCCCAACTTCTCGGTGGGCAGATTATATACGTCTATATCGTAATATAACCTAACCTAACCCATCTAGACCCTCGCTGGTAATGTTTTACAAAATCCCGGTCGTGTCGGCCCGTGCTTCTCGGTGGGCACATTATATACATCTATATCGTAATATAACCTAACCTAACCCATCTAGACCCTCGCTGGTAATGTTTTACAGAATCCCGGTCGTGTCGGCCCGTACTTCTCGGTGGGGACATTATATACGTCTATAACGTTATATATCCTAACCTAAGGCAACTTAACATCTCGGATGTAGTATTTTCCAACATTCCTGGCGGGTCGGCCCCATGTTCTCGGTGGGCACATAATATACGTCTATATCGTAATATAACCTAACCTAACCCATCTAGACCATCGCTCGTAATGTTTTACAAAATCCCGGGCGTGTCGGCCCGTACTTCTCGGTGCGCACATTATATACGTCTATAACGTTATGTATCCTAACCTAAGGCAACTTAACATCTGGGATGTAGTATCTTCCAACATTCCTGGCGAGTCGGCCCCAACTTCTCGGTGGGCGGATTATATACGTCTATATCGTAGTATAACCTAACCTAACCCATCTAGACCCTCGCTGGTAATGTTTATCAAAATCCCGGTCGTGTCGGCCCGTACGTCTCGGTGCGGACATTATATGCGTTTATAACGTTATATATCCTAACCTAAGGCAACTTAACATCTCGGATGTAGTATTTTCCAACATTCCTGGCGCGTCGGCCCCTACTTCTCGGTGGGCACATTATATACATCTATATCGTAATATAACCTAACCTAACCCATCTAGACCCTCGCTGGTAATGTTTTACAGAATCCCGGTCGTGTCGTCCCGTACGTCTCGGTGCGGAGATTATATACGTCTATAACGTTATATACCCTAACCTAAGGGAACCTAACAACTTGGATGTAGTATTTTCTAACATTCCTGGCGGGTCGGCCCCTACTTCTCGGTGGGCAAATTATATACGTCTATATCGTAATATAACCTAACCTAACCCATCTAGACCCTCGCTGGTAATGTTTTACAAAATCCCGGTCGTGTCGGCCCGTGCTTCTCGGTGGGCACATTATATACATCTATATCGTAATATAACCTAACCTAACCCATCTAGACCCTCGCTGGTAATGTTTTACAGAATCCCGGTCGTGTCGTCCCGTACGTCTCGGTGCGGAGATTATATACGTCTATAACGTTATATACCCTAACCTAAGGGAACCTAACAACTTGGATGTAGTATTTTCTAACATTCCTGGCGGGTCGGCCCCTACTTCTCGGTGGGCAAATTATATACGTCTATATCGTAATATAACCTAACCTAACCCATCTAGACCCTCGCTGGTAATGTTTTACAAAATCCCGGTCGTGTCGGCCCGTGCTTCTCGGTGGGCACATTATATACATCTATATCGTAATATAACCTAACCTAACCCATCTAGACCCTCGCTGGTAATGTTTTACAGAATCCCGGTCGTGTCGTCCCGTACGTCTCGGTGCGGAGATTATATACGTCTATAACGTTATATACCCTAACCTAAGGGAACCTAACAACTTGGATGTAGTATTTTCTAACATTCCTGGCGGGTCGGCCCCTACTTCTCGGTGGGCACATTATATACGTCTATATCGTAATATAACCTAACCTAACCCATCTAGACCCTCGCTGGTAATGTTTTACAAAATCCCGGCCGTGTCGTCCCGTACGTCTCTGTGCGGACATTATATACGTCTAAAACGTTATATATCTTAACCTAAGGCAACTTAACATCTGGGATGTAGTATTTTCCAACATTCCTGGCGAGTCGGCCCCAACTTCTCGGTGGGCGGATTATATACGTCTATATCGTAGTATAACCTAACCTAACCCATCTAGACCCTCGCTGGTAATGTTTATCAAAATCCCGGTCGTGTCGGCCCGTACGTCTCGGTGCGGACATTATATGCGTTTATAACGTTATATATCCTAACCTAAGGCAACTTAACATCTCGGATGTAGTATTTTCCAACATTCCTGGCGCGTCGGCCCCTACTTCTCGGTGGGCACATTATATACATCTATATCGTAATATAACCTAACCTAACCCATCTAGACCCTCGCTGGTAATGTTTTACAGAATCCCGGTCGTGTCGTCCCGTACGTCTCGGCCCGCAGATTATATACGTCTATAACGTTATATACCCTAACCTAAGGGAACCTAACAACTTGGATGTAGTATTTTCTAACATTCCTGGCGGGTCGGCCCCTACTTCTCGGTGGGCACATTATATACGTCTATATCGTAATATAACCTAACCTAACCCATCTAGACCCTCGCTGGTAATGTTTTACAAAATCCCGGCCGTGTCGTCCCGTACGTCTCTGTGCGGACATTATATACGTCTAAAACGTTATATATCTTAACCTAAGGCAACTTAACATCTGGGATGTAGTATTTTCCAACATTCCTGGCGAGTCGGCCCCAACTTCTCGGTGGGCGGATTATATACGTCTATATCGTAGTATAACCTAACCTAACCCATCTAGACCCTCGCTGGTAATGTTTATCAAAATCCCGGTCCTGTCGGCCCGTACGTCTCGGTGCGGACATTATATGCGTTTATAACGTTATATATCCTAACCTAAGGCAACTTAACATCTCGGATGTAGTATTTTCCAACATTCCTGGCGCGTCGGCCCCTACTTCTCGGTGGGCACATTATATACATCTATATCGTAATATAACCTAACCTAACCCATCTAGACCCTCGCTGGTAATGTTTTACAGAATCCCGGTCGTGTCGTCCCGTACGTCTCGGTGCGGAGATTATATACGTCTATAACGTTATATACCCTAACCTAAGGGAACCTAACAACTTGGATGTAGTATTTTCTAACATTCCTGGCGGGTCGGCCCCTACTTCTCGGTGGGCACATTATATACGTCTATATCGTAATATAACCTAACTTAACCCATCTAGACCCTCGCTGGTAATGTTTTACAAAATCCCGGTCGTGTCGTCCCGTACGTCTCTGTGCGGACATTATATACGTCTAAAACGTTATATATCTTAACCAAAGGCAACTTAACATCTGGGATGTAGTATTTTCCAACATTCCTGGCGAGTCGGCCCCAACTTCTCGGTGGGCGGATTATATACGTCTATATCGTAGTATAACCTAACCTAACCCATCTAGACCCTCGCTGGTAATGTTTATCAAAATCCCGGTCGTGTCGGCCCGTACGTCTCGGTGCGGACATTATATGCGTTTATAACGTTATATATCCTAACCTAAGGCAACTTAACATCTCGGATGTAGTATTTTCCAACATTCCTGGCGCGTCGGCCCCTACTTCTCGGTGGGCACATTATATACATCTATATCGTAATATAACCTAACCTAACCCATCTAGACCCTCGCTGGTAATGTTTTACAGAATCCCGGTCGTGTCGTCCCGTACGTCTCGGTGCGGAGATTATATACGTCTATAACGTTATATACCCTAACCTAAGGGAACCTAACAACTTGGATGTAGTATTTTCTAACATTCCTGGCGGGTCGGCCCCTACTTCTCGGTGGGCACATTATATACGTCTATATCGTAATATAACCTAACCTAACCCATCTAGACCCTCGCTGGTAATGTTTTACAAAATCCAGGTCGTGTCGTCCCGTACGTCTCTGTGCGGACATTATATACGTCTAAAACGTTATATATCTTAACCTAAGGCAACTTAACATCTGGGATGTAGTATTTTCCAACATTCCTGGCGAGTCGGCCCCAACTTCTCGGTGGACAGATTATATACGTCTATATCGTAATATAACCTAACCTAACCCATCTAGCCCCTCGCTGGTAATGTTTTACAAAATCCCGGTCGTGTCGGCCCGTGCTTCTCGGTGGGCACATTATATACATCTATATCGTAATATAAACTAACCTAACCCATCTAGACCCTCGCTGGTAATGTTTTACAGAATCCCGGTCGTGTCGGCCCGTACTTCTCGGTGGGGACATTATATACGTCTATAACGTAATATAACCTAACCCAACCGATCTAGCCCCTCGCTGGTAATGTTTTACAGAATCCCGGACGTGTCGCCCGTACGTCTCGGTGCGGACATTATATGCGTTAATAACGCTATATATCCTAACCTAAGGCAACTTAACATCTCGGATGTAGTATTTTCCAACATTCCAGGCGGGTCGGCCCCAACTTCTCGGTGGGCACATTATATACATCTATATCGTAATATAACCTAACCTAACCCATCTAGACCCTCGCTGGTAATGTTTTACAAAATCCCGGTCGTGTGGGCCCGTGCTTCTCGGTGGGCACATTATATACATCTATATCGTAATATAAACTAACCTAACCCATCTAGACCCTCGCTGGTAATGTTTTACAGAATCCCGGTCGTGTCGGCCCGTACTTCTCGGTGGGGACATTATATACGTCTATAACGTTATATATCCTAACCTAAGGCAACTTAACATCTCGGATGTAGTATTTTCCAACATTCCTGGCGGGTCGGCCCCATCTTCTCGCTGGGCACATTATATACGTCTATATCGTAGTATAACCTAACCTAACCCATCTAGACCCTCGCTGGTAATGTTTATCAAAATCCCGGTCGTGACGGCCCGTACGTCTCGGTCTGGACATTATATGCGTTTATAACGTTATATATCCTAACCTAAGGCAACTTAACATCTCGGATGTAGTATTTTCCAACATTCCTGGCCCGTCGGCCCCTACTTCTCGGTGGGAACATTATATACGTCTATAACGTAATATAACCTAACCCAACCGATCTAGCCCCTCGCTGGTAATGTTTTACAGAATCCCGGACGTGTCGCCCTTACGTCTCGGTGCAGACATTATATGCGTTTATAACGCTATATATCCTAACTTAAGGCAACTTAACATCTCGGATGTAGTATTTTCTAACATTCCTGGCGGGTCGGCCCCAACTTCTCGGTGGGCGGATTATATACGTCTATATCGTAGTATAACCTAACCTAACCCATCTAGACCCTCGCTGGTAATGTTTATCAAAATCCCGGTCGTGTCGGCCCGTACGTCTCGGTGCGGACATTATATGCGTTTATAACGTTATATATCCTAACCTAAGGCAACTTAACATCTCGGATGTAGTATTTTCCAACATTCCTGGCGCGTCGGCCCCTACTTCTCGGTGGGCACATTATATACATCTATATCGTAATATAACCTAACCTAACCCATCTAGACCCTCGCTGGTAATGTTTTACAGAATCCCGGTCGTGTCGTCCCGTACGTCTCGGTGCGGAGATTATATACGTCTATAACGTTATATACCCTAACCTAAGGGAACCTAACAACTTGGATGTAGTATTTTCTAACATTCCTGGCGGGTCGGCCCCTACTTCTCGGTGGGCACATTATATACGTCTATATCGTAATATAACCTAACCTAACCCATCTAGACCCTCGCTGGTAATGTTTTACAAAATCCAGGTCGTGTCGTCCCGTACGTCTCTGTGCGGACATTATATACGTCTAAAACGTTATATATCTTAACCTAAGGCAACTTAACATCTGGGATGTAGTATTTTCCAACATTCCTGGCGAGTCGGCCCCAACTTCTCGGTGGACAGATTATATACGTCTATATCGTAATATAACCTAACCTAACCCATCTAGCCCCTCGCTGGTAATGTTTTACAAAATCCCGGTCGTGTCGGCCAGTACTTCTCGGTGGGGACATTATATACGTCTATATCGTAATATAACCTAACCTAACCCATCTAGACCCTCGCTGGTAATGTTTCACAAAATCACTGCCGTGTCGGCCCGTACTTCTCGGTGGGGACATCATATACGTCTATAACGTTATATACCCTAACCTAAGGCTACCTAACATCTCGAATGTAGTATTTCACAACATTCCTGGCGGGTCGGCCCGCACTTCTCGGTGGGAACATTATATACGTCTATAACGTAATATAACCTAACCCAACCGATCTAGCCCCTCGCTGGTAATGTTTTACAGAATCCCGGACGTGTCGCCCGTACGTCTCGGTGCGGACATTATATGCGTTAATAACGCTATATATCCTAACCTAAGGCAACTTAACATCTCGGATGTAGTATTTTCCAACATTCCAGGCGGGTCGGCCCCAACTTCTCGGTGGGCACATTATATACATCTATATCGTAATATAACCTAACCTAACCCATCTAGACCCTCGCTGGTAATGTTTTACAAAATCCCGGTCGTGTCGGCCCGTGCTTCTCGGTGGGCACATTATATACATCTATATCGTAATATAAACTAACCTAACCCATCTAGACCCTCGCTGGTAATGTTTTACAGAATCCCGGTCGTGTCGGCCCGTACTTCTCGGTGGGGACATTATATACGTCTATAACGTTATATATCCTAACCTAAGGCAACTTAACATCTCGGATGTAGTATTTTCCAACATTCCTGGCGGGTCGGCCCCATCTTCTCGGTGGGCACATTATATACGTCTATATCGTAGTATAACCTAACCTAACCCATCTAGACCCTCGCTGGTAATGTTTATCAAAATCCCGGGCGTGACGGACCGTACGTCTCGGTGCGGACATTATATGCGTTTATAACGTTATATATCCTAACCTAAGGCAACTTAACATCTCGGATGTAGTATTTTCCAACATTCCTGGCCCGTCGGCCCCTACTTCTCGGTGGGAACATTATATACGTCTATAACGTAATATAACCTAACCCAACCTATCTAGCCCCTCGCGGGTAATGTTTTACAGAATCCCGGACGTGTCGCCCTTACGTCTCGGTGCAGACATTATATGCGTTTATAACGCTATATATCCTAACCTAAGGCAACTTAACATCTCGGATGTAGTATTTTCCAACATTCCAGGCGGGTCGGCCCCAACTTCTCGGTGGGCACATTATATACATCTATATCGTAATATAACCTAACCTAACTCATCTAGACCCTCGCTGGTAATGTTTTACAAAATCCCGGTCGTGTCGGCGCGTACTTCTCGGTGGGGACATTCTATACGTCTATAAGGTTATATATCCTAACCTAAGGCAACTTAACATCTCGGATGTAGTATTTTCCAACATTCCTGGCGTGTCGGCCCCATCTTCTCGGTGGGCACATTGTATACGTCTATATCGTAATATAACCTAACCTAACCCATCTAGACCCTCGCTGGTAATGTTTTACAAAATCCCGGTCGTGTCGGCCCGTGCTTCTCGGTGGGCACATTATATACATCTATATCGTAATATAACCTAACCTAAGCCATCTAGACCCTCGCTGGTAATGTTTACCAGAATCCCGGTCGTGTCGGCCCGTACTTCTCGGTGGGGACATTATATACGTCTATAACGTTATATATCCTAACCTAAGGCAACTTAACATCTCGGATGTAGTATTTTCCAACATTCCTGGCGAGTCGGCCCCAACTTCTCGGTGGGCGGATTATATACGTCTATATCGTAATATAACCTAACCTAACCCATCTAGACCCTCGCTGGTAATGTTTTACAAAATCCCGGTCGTGTCGGCCCGTGCTTCTCGGTGGGCACATTATATACATCTATATCGTAATATAAACTAACCTAACCCATCTAGACCCTCGCTGGTAATGTTTTACAGAATCCCGGTCGTGTCGGCCCGTACTTCTCGGTGGGGACATTATATACGTCTATAACGTTATATATCCTAACCTAAGGCAACTTAACATCTCGGATGTAGTATTTTCCAACATTCCTGGCGGGTCGGCCCCATCTTCTCGGTGGGCACATTATATACGTCTATATCGTAGTATAACCTAACCTAACCCATCTAGACCCTCGCTGGTAATGTTTATCAAAATCCCGGGCGTGACGGACCGTACGTCTCGGTGCGGACATTATATGCGTTTATAACGTTATATATCCTAACCTAAGGCAACTTAACATCTCGGATGTAGTATTTTCCAACATTCCTGGCCCGTCGGCCCCTACTTCTCGGTGGGAACATTATATACGTCTATAACGTAATATAACCTAACCCAACCTATCTAGCCCCTCGCTGGTAATGTTTTACAGAATCCCGGACGTGTCGCCCTTACGTCTCGGTGCAGACATTATATGCGTTTATAACGCTATATATCCTAACCTAAGGCAACTTAACATCTCGGATGTAGTATTTTCCAACATTCCAGGCGGGTCGGCCCCAACTTCTCGGTGGGCACATTATATACATATATATCGTAATATAACCTAACCTAACTCATCTAGACCCTCGCTGGTAATGTTTTACAAAATCCCGGTCGTGTCGGCGCGTACTTCTCGGTGGGGACATTGTATACGTCTATAAGGTTATATATCCTAACCTAAGGCAACTTAACATCTCGGATGTAGTATTTTCCAACATTCCTGGCGTGTCGGCCCCATCTTCTCGGTGGGCACATTATATACGTCTATATCGTAATATAACCTAACCTAACCCATCTAGAACCTCGCTGGTAATGTTTTACAAAATCCCGGTCGTGTCGGCCCGTGCTTCTCGGTGGGCACATTATATACATCTATATCGTAATATAACCTAACCTAACCCATCTAGACCCTCGCTGGTAATGTTTTACAGAATCCCGGTCGTGTCGGCCCGTACTTCTCGGTGGGGACATTATATACGTCTATAACGTTATATATCCTAACCTAAGGCAACTTAACATCTCGGATGTAGTATTTTCCAACATTCCTGGCGGGTTGGCCCCATGTTCTCGGTGGGCACATAATATACGTCTATATCGTAATATAACCTAACCTAACCCATCTAGACCGTCGCTCGTAATGTTTTACAAAATCCCGGGCGTGTCGGCCCGTACTTCTCGGTGCGGACATTATATACGTCTATAACGTTATGTATCCTAACCTAAGGCAACTTAACATCTGGGATGTAGTATTTTCCAACATTCCTGGCGAGTCGGCCCCAACTTCTCGGTGGGCGGATTATATACGTCTATATCGTAGTATAACCTAACCTAACCCATCTAGACCCTCGCTGGTAATGTTTATCAAAATCCCGGTCGTGTCGGCCCGTACGTCTCGGTGCGGACATTATATGCGTTTATAACGTTATATATCCTAACCTAAGGCAACTTAACATCTCGGATGTAGTATTTTCCAACATTCCTGGCGCGTCGGCCCCTACTTCTCGGTGGGCACATTATATACATCTATATCGTAATATAACCTAACCTAACCCATCTAGACCCTCGCTGGTAATGTTTTACAGAATCCCGGTCGTGTCGTCCCGTACGTCTCGGTACGGAGATTATATACGTCTATAACGTTATATACCCTAACCTAAGGGAACCTAACAACTTGGATGTAGTATTTTCTAACATTCCTGGCGGGTCGGCCCCTACTTCTCGGTGGGCACATTATATACGTCTATATCGTAATATAACCAAACCTAACCCATCTAGACCCTCGCTGGTAATGTTTTACAGAATCCCGGTCGTGTCGTCCCGTACGTCTCGGTGCGGAGATTATATACGTCTATAACGTTATATACCCTAACCTAAGGGAACCTAACAACTTGGGTGTAGTATTTTCTAACATTCCTGGCGGGTCGGCCCCTACTTCTCGGTGGGCGGATTATATGCGTCTATATCGTAGTATAAACTAACCTAACCCATCTAGACCCTCGCTGGTAATGTTTATCAAAATCCCGGCCGTGTCGGCCCGTACGTCTCGGTGCGGACATTATATGCGTTTATAACGTTATATATCCTAACCTAAGGCAACTTAACATCTCGTATGTAGTATTTTCCAACATTCCTGGCGCGTCGGCCCCTACTTCTCGGTGGGCACATTATATACATCTATATCGTAATATAACCTAACCTAACCCATCTAGACCCTCGCTGGTAATGTTTTACAAAATCCCGGTCGTGTCGGCCAGTACTTCTCGGTGGGGACATTATATACGTCTATATCGTAATATAACCTAACCTAACCCATCTAGACCCTCGCTGGTAATGTTTCACAAAATCACTGTCGTGTCGGCCCGTACTTCTCGGTGGGGACATCATATACGTCTATAACGTTATATACCCTAACCTAAGGCTACCTAACATCTCGAATGTAGTATTTCACAACATTCCTGGCGGGTCGGCCCGCACTTCTCGGTGGGAACATTATATACGTCTATAACGTAATATAACCTAACCCAACCGATCTAGCCCCTCGCTGGTAATGTTTTACAGAATCCCGGACGTGTCGCCCGTACGTCTCGGTGCGGACATTATATGCGTTAATAACGCTATATATCCTAACCTAAGGCAACTTAACATCTCGGATGTAGTATTTTCCAACATTCCAGGCGGGTCGGCCCCAACTTCTCGGTGGGCACATTATATACATCTATATCGTAATATAACCTAACCTAACCCATCTAGACCCTCGCTGGTAATGTTTTACAAAATCCCGGTCGTGTCGGCCCGTGCTTCTCGGTGGGCACATTATATACATCTATATCGTAATATAAACTAACCTAACCCATCTAGACCCTCGCTGGTAATGTTTTAGAGAATCCCGGTCGTGTCGGCCCGTACTTCTCGGTGGGGACATTATATACGTCTATAACGTTATATATCCTAACCTAAGGCAACTTAACATCTCGGATGTAGTATTTTCCAACATTCCAGGCGGGTCGGCCCCAACTTCTCGGTGCGCACATTATATACATCTATATCGTAATATAACCTAACCTAACTCATCTAGACCCTCGCTGGTAATGTTTTACAAAATCCCGGTCGTGTCGGCGCGTACTTCTCGGTGGGGACATTGTATACGTCTATAAGGTTATATATCCTAACCTAAGGCAACTTAACATCTCGGATGTAGTATTTTCCAACATTCCTGGCGTGTCGGCCCCATCTTCTCGGTGGGCACATTATATACGTCTATATCGTAGTATAACCTAACCTAACCCATCTAGACCCTCGCTGGTAATGTTTATCAAAATCCCGGTCGTGTCGGCCCGTACGTCTCGGTGCGGACATTATATGCGTTTATAACGTTATATATCCTAACCTAAGGCAACTTAATATCTCGGATGTAGTATTTTCCAACATTCCTGGCGCGTCGGCCCCTACTTCTCGGTGGGCACATTATATACATCTATATCGTAATATAACCTAACCTAACCCATCTAGACCCTCGCTGGTAATGTTTTACAGAATCCCGGTCGTGTCGGCCAGTACTTCTCGGTGGGGACATTATATACGTCTATATCGTAATATAACCTAACCTAACCCATCTAGACCCTCGCTGGTAATGTTTTACAAAATCCCGGTCGTGTCGGCCCGTGCTTCCCGGTGGGCACATTATATACATCTATATCGTAATATAACCTAACCTAACCCATCTAGACCCTCGCTGGTAATGTTTTACAGAATCCCGGTCGTGTCGGCCCGTACTTCTCGGTGGGAACATTATATACGTCTATAACGTAATATAACCTAACCCAACCTATCTAGCCCCTCGCTGGTAATGTTTTACAGAATCCCGGACGTGTCGCCCTTACGTCTCGGTGCAGACATTATATGCGTTTATAACGCTATATATCCTAACCTAAGGCAACTTAACATCTCGGATGTAGTATTTTCCAACATTCCAGGCGGGTCGGCCCCAACTTCTCGGTGGGCACATTATATACATATATATCGTAATATAACCTAACCTAACTCATCTAGACCCTCGCTGGTAATGTTTTACAAAATCCCGGTCGTGTCGGCGCGTACTTCTCGGTGGGGACATTGTATACGTCTATAAGGTTATATATCCTAACCTAAGGCAACTTAACATCTCGGATGTAGTATTTTCCAACATTCCTGGCGTGTCGGCCCCATCTTCTCGGTGGGCACATTATATACGTCTATATCGTAATATAACCTAACCTAACCCATCTAGAACCTCGCTGGTAATGTTTTACAAAATCCCGGTCGTGTCGGCCCGTGCTTCTCGGTGGGCACATTATATACATCTATATCGTAATATAACCTAACCTAACCCATCTAGACCCTCGCTGGTAATGTTTTACAGAATCCCGGTCGTGTCGGCCCGTACTTCTCGGTGGGGACATTATATACGTCTATAACGTTATATATCCTAACCTAAGGCAACTTAACATCTCGGATGTAGTATTTTCCAACATTCCTGGCGGGTTGGCCCCATGTTCTCGGTGGGCACATAATATACGTCTATATCGTAATATAACCTAACCTAACCCATCTAGACCGTCGCTCGTAATGTTTTACAAAATCCCGGGCGTGTCGGCCCGTACTTCTCGGTGCGGACATTATATACGTCTATAACGTTATGTATCCTAACCTAAGGCAACTTAACATCTGGGATGTAGTATTTTCCAACATTCCTGGCGAGTCGGCCCCAACTTCTCGGTGGGCGGATTATATACGTCTATATCGTAGTATAACCTAACCTAACCCATCTAGACCCTCGCTGGTAATGTTTATCAAAATCCCGGTCGTGTCGGCCCGTACGTCTCGGTGCGGACATTATATGCGTTTATAACGTTATATATCCTAACCTAAGGCAACTTAACATCTCGGATGTAGTATTTTCCAACATTCCTGGCGCGTCGGCCCCTACTTCTCGGTGGGCACATTATATACATCTATATCGTAATATAACCTAACCTAACCCATCTAGACCCTCGCTGGTAATGTTTTACAGAATCCCGGTCGTGTCGTCCCGTACGTCTCGGTACGGAGATTATATACGTCTATAACGTTATATACCCTAACCTAAGGGAACCTAACAACTTGGATGTAGTATTTTCTAACATTCCTGGCGGGTCGGCCCCTACTTCTCGGTGGGCACATTATATACGTCTATATCGTAATATAACCAAACCTAACCCATCTAGACCCTCGCTGGTAATGTTTTACAGAATCCCGGTCGTGTCGTCCCGTACGTCTCGGTGCGGAGATTATATACGTCTATAACGTTATATACCCTAACCTAAGGGAACCTAACAACTTGGGTGTAGTATTTTCTAACATTCCTGGCGGGTCGGCCCCTACTTCTCGGTGGGCGGATTATATGCGTCTATATCGTAGTATAAACTAACCTAACCCATCTAGACCCTCGCTGGTAATGTTTATCAAAATCCCGGCCGTGTCGGCCCGTACGTCTCGGTGCGGACATTATATGCGTTTATAACGTTATATATCCTAACCTAAGGCAACTTAACATCTCGTATGTAGTATTTTCCAACATTCCTGGCGCGTCGGCCCCTACTTCTCGGTGGGCACATTATATACATCTATATCGTAATATAACCTAACCTAACCCATCTAGACCCTCGCTGGTAATGTTTTACAAAATCCCGGTCGTGTCGGCCAGTACTTCTCGGTGGGGACATTATATACGTCTATATCGTAATATAACCTAACCTAACCCATCTAGACCCTCGCTGGTAATGTTTCACAAAATCACTGTCGTGTCGGCCCGTACTTCTCGGTGGGGACATCATATACGTCTATAACGTTATATACCCTAACCTAAGGCTACCTAACATCTCGAATGTAGTATTTCACAACATTCCTGGCGGGTCGGCCCGCACTTCTCGGTGGGAACATTATATACGTCTATAACGTAATATAACCTAACCCAACCGATCTAGCCCCTCGCTGGTAATGTTTTACAGAATCCCGGACGTGTCGCCCGTACGTCTCGGTGCGGACATTATATGCGTTAATAACGCTATATATCCTAACCTAAGGCAACTTAACATCTCGAATGTAGTATTTCACAACATTCCTGGCGGGTCGGCCCCAACTTCTCGGTGCGCACATTATATACATCTATATCGTAATATAACCTAACCTAACTCATCTAGACCCTCGCTGGTAATGTTTTACAAAATCCCGGTCGTGTCGGCGCGTACTTCTCGGTGGGGACATTGTATACGTCTATAAGGTTATATATCCTAACCTAAGGCAACTTAACATCTCGGATGTAGTATTTTCCAACATTCCTGGCGTGTCGGCCCCATCTTCTCGGTGGGCACATTATATACGTCTATATCGTAGTATAACCTAACCTAACCCATCTAGACCCTCGCTGGTAATGTTTATCAAAATCCCGGTCGTGTCGGCCCGTACGTCTCGGTGCGGACATTATATGCGTTTATAACGTTATATATCCTAACCTAAGGCAACTTAATATCTCGGATGTAGTATTTTCCAACATTCCTGGCGCGTCGGCCCCTACTTCTCGGTGGGCACATTATATACATCTATATCGTAATATAACCTAACCTAACCCATCTAGACCCTCGCTGGTAATGTTTTACAGAATCCCGGTCGTGTCGGCCAGTACTTCTCGGTGGGGACATTATATACGTCTATATCGTAATATAACCTAACCTAACCCATCTAGACCCTCGCTGGTAATGTTTTACAAAATCCCGGTCGTGTCGGCCCGTGCTTCCCGGTGGGCACATTATATACATCTATATCGTAATATAACCTAACCTAACCCATCTAGACCCTCGCTGGTAATGTTTTACAGAATCCCGGTCGTGTCGGCCCGTACTTCTCGGTGGGGACATTATATACGTCTATAACGTTATATATCCTAACCTAAGGCAACTTAACATCTCGGATGTAGTATTTTCCAACATTCCTGGCGGGTCGGCCCCATGTTCTCGGTGGGCACATAATATACGTCTATATCGTAATATAACCTAACCTAACCCATCTAGACCGTCGCTCGTAATGTTTTACAAAATCCCGGTCGTGTCGTCCCGTACGTCTCTGTGCGGACATTATATACGTCTAAAACGTTATATATCTTAACCTAAGGCAACTTAACATCTGGGATGTAGTATTTTCCAACATTCCTGGCGAGTCGGCCCCAACTTCTCGGTGGGCGGATTATATACGTCTATATCGTAGTATAACCTAACCTAACCCATCTAGACCCTCGCTGGTAATGTTTATCAAAATCCCGGTCGTGTCGGCCCGTACGTCTCGGTGCGGACATTATATGCGTTAATAACGCTATATATCCTAACCTAAGGCAACTTAACATCTCGGATGTAGTATTTTCCAACATTCCAGGCGGGACGGCCCCAACTTCTCGGTGGGCACATTATGTACATCTATATCGTAATATAACCTAACCTAACCCATCTAGACCCTCGCTGGTAATGTTTTACAAAATCCCGGTCGTGTCGGCCCGTGCTTCTCGGTGGGCACATTATATACATCTATATCGTAATATAACCTAACCTAACCCATCTAGACCCTCGCTGGTAATGTTTTACAGTATCCCGGTCGTGTCGTCCCGTACGTCTCGGTGCGGAGATTATATACGTCTATAACGTTATATACCCTAACCTAAGGGAACCTAACAACTTGGATGTAGTATTTTCTAACATTCCTGGCGGGTCGGCCCCTACTTCCCGGTGGGCACATTATATACGTCTATATCGTAATATAACCTAACTTAACCCATCTAGACCCTCGCTGGTAATGTTTTACAAAATCCCGGTCGTGTCGTCCCGTACGTCTCTGCGCGGACATTATATACGTCTAAAACGTTATATATCTTAACCTAAGGCAACTTAACATCTGGGATGTAGTATTTTCCAACATTCCTGGCGAGTCGGCCCCAACTTCTCGGTGGGCAGATTATATACGTCTATATCGTAATATAACCTAACCTAACCCATCTAGACCCTCGCTGGTAATGTTTTACAAAATCCCGGTCGTGTCGGCCAGTACTTCTCGGTGGGGACATTATATACGTCTATATCGTAATATAACCTAACCTAACCCATCTAGACCCTCGCTGATAATGTTTCACAAAATCACTGTCGTGTCGGCCCGTACTTCTCGGTGGGGACATCATATACGTCTATAACGTTATATACCCTAACCTAAGGCTACCTAACATCTCGAATGTAGTATTTCACAACATTCCTGGCGGGTCGGCCCGCACTTCTCGGTGGGAACATTATATACGTCTATAACGTAATATAACCTAACCCAACCGATCTAGCCCCTCGCTGGTAATGTTTTACAGAATCCCGGACGTGTCGCCCTTACGTCTCGGTGCAGACATTATATGCGTTTATAACGCTATATATCCTAACCTAAGGCAACTTAACATCTCGGATGTAGTATTTTCCAACATTCCAGGCGGGTCGGCCCCAACTTCTCGGTGGGCACATTATATACATCTATATCGTAATATAACCTAACCTAACCCATCTAGACCCTCGCTGGTAATGTTTTACAAAATCCCGGTCGTGTCGGCCCGTGCTTCTCGGTGGGCACATTATATACATCTATATCGTAATATAAACTAACCTAACCCATCTAGACCCTCGCTGGTAATGTTTTAGAGAATCCCGGTCGTGTCGGCCCGTACTTCTCGGTGGGGACATTATATACGTCTATAACGTTATATATCCTAACCTAAGGCAACTTAACATCTCGGATGTAGTATTTTCCAACATTCCTGGCGGGTCGGCCCCATCTTCTCGGTGGGCACATTATATACGTCTATATCGTAGTATAACCTAACCTAACCCATCTAGACCCTCGCTGGTAATGTTTATCAAAATCCCGGTCGTGACGGCCCGTACGTCTCGGTGCGGACATTATATGCGTTTTATAACGTTATATATCCTAACCTAAGGCAACTTAACATCTCGGATGTAGTATTTTCCAACATTCCTGGCCCGTCGGCCCCTACTTCTCGGTGGGAACATTATATACGTCTATAACGTAATATAACCTAACCCAACCGATCTAGCCCCTCGCTGGTAATGTTTTACAGAATCCCGGACGTGTCGCCCTTACGTCTCGGTGCAGACATTATATGCGTTTATAACGCTATATATCCTAACCTAAGGCAACTTAACATCTCGGATGTAGTATTTTCCAACATTCCAGGCGGGTCGGCCCCAAATTCTCGGTGCGCACATTATATACATCTATATCGTAATATAACCTAACCTAACTCATCTAGACCCTCGCTGGTAATGTTTTACAAAATCCCGGTCGTGTCGGCGCGTACTTCTCGGTGGGGACATTGTATACGTCTATAAGGTTATATATCCTAACCTAAGGCAACTTAACATCTCGGATGTAGTATTTTCCAACATTCCTGGCGTGTCGGCCCCATCTTCTCGGTGGGCACATTATATACGTCTATATCGTAGTATAACCTAACCTAACCCATCTAGACCCTCGCTGGTAATGTTTATCAAAATCCCGGTCGTGTCGGCCCGTACGTCTCGGTGCGGACATTATATGCGTTTATAACGTTATATATCCTAACCTAAGGCAACTTAATATCTCGGATGTAGTATTTTCCAACATTCCTGGCGCGTCGGCCCCTACTTCTCGGTGGGCACATTATATACATCTATATCGTAATATAACCTAACCTAACCCATCTAGACCCTCGCTGGTAATGTTTTACAGAATCCCGGTCGTGTCGGCCAGTACTTCTCGGTGGGGACATTATATACGTCTATATCGTAATATAACCTAACCTAACCCATCTAGACCCTCGCTGGTAATGTTTTACAAAATCCCGGTCGTGTCGGCCCGTGCTTCCCGGTGGGCACATTATATACATCTATATCGTAATATAACCTAACCTAACCCATCTAGACCCTCGCTGGTAATGTTTTACAGAATCCCGGTCGTGTCGGCCCGTACTTCTCGGTGGGGACATTATATACGTCTATAACGTTATATATCCTAACCTAAGGCAACTTATCATCTCGGATGTAGTATTTTCCAACATTCCTGGCGGGTCGGCCCCATGTTCTCGGTGGGCACATAATATACGTCTATATCGTAATATAACCTAACCTAACCCATCTAGACCGTCGCTCGTAATGTTTTACAAAATCCCGGTCGTGTCGTCCCGTACGTCTCTGTGCGGACATTATATACGTCTAAAACGTTATATATCTTAACCTAAGGCAACTTAACATCTGGGATGTAGTATTTTCCAACATTCCTGGCGAGTCGGCCCCAACTTCTCGGTGGACAGATTATATACGTCTATATCGTAATATAACCTAACCTAACCCATCTAGCCCCTCGCTGGTAATGTTTTACAAAATCCCGTGCGTGTCGGCCCGTACGTCGCGGTGCGGACATTATATACGTCTATAACGTTATGTATCCTAACCTAAGGCAACTTAACATCTGGGATGTAGTATTTTCCAACATTCCTGGCGAGTCGGCCCCAACTTCTCGGTGGGCAGATTATATACGTCTATATCGTAATATAACCTAACCTAACCCATCTAGACCCTCGCTGGTAATGTTTTACAAAATCCCGGTCGTGTCGGCCAGTACTTCTCGGTGGGGACATTATATACGTCTATATCGTAATATAACCTAACCTAACCCATCTAGACCCTCGCTGATAATGTTTCACAAAATCACTGTCGTGTCGGCCCGTACTTCTCGGTGGGGACATCATATACGTCTATAACGTTATATACCCTAACCTAAGGCTACCTAACATCTCGAATGTAGTATTTCACAACATTCCTGGCGGGTCGGCCCCTACTTCCCGGTGGGCACATTATATACGTCTATATCGTAATATAACCTAACTTAACCCATCTAGACCCTCGCTGGTAATGTTTTACAAAATCCCGGTCGTGTCGTCCCGTACGTCTCTGCGCGGACATTATATACGTCTAAAACGTTATATATCTTAACCTAAGGCAACTTAACATCTGGGATGTAGTATTTTCCAACATTCCTGGCGAGTCGGCCCCAACTTCTCGGTGGACAGATTATATACGTCTATATCGTAATATAACCTAACCTAACCCATCTAGCCCCTCGCTGGTAATGTTTTACAAAATCCCGTGCGTGTCGGCCCGTACGTCGCGGTGCGGACATTATATACGTCTATAACGTTATGTATCCTAACCTAAGGCAACTTAACATCTGGGATGTAGTATTTTCCAACATTCCTGGCGAGTCGGCCCCAACTTCTCGGTGGGCAGATTATATACGTCTATATCGTAATATAACCTAACCTAACCCATCTAGACCCTCGCTGGTAATGTTTTACAAAATCCCGGTCGTGTCGGCCAGTACTTCTCGGTGGGGACATTATATACGTCTATATCGTAATATAACCTAACCTAACCCATCTAGACCCTCGCTGATAATGTTTCACAAAATCACTGTCGTGTCGGCCCGTACTTCTCGGTGGGGACATCATATACGTCTATAACGTTATATACCCTAACCTAAGGCTACCTAACATCTCGAATGTAGTATTTCACAACATTCCTGGCGGGTCGGCCCGCACTTCTCGGTGGGAACATTATATACGTCTATAACGTAATATAACCTAACCCAACCGATCTAGCCCCTCGCTGGTAATGTTTTACAGAATCCCGGACGTGTCGCCCTTACGTCTCGGTGCAGACATTATATGCGTTTATAACGCTATATATCCTAACCTAAGGCAACTTAACATCTCGGATGTAGTATTTTCCAACATTCCAGGCGGGTCGGCCCCAACTTCTCGGTGGGCACATTATATACATCTATATCGTAATATAACCTAACCTAACCCATCTAGACCCTCGCTGGTAATGTTTTACAAAATCCCGGTCGTGTCGGCCCGTGCTTCTCGGTGGGCACATTATATACATCTATATCGTAATATAAACTAACCTAACCCATCTAGACCCTCGCTGGTAATGTTTTAGAGAATCCCGGTCGTGTCGGCCCGTACTTCTCGGTGGGGACATTATATACGTCTATAACGTTATATATCCTAACCTAAGGCAACTTAACATCTCGGATGTAGTATTTTCCAACATTCCTGGCGGGTCGGCCCCATCTTCTCGGTGGGCACATTATATACGTCTATATCGTAGTATAACCTAACCTAACCCATCTAGACCCTCGCTGGTAATGTTTATCAAAATCCCGGTCGTGACGGCCCGTACGTCTCGGTGCGGACATTATATGCGTTTTATAACGTTATATATCCTAACCTAAGGCAACTTAACATCTCGGATGTAGTATTTTCCAACATTCCTGGCCCGTCGGCCCCTACTTCTCGGTGGGAACATTATATACGTCTATAACGTAATATAACCTAACCCAACCGATCTAGCCCCTCGCTGGTAATGTTTTACAGAATCCCGGACGTGTCGCCCTTACGTCTCGGTGCAGACATTATATGCGTTTATAACGCTATATATCCTAACCTAAGGCAACTTAACATCTCGGATGTAGTATTTTCCAACATTCCAGGCGGGTCGGCCCCAACTTCTCGGTGCGCACATTATATACATCTATATCGTAATATAACCTAACCTAACTCATCTAGACCCTCGCTGGTAATGTTTTACAAAATCCCGGTCGTGTCGGCGCGTACTTCTCGGTGGGGACATTGTATACGTCTATAAGGTTATATATCCTAACCTAAGGCAACTTAACATCTCGGATGTAGTATTTTCCAACATTCCTGGCGTGTCGGCCCCATCTTCTCGGTGGGCACATTATATACGTCTATATCGTAGTATAACCTAACCTAACCCATCTAGACCCTCGCTGGTAATGTTTATCAAAATCCCGGTCGTGTCGGCCCGTACGTCTCGGTGCGGACATTATATGCGTTTATAACGTTATATATCCTAACCTAAGGCAACTTAATATCTCGGATGTAGTATTTTCCAACATTCCTGGCGCGTCGGCCCCTACTTCTCGGTGGGCACATTATATACATCTATATCGTAATATAACCTAACCTAACCCATCTAGACCCTCGCTGGTAATGTTTTACAGAATCCCGGTCGTGTCGGCCAGTACTTCTCGGTGGGGACATTATATACGTCTATATCGTAATATAACCTAACCTAACCCATCTAGACCCTCGCTGGTAATGTTTTACAAAATCCCGGTCGTGTCGGCCCGTGCTTCCCGGTGGGCACATTATATACATCTATATCGTAATATAACCTAACCTAACCCATCTAGACCCTCGCTGGTAATGTTTTACAGAATCCCGGTCGTGTCGGCCCGTACTTCTCGGTGGGGACATTATATACGTCTATAACGTTATATATCCTAACCTAAGGCAACTTAACATCTCGGATGTAGTATTTTCCAACATTCCTGGCGGGTCGGCCCCATGTTCTCGGTGGGCACATAATATACGTCTATATCGTAATATAACCTAACCTAACCCATCTAGACCGTCGCTCGTAATGTTTTACAAAATCCCGGTCGTGTCGTCCCGTACGTCTCTGTGCGGACATTATATACGTCTAAAACGTTATATATCTTAACCTAAGGCAACTTAACATCTGGGATGTAGTATTTTCCAACATTCCTGGCGAGTCGGCCCCAACTTCTCGGTGGGCAGATTATATACGTCTATATCGTAATATAACCTAACCTAACCCATCTAGACCCTCGCTGGTAATGTTTTACAAAATCCCGGTCGTGTCGGCCAGTACTTCTCGGTGGGGACATTATATACGTCTATATCGTAATATAACCTAACCTAACCCATCTAGACCCTCGCTGATAATGTTTCACAAAATCACTGTCGTGTCGGCCCGTACTTCTCGGTGGGGACATCATATACGTCTATAACGTTATATACCCTAACCTAAGGCTACCTAACATCTCGAATGTAGTATTTCACAACATTCCTGGCGGGTCGGCCCGCACTTCTCGGTGGGAACATTATATACGTCTATAACGTAATATAACCTAACCCAACCGATCTAGCCCCTCGCTGGTAATGTTTTACAGAATCCCGGACGTGTCGCCCTTACGTCTCGGTGCAGACATTATATGCGTTTATAACGCTATATATCCTAACCTAAGGCAACTTAACATCTCGGATGTAGTATTTTCCAACATTCCAGGCGGGTCGGCCCCAACTTCTCGGTGGGCACATTATATACATCTATATCGTAATATAACCTAACCTAACCCATCTAGACCCTCGCTGGTAATGTTTTACAAAATCCCGGTCGTGTCGGCCCGTGCTTCTCGGTGGGCACATTATATACATCTATATCGTAATATAAACTAACCTAACCCATCTAGACCCTCGCTGGTAATGTTTTAGAGAATCCCGGTCGTGTCGGCCCGTACTTCTCGGTGGGGACATTATATACGTCTATAACGTTATATATCCTAACCTAAGGCAACTTAACATCTCGGATGTAGTATTTTCCAACATTCCTGGCGGGTCGGCCCCATCTTCTCGGTGGGCACATTATATACGTCTATATCGTAGTATAACCTAACCTAACCCATCTAGACCCTCGCTGGTAATGTTTATCAAAATCCCGGTCGTGACGGCCCGTACGTCTCGGTGCGGACATTATATGCGTTTTATAACGTTATATATCCTAACCTAAGGCAACTTAACATCTCGGATGTAGTATTTTCCAACATTCCTGGCCCGTCGGCCCCTACTTCTCGGTGGGAACATTATATACGTCTATAACGTAATATAACCTAACCCAACCGATCTAGCCCCTCGCTGGTAATGTTTTACAGAATCCCGGACGTGTCGCCCTTACGTCTCGGTGCAGACATTATATGCGTTTATAACGCTATATATCCTAACCTAAGGCAACTTAACATCTCGGATGTAGTATTTTCCAACATTCCAGGCGGGTCGGCCCCAACTTCTCGGTGCGCACATTATATACATCTATATCGTAATATAACCTAACCTAACTCATCTAGACCCTCGCTGGTAATGTTTTACAAAATCCCGGTCGTGTCGGCGCGTACTTCTCGGTGGGGACATTGTATACGTCTATAAGGTTATATATCCTAACCTAAGGCAACTTAACATCTCGGATGTAGTATTTTCCAACATTCCTGGCGTGTCGGCCCCATCTTCTCGGTGGGCACATTATATACGTCTATATCGTAGTATAACCTAACCTAACCCATCTAGACCCTCGCTGGTAATGTTTATCAAAATCCCGGTCGTGTCGGCCCGTACGTCTCGGTGCGGACATTATATGCGTTTATAACGTTATATATCCTAACCTAAGGCAACTTAATATCTCGGATGTAGTATTTTCCAACATTCCTGGCGCGTCGGCCCCTACTTCTCGGTGGGCACATTATATACATCTATATCGTAATATAACCTAACCTAACCCATCTAGACCCTCGCTGGTAATGTTTTACAGAATCCCGGTCGTGTCGGCCAGTACTTCTCGGTGGGGACATTATATACGTCTATATCGTAATATAACCTAACCTAACCCATCTAGACCCTCGCTGGTAATGTTTTACAAAATCCCGGTCGTGTCGGCCCGTGCTTCCCGGTGGGCACATTATATACATCTATATCGTAATATAACCTAACCTAACCCATCTAGACCCTCGCTGGTAATGTTTTACAGAATCCCGGTCGTGTCGGCCCGTACTTCTCGGTGGGGACATTATATACGTCTATAACGTTATATATCCTAACCTAAGGCAACTTAACATCTCGGATGTAGTATTTTCCAACATTCCTGGCGGGTCGGCCCCATGTTCTCGGTGGGCACATAATATACGTCTATATCGTAATATAACCTAACCTAACCCATCTAGACCGTCGCTCGTAATGTTTTACAAAATCCCGGTCGTGTCGTCCCGTACGTCTCTGTGCGGACATTATATACGTCTAAAACGTTATATATCTTAACCTAAGGCAACTTAACATCTGGGATGTAGTATTTTCCAACATTCCTGGCGAGTCGGCCCCAACTTCTCGGTGGGCGGATTATATACGTCTATATCGTAGTATAACCTAACCTAACCCATCTAGACCCTCGCTGGTAATGTTTATCAAAATCCCGGTCGTGTCGGCCCGTACGTCTCGGTGCGGACATTATATGCGTTAATAACGCTATATATCCTAACCTAAGGCAACTTAACATCTCGGATGTAGTATTTTCCAACATTCCAGGCGGGACGGCCCCAACTTCTCGGTGGGCACATTATGTACATCTATATCGTAATATAACCTAACCTAACCCATCTAGACCCTCGCTGGTAATGTTTTACAAAATCCCGGTCGTGTCGGCCCGTGCTTCTCGGTGGGCACATTATATACATCTATATCGTAATATAACCTAACCTAACCCATCTAGACCCTCGCTGGTAATGTTTTACAGTATCCCGGTCGTGTCGTCCCGTACGTCTCGGTGCGGAGATTATATACGTCTATAACGTTATATACCCTAACCTAAGGGAACCTAACAACTTGGATGTAGTATTTTCTAACATTCCTGGCGGGTCGGCCCCTACTTCCCGGTGGGCACATTATATACGTCTATATCGTAATATAACCTAACTTAACCCATCTAGACCCTCGCTGGTAATGTTTTACAAAATCCCGGTCGTGTCGTCCCGTACGTCTCTGCGCGGACATTATATACGTCTAAAACGTTATATATCTTAACCTAAGGCAACTTAACATCTGGGATGTAGTATTTTCCAACATTCCTGGCGAGTCGGCCCCAACTTCTCGGTGGACAGATTATATACGTCTATATCGTAATATAACCTAACCTAACCCATCTAGCCCCTCGCTGGTAATATTTTACAAAATCCCGTGCGTGTCGGCCCGTACGTCGCGGTGCGGACATTATATACGTCTATAACGTTATGTATCCTAACCTAAGGCAACTTAACATCTGGGATGTAGTATTTTCCAACATTCCTGGCGAGTCGGCCCCAACTTCTCGGTGGGCAGATTATATACGTCTATATCGTAATATAACCTAACCTAACCCATCTAGACCCTCGCTGGTAATGTTTTACAAAATCCCGGTCGTGTCGGCCAGTACTTCTCGGTGGGGACATTATATACGTCTATATCGTAATATAACCTAACCTAACCCATCTAGACCCTCGCTGATAATGTTTCACAAAATCACTGTCGTGTCGGCCCGTACTTCTCGGTGGGGACATCATATACGTCTATAACGTTATATACCCTAACCTAAGGCTACCTAACATCTCGAATGTAGTATTTCACAACATTCCTGGCGGGTCGGCCCGCACTTCTCGGTGGGAACATTATATACGTCTATAACGTAATATAACCTAACCCAACCGATCTAGCCCCTCGCTGGTAATGTTTTACAGAATCCCGGACGTGTCGCCCTTACGTCTCGGTGCAGACATTATATGCGTTTATAACGCTATATATCCTAACCTAAGGCAACTTAACATCTCGGATGTAGTATTTTCCAACATTCCAGGCGGGTCGGCCCCAACTTCTCGGTGGGCACATTATATACATCTATATCGTAATATAACCTAACCTAACTCATCTAGACCCTCGCTGGTAATGTTTTACAAAATCCCGGTCGTGTCGGCGCGTACTTCTCGGTGGGGACATTGTATACGTCTATAAGGTTATATATCCTAACCTAAGGCAACTTAACATCTCGGATGTAGTATTTTCCAACATTCCTGGCGTGTCGGCCCCATCTTCTCGGTGGGCACATTATATACGTCTATATCGTAATATAACCTAACCTAACCCATCTAGACCCTCGCTGGTAATGTTTTACAAAATCCCGGTCGTGTCGGCCCGTGCTTCTCGGTGGGCACATTATATACATCTATATCGTAATATAACCTAACCTAACCCATCTAGACCCTCGCTGGTAATGTTTTACAGAATCCCGGTCGTGTCGGCCCGTACTTCTCGGTGGGGACATTATATACGTCTATAACGTTATATATCCTAACCTAAGGCAACTTAACATCTTGGATGTAGTATTTTCCAACATTCCTGGCGGGTCGGCCCCATGTTCTCGGTGGGCACATAATATACGTCTATATCGTAATATAACCTAACCTAACCCATCTAGACCGTCGCTCGTAATGTTTTACAAAATCCCGGGCGTGTCGGCCCGTACTTCTCGGTGCGGACATTATATACGTCTATAACGTTATGTATCCTAACCTAAGGCAACTTAACATCTGGGATGTAGTATTTTCCAACATTCCTGGCGAGTCGGCCCCAACTTCTCGGTGGGCGGATTATATACGTCTATATCGTAGTATAACCTAACCTAACCCATCTAGACCCTCGCTGGTAATGTTTATCAAAATCCCGGTCGTGTCGGCCCGTACGTCTCGGTGCGGACATTATATGCGTTTATAACGTTATATATCCTAACCTAAGGCAACTTAACATCTCGGATGTAGTATTTTCCAACATTCCTGGCGCGTCCGCCCCTACTTCTCGGTGGGCACATTATATACATCTATATCGTAATATAACCTAACCTAACCCATCTAGACCCTCGCTGGTAATGTTTTACAGAATCCCGGTCGTGTCGGCCAGTACTTCTCGGTGGGGACATTATATACGTCTATATCGTAATATAACCTAACCTAACCCATCTAGACCCTCGCTGGTAATGTTTTACAAAATCCCGGTCGTGTCGGCCCGTGCTTCCCGGTGGGCACATTATATACATCTATATCGTAATATAACCTAACCTAACCCATCTAGACCCTCGCTGGTAATGTTTTACAGAATCCCGGTCGTGTCGGCGCGTACTTCTCGGTGGGGACATTGTATACGTCTATAAGGTTATATATCCTAACCTAAGGCAACTTAACATCTCGGATGTAGTATTTTCCAACATTCCTGGCGTGTCGGCCCCATCTTCTCGGTGGGCACATTATATACGTCTATATCGTAATATAACCTAACCTAACCCATCTAGACCCTCGCTGGTAATGTTTTACAAAATCCCGGTCGTGTCGGCCCGTGCTTCTCGGTGGGCACATTATATACATCTATATCGTAATATAACCTAACCTAACCCATCTAGACCCTCGCTGATAATGTTTATCAAAATCCCGGTCGTGTCGGCCCGTACGTCTCGGTGCGGACATTATACGCGTTTATAACGTTATATATCCTAACCTAAGGCAACTTAACATCTCGGATGTAGTATTTTCCAACATTCCTGGCGCGTCGGCCCCTACTTCTCGGTGGGCACATTATATACATCTATATCGTAATATAACCTAACCTAACCCATCTAGACCCTCGCTGGTAATGTTTTACAGAATCCCGGTCGTGTCGTCCCGTACGTCTCGGTGCGGAGAATATATACGTCTATAGCGTTATATACCCTAACCTAAGGGAACCTAACACCTCGGATGTAGTATTTTCCAACATTCCTGGCGGGTCGGCCCCTACTTCTCGGTGGGCACATTATATACGTCTATATCGTAATATAACCAAACCTAACCCATCTAGACCCTCGCTGGTAATGTTTTACAGTATCCCGGTCGTGTCGTCCCGTACGTCTCGGTGCGGAGATTATATACGTCTATAACGTTATATACCCTAACCTAAGGGAACCTAACAACTTGGATGTAGTATTTTCTAACATTCCTGGCGGGTCGGCCCCTACTTCTCGGTGGGCACATTATATACGTCTATATCGTAATATAACCTAACTTAACCCATCTAGACCCTCGCTGGTAATGTTTTACAAAATCCCGGTCGTGTCGTCCCGTACGTCTCTGTGCGGACATTATATACGTCTAAAACGTTATATATCTTAACCTAAGGCAACTTAACATCTGGGATGTAGTATTTTCCAACATTCCTGGCGAGTCGGCCCCAACTTCTCGGTGGACAGATTATATACGTCTATATCGTAATATAACCTAACCTAACCCATCTAGCCCCTCGCTGGTAATGTTTTACAAAATCCCGGGCGTGTCGGCCCGTACGTCTCGGTGCGGACATTATATGCGTTAATAACGCTATATATCCTAACCTAAGGCAACTTAACATCTCGGATGTACTATTTTCCAACATTCCAGGCGGGTCGGCCCCAACTTCTCGGTGGGCACATTATATACATCTATATCGTAATATAACCTAACCTAACCCATCTAGACCCTCGCTGGTAATGTTTTACAGAATCCCGGTCGTGTCGGCCCGTACTTCTCGGTGGGGACATTATATACGTCTATAACGTTATATATTCTAACCTAAGGCAACTTAACATCTCGGATGTAGTATTTTCCAACATTCCTGGCGGGTCGGCCCCATCTTCTCGGTGGGCACATTATATACGTCTATATCGTAGTATAACCTAACCTAACCCATCTAGACCCTGGCTGGTAATGTTTATCAAAATCCCGGTCGTGACGGCCCGTACGTCTCGGTGCGGACATTATATGCGTTTATAACGTTATATATCCTAACCTAAGGCAACTTAACATCTCGGATGTAGTATTTTCCAACATTCCTGGCCCGTCGGCCCCTACTTCTCGGTGGGAACATTATATACGTCTATAACGTAATATAACCTAACCCAACCGATCTAGCCCCTCGCTGGTAATGTTTTACAGAATCCCGGTCGTGTCGGCCAGTACTTCTCGGTGGGGACATTATATACGTCTATATCGTAATATAACCTAACCTAACCCATCTAGACCCTCGCTGGTAATGTTTTACAAAATCCCGGTCGTGTCGGCCCGTGCTTCCCGGTGGGCACATTATATACATCTATATCGTAATATAACCTAACCTAACCCATCTAGACCCTCGCTGATAATGTTTATCAAAATCCCGGTCGTGTCGGCCCGTACGTCTCGGTGCGGACATTATACGCGTTTATAACGTTATATATCCTAACCTAAGGCAACTTAACATCTCGGATGTAGTATTTTCCAACATTCCTGGCGCGTCGGCCCCTACTTCTCGGTGGGCACATTATATACATCTATATCGTAATATAACCTAACCTAACCCATCTAGACCCTCGCTGGTAATGTTTTACAGAATCCCGGTCGTGTCGTCCCGTACGTCTCGGTGCGGAGAATATATACGTCTATAGCGTTATATACCCTAACCTAAGGGAACCTAACACCTCGGATGTAGTATTTTCCAACATTCCTGGCGGGTCGGCCCCTACTTCTCGGTGGGCACATTATATACGTCTATATCGTAATATAACCAAACCTAACCCATCTAGACCCTCGCTGGTAATGTTTTACAGTATCCCGGTCGTGTCGTCCCGTACGTCTCGGTGCGGAGATTATATACGTCTATAACGTTATATACCCTAACCTAAGGGAACCTAACAACTTGGATGTAGTATTTTCTAACATTCCTGGCGGGTCGGCCCCTACTTCTCGGTGGGCACATTATATACGTCTATATCGTAATATAACCTAACTTAACCCATCTAGACCCTCGCTGGTAATGTTTTACAAAATCCCGGTCGTGTCGTCCCGTACGTCTCTGTGCGGACATTATATACGTCTAAAACGTTATATATCTTAACCTAAGGCAACTTAACATCTGGGATGTAGTATTTTCCAACATTCCTGGCGAGTCGGCCCCAACTTCTCGGTGGACAGATTATATACGTCTATATCGTAATATAACCTAACCTAACCCATCTAGCCCCTCGCTGGTAATGTTTTACAAAATCCCGGGCGTGTCGGCCCGTACGTCTCGGTGCGGACATTATATACGTCTATAACGTTATGTATCCTAACCTAAGGCAACTTAACATCTGGGATGTAGTATTTTCCAACATTCCTGGCGAGTCGGCCCCAACTTCTCGGTGGGCAGATTATATACGTCTATATCGTAATATAACCTAACCTAACCCATCTAGACCCTCGCTGGTAATGTTTTACAAAATCCCGGTCGTGTCGGCCAGTACTTCTCGGTGGGGACATTATATACGTCTATATCGTAATATAACCTAACCTAACCCATCTAGACCCTCGCTGGTAATGTTTCACAAAATCACTGTCGTGTCGGCCCGTACTTCTCGGTGGGGACATCATATACGTCTATAACGTTATATACCCTAACCTAAGGCTACCTAACATCTCGAATGTAGTATTTCACAACATTCCTGGCGGGTCGGCCCGCACTTCTCGGTGGGAACATTATATACGTCTATAACGTAATATAACCTAACCCAACCGATCTAGCCCCTCGCTGGTAATGTTTTACAGAATCGCGGACCTGTCGCCCGTACGTCTCGGTGTGGACATTATATGCGTTAATAACGCTATATATCCTAACCTAAGGCAACTTAACATCTCGGATGTACTATTTTCCAACATTCCAGGCGGGTCGGCCCCAACTTCTCGGTGGGCACATTATATACATCTATATCGTAATATAACCTAACCTAACCCATCTAGACCCTCGCTGGTAATGTTTTACAGAATCCCGGTCGTGTCGGCCCGTACTTCTCGGTGGGGACATTATATACGTCTATAACGTTATATATCCTAACCTAAGGCAACTTAACATCTCGGATGTAGTATTTTCCAACATTCCTGGCGGGTCGGCCCCATCTTCTCGGTGGGCACATTATATACGTCTATATCGTAGTATAACCTAACCTAACCCATCTAGACCCTGGCTGGTAATGTTTATCAAAATCCCGGTCGTGACGGCCCGTACGTCTCGGTGCGGACATTATATGCGTTTATAACGTTATATATCCTAACCTAAGGCAACTTAACATCTCGGATGTAGTATTTTCCAACATTCCTGGCCCGTCGGCCCCTACTTCTCGGTGGGAACATTATATACGTCTATAACGTAATATAACCTAACCCAACCGATCTAGCCCCTCGCTGGTAATGTTTTACAGAATCCCGGTCGTGTCGGCCAGTACTTCTCGGTGGGGACATTATATACGTCTATATCGTAATATAACCTAACCTAACCCATCTAGACCCTCGCTGGTAATGTTTTACAAAATCCCGGTCGTGTCGGCCCGTGCTTCTCGGTGGGAACATTATATACGTCTATAACGTTATATATCCTAACCTAAGGGAACCTAACATCGCGGATGTATTATTTCACAACATTCCTGGCTGGTCGGCGCCAATTCTCGGTGGGAACATTATATACGTCTATATCGTAATATAACCTAACCTAACCCATCTAGACCCTCGCTGGTAATGTTTCACAAAATCACGGTCGTGTCGGCCCGTACTTCTCGGTGGGGACATCATATACGTCTATAACGTTATATACCCTAACCTAAGGCTACCTAACATCTCGAATGTAGTATTTCACAACATTCCTGGCGGGTCGGCCCGCACTTCTCGGTGGGAACATTATATACGTCTATAACGTAATATAACCTAACCCAACCGATCTAGCTCCTCGCTGGTAATGTTTTACAGAATCCCGGACGTGTCGCCCGTACGTCTCGGTGCAGACATTATATGCGTTTATAACGCTATATATCCTAACCTAAGGCAACTTAACATCTCGGATGTAGTATTTTCCAACATTCCAGGCGGGTCGGCCCCAACTTCTCGGTGGGCACATTATATACATCTATATCGTAATATAACCTAACCTAACCCATCTAGACCCTCGCTGGTAATGTTTTACAAAATCCCGGTCGTGTCGGCGCGTACTTCTCGGTGGGGTCATTGTATACGTCTATAAGGTTATATATCCTAACCTAAGGCAACTTAACATCTCGGATGTAGTATTTTCCAACATTCCTGGCGTGTCGGCCCCATCTTCTCGGTGGGCACATTATATACGTCTATATCGTAATATAACCTAACCTAACTCATCTAGACCCTCGCTGGTAATGTTTTACAAAATCCCGGTCGTGTCGGCCCGTGCTTCTCGGTGGGCACATTATATACATCTATATCGTAATATAACCTAACCTAACCCATCTAGACCCTCGCTGGTAATGTTTATCAAAATCCCGGTCGTGTCGGCCTGTACGTCTCGGTGCGGACATTATATGCGTTTATAACGTTATATATCCTAACCTAAGGCAACTTAATATCTCGGATGTAGTATTTTCCAACATTCCTGGCGCGTCGGCCCCTACTTCTCGGTGGGCACATTATATACATCTATATCGTAATATAACCTAACCTAACCCATCTAGACCCTCGCTGGTAATGTTTTACAGAATCCCGGTCGTGTCGTCCCGTACGTCTCGGTGCGGAGATTATATACGTCTATAACGTTATATACCCTAACCTAAGGGAACCTAACAACTTGGATGTAGTATTTTCTAACATTCCTGGCGGGTCGGCCCCTACTTCTCGGTGGGCACATGATATACGTCTATATCGTAATATAACCTAACCTAACCCATCTAGACCCTCGCTGGTAATGTTTTACAGAATCCCGGACGTGTCGCCCGTACGTCTCGGTGCAGATATTATATGCGTTTATAACGCTATATATCCTAACCTAAGGCAACTTAACATCTCGGATGTAGTATTTTCCAACATTCCAGGCGGGTCGGCCCCAACTTCTCGGTGGGCACATTATATACATCTATATCGTAATATAACCTAACCTAACCCATCTAGACCCTCGCTGGTAATGTTTTACAAAATCCGGGTCGTGTCGGCGCGTACTTCTCGGTGGGGTCATTGTATACGTCTATAAGGTTATATATCCTAACCTAAGGCAACTTAACATCTCGGATGTAGTATTTTCCAACATTCCTGGCGTGTCGGCCCCATCTTCTCGGTGGGCACATTATATACGTCTATATCGTAATATAACCTAACCTAACCCATCTAGACCCTCGCTGGTAATGTTTTACAAAATCCCGGTCGTGTCGGCCCGTGCTTCTCGGTGGGCACATTATATACATCTATATCGTAATATAACCTAACCTAACCCATCTAGACCCTCGCTGGTAATGTTTATCAAAATCCCGGTCGTGTCGGCCCGTACGTCTCGGTGCGGACATTATACGCGTTTATAACGTTATATATCCTAACCTAAGGCAACTTAACATCTCGGATGTAGTATTTTCCAACATTCCTGGCGCGTCGGCCCCTACTTCTCGGTGGGCACATTATATACATCTATATCGTAATATAACCTAACCTAACCCATCTAGACCCTCGCTGGTAATGTTTTACAGAATCCCGGTCGTGTCGTCCCGTACGTCTCGGTGCGGAGATTATATACGTCCATAACGTTATATACCCTAACCTAAGGGAACCTAACAACTTGGATGTAGTATTTTCTAACATTCCTGGCGGGTCGGCCCCTACTTCTCGGTGGGCACATTATATACGTCTATATCGTAATATAACCAAACCTAACCCATCTAGACCCTCGCTGGTAATGTTTTACAGAATCCCGGTCGTGTCGTCCCGTACGTCTCGGTGCGGAGATTATATACGTCTATAACGTTATATACCCTAACCTAAGGGAACCTAACAACTTGGGTGTAGTATTTTCTAACATTCCTGGCGGGTCGGCCCCTACTTCTCGGTGGGCACATTATATACGTCTATATCGTAATATAACCTAACCTAACCCACCTAGACCCTCGCTGGTAATATTTTACAAAATCCCGGTCGTGTCGTCCCGTACGTCTCTGTGCGGACATTATATACGTCTAAAACGTTATATATCTTAAACTAAGGCAACTTAAAATCTGGGATGTAGTGTTTTCCAACATTCCTGGCGAGTCGGCCCCAACTTCTCGGTGGGCGGATTATATACGTCTATATCGTAGTATAACCTAACCTAACCCATCTAGACCCTCGCTGGTAATGTTTATCAAAATCCCGGTCGTGTCGGCCCGTACGTCTCGGTGCGGACATTATATGCGTTTATAACGTTATATATCCTAACCTAAGGCAACTTAACATCTCGGATGTAGTATTTTCCAACATTCCTGGCGCGTCGGCCCCTACTTCTCGGTGGGCACATTATATACATCTATATCGTAATATAACCTAACCTAACCCATCTAGACCCTCGCTGGTAATGTTTTACAGTATCCCGGTCGTGTCGTCCCGTACGTCTCGGTGCGGAGATTATATACGTCTATAACGTTATATACCCTAACCTAAGGGAACCTAACAACTTGGATGTAGTATTTTCTAACATTCCTGGCGGGTCGGCCCCATCTTCTCGGTGGGCACATTATATACGTCTATATCGTAATATAACCTAACTTAACCCATCTAGACCCTCGCTGGTAATGTTTTACAAAATCCCGGTCGTGTCGGCCCGTACGTCTCGGTGCGGACATTATATGCGTTTATAACGTTATATATCCTAACCTAAGGCAACTTAACATCTCGGATGTAGTATTTTCCAACATTCCTGGCCCGTCGGCCCCTACTTCTCGGTGGGAACATTATATACGTCTATAACGTAATATAACCTAACCCAACCGATCTAGCCCCTCGCTGGTAATGTTTTACAGAATCCCGGACGTGTCGCCCTTACGTCTCGGTGCAGACATTATATGCGTTTATAACGCTATATATCCTAACCTAAGACAACTTAACATCTCGGATGCAGTATTTTCCAACATTCCAGGCGGGTCGGCCCCAACTTCTCGGTGGGCACATTATATACATCTATATCGTAATATAACCTAACCTAACTCATCTAGACCCTCGCTGGTAATGTTTTACAAAATCCCGGTCGTGTCGGCGCGTACTTCCCGGTGGGGACATTGTATACGTCTATAAGGTTATATATCCTAACCTAAGGCAACTTAACATCTCGGATGTAGTATTTTCCAACATTCCTGGCGTGTCGGCCCCATCTTCTCCGTGGGCACATTATATACGTCTATATCGTAATATAACCTAACTTAACCCATCTAGACCCTCGCTGGTAATGTTTTACAAAATCCCGGTCGTGTCGGCCCGTACGTCTCGGTGCGGACATTATATGCGTCTATAACGTTATATATCCTAACCTAAGGCAACTTAACATCTCGGATGTAGTATTTTGCAACATTCCTGGCGGGTCGGCCCCATGTTCTCGGTGGGCACATAATATACGTCTATATCGTAATATAACCTAACCTAACCCATCTAGACCGTCGCTCGTAATGTTTTACAAAATCGCGGTCGTGTCGGCCCGTACGTCTCGGTGCGGACATTATATGCGTTTATAACGTTATATATCCTAGCCTAAGGCAACTTAACATCTCGGATGTAGTATTTTCCAACATTCCTGGCGCGTCGGCCCCTACTTCTCGGTGGGCACATTATATACATATATATCGTAATATAACCTAACCTAACCCATCTAGACCCTCGCTGGTAATGTTTTACAGAATCCCGGTCGTGTCGTCCCGTACGTCTCGGTGCGGAGATTATATACGTCTATAACGTTATATACCCTAACCTAAGGGAACCTAACAACTTGGATGTAGTATTTTCTAACATTCCTGGCGGGTCGGCCCCTACTTCTCGGTGGGAACATTATATACGTCTATAACGTAATATAACCTAACCCAACCGATCTAGCCCCTCGCTGGTAATGTTTTACAGAATCCCGGACGTGTCGCCCGTACGTCTCGGTGCGGACATTATATGCGTTTATAACGCTATATATCCTAACCTAAGGCAACTTAACATCTCGGATGTAGTATTTTCCAACATTCCAGGCGGGTCGGCCTCAACTTCTCGGTGGGCACATTATATACATCTATACCGTAATATAACCTAACCTAACCCATCTAGACCCTCGCTGGTAATGTTTTACAAAATCCCGGTCGTGTCGGCCCGTGCTTCTCGGTGGGCACATTATATACATTTATATCGTAATATAAACTAACCTAACCCATCTAGACCCTCGCTGGTAATGTTTTACAGAATCCCGGTCGTGTCGGCCCGTACTTCTCGGTGGGGACATTATATACGTCTATAACGTTATATATCCTAACCTAATGCAACTTAACATCTCGGATGTAGTATTTTCCAACATTCCTGGCGGGTCGGCCCCATCTTCTCGGTGGGCACATTATATATGTCTATATCGTAATATAACCTAACCTAACCCATCTAGACCGTCGCTGGTAATGTTTTACAAAATCCCGGTCGTGTCGGCCCGTACTTTTCCGCGGGGACATTATATACGTCTATAACGATATATATCCTAACCTAAGGGAACCTAACATCTCGGATGTAGTATTTTCCAACATTCCTGGCGGGTCGGCCCCTACTTCTCGGCGGGCACATTATATACGTCTATATCGTAATATATCCTAACCTAACCCATCTAGACCCTCGCTGGTAATGTTTTACAAAATCCCGGGCGTGTCGTCCCGTACGTCTCAGAGCGGACATTATATACGTCTATAACGTTACGTATCCTAACCTAAGGCAACTTAACATCTGGGATGTAGTATTTTCCAAAATTCCTGGCGAGTCGGAACCAACTTCTCGGTGGGCAGATTATATACGTCTATATCGTAATATAACCAAACCTAACCCATCTAGACCCTCGCTGGTAATGTTTTACAAAATCCCGGTCGTGTCGGCCCGTGCTTCTCGGTGGGAACATTATATACGTCTATAACGTTATATATCCTAACCTAAGGGAACCTAACATCGCGGATGTATTATTTCACAACATTCCTGGCTGGTCGGCGCCAATTCTCGGTGGGAACATTATATACGTCTATATCGTAATATAACCTAACCTAACCCATCTAGACCCTCGCTGGTAATGTTTCACAAAATCACGGTCGTGTCGGCCCGTACTTCTCGGTGGGGACATCATATACGTCTATAACGTTATATACCCTAACCTAAGGCTACCTAACATCTCGAATGTAGTATTTCACAACATTCCTGGCGGGTCGGCCCGCACTTCTCGGTGGGAACATTATATACGTCTATAACGTAATATAACCTAACCCAACCGATCTAGCTCCTCGCTGGTAATGTTTTACAGAATCCCGGACGTGTCGCCCGTACGTCTCGGTGCAGACATTACATGCGTTTATAACGCTATATATCCTAACCTAAGGCAACTTAAAATCTCGGATGTAGTATTTTCCAACATTCCAGGCGGGTCGGCCCCAACTTCTCGGTGGGCACATTATATACATCTATATCGTAATATAACCTAACCTAACCCATCTAGACCCTCGCTGGTAATGTTTTACAAAATCCCGGTCGTGTCGGCGCGTACTTCTCGGTGGGGTCATTGTATACGTCTATAAGGTTATATATCCTAACCTAAGGCAACTTAACATCTCGGATGTAGTATTTTCCAACATTCCTGGCGTGTCGGCCCCATCTTCTCGGTGGGCACATTATATACGTCTATATCGTAATATAACCTAACCTAACCCATCTAGACCCTCGCTGGTAATGTTTTACAAAATCCCGGTCGTGTCGGCCCGTGCTTCTCGGTGGGCACGTTATATACATCTATATCGTAATATAACCTAACCTAACCCATCTAGACCCTCGCTGGTAATGTTTATCAAAATCCCGGTCGTGTCGGCCCGTACTTCTCGGTGGGGACATTATATACGTCTATAACGTTATATATCCTAACCTAAGGCAACTTAACATCTCGGATGTAGTATTTTCCAACATTCCTGGCGGGTCGGCCCCATCTTCTCGGTGGGCACATTATATATGTCTATATCGTAATATAACCTAACCTAACCCATCTAGACCGTCGCTGGTAATGTTTTACAAAATCCCGGTCGTGTCGGCCCGTACTTTTCCGCGGGGACATTATATACGTCTATAACGATATATATCCTAACCTAAGGGAACCTAACATCTCGGATGTAGTATTTTCCAACATTCCTGGCGGGTCGGCCCCTACTTCTCGGCGGGCACATTATATACGTCTATATCGTAATATATCCTAACCTAACCCATCTAGACCCTCGCTGGTAATGATTTACAAAATCCCGGTCGTGTCGGCCCGTACGTCTCGGTACGGACATTATATGCGTTTATAACGTTATATATCATAACCTAAGGCAACTTAACATCTCGAATGTAGTATTTTCCAACATTCCTGGCGGGTCGGCCCCATCTTCTCGGTGGGCACATTATATACATCTATATCGTAATATAACCTACCCTAACCCATCTAGACCCTCGCTGGTAATGTTTTACAGAATCCCGGTCGTGTCGTCCCGTACGTCTCGGTGCGGAGATTATATACGTCTATAACGTTATATACCCTAACCTAAGGGAACCTAACAACTTGGATGTAGTATTTTCTAACATTCCTGGCGGGTCGGCCCCTACTTCTCGGTGGGCACATTATATACGTCTATATCGTAATATAACCTAACCTAACCCATCTAGACCCTCGCTGGTAATGTTTTACAAAATCCCGGTCGTGTCGTCCCGTACGTCTCTGTGCGGACATTATATACGTCTAAAACGTTACATATCTTAAACTAAGGCAACTTAACATCTGGGATGTAGTGTTTTCCAACATTCCTGGCGAGTCGGCCCCAACTTCTCGGTGGGCGGATTATATACGTCTATATCGTAGTATAACCTAACCTAACCCATCTAGACCCTCGCTGGTAATGTTTATCAAAATCCCGGTCGTGTCGGCCCGTACGTCTCGGTGCGGACATTATATGCGTTTATAACGTTATATATCCTAACCTAAGGCAACTTAACATCTCGGATGTAGTATTTTCCAACATTCCTGGCGCGTCGGCCCCTACTTCTCGGTGGGCACATTATATACATCTATATCGTAATATAACCTAACCTAACCCATCTAGACCCTCGCTGGTAATGTTTTACAGAATCCCGGTCGTGTCGTCCCGTACGTCTCGGTGCGGAGATTATATACGTCTATAACGTTATATACCCTAACCTAAGGGAACCTAACAACTTGGATGTAGTATTTTCCAACATTCCTGGCGGGTCGGCCCCAACTTCTCGGTGGGCACATTATATACATCTATATCGTAATATAACCTAACCTAACCCATCTAGACCCTCGCTGGTAATGTTTTACAAAATCCCGGTCGTGTCGGCGCGTACTTCTCGGTGGGGTCATTGTATACGTCTATAAGGTTATATATCCTAACCTAAGGCAACTTAACATCTCGGATGTAGTATTTTCCAACATACCTGGCGTGTCGGCCCCATCTTCTCGGTGGGCACATTATATACGTCTATATCGTAATATAACCTAACCTAACCCATCTAGACCCTCGCTGGTAATGTTTTACAAAATCCCGGTCGTGTCGGCCCGTGCTTCCCGGTGGGCACATTATATACATCTATATCGTAATATAACCTAACCTAACCCATCTAGACCCTCGCTGGTAATGTTTTACAAAATCCCGGTCGTGTCGTCCCGTACGTCTCAGAGCGGACATTATATACGTCTATAACGTTACGTATCCTAACCTAAGGCAACTTAACATCTGGGATGTAGTATTTTCCAAAATTCCTGGCGAGTCGGAACCAACTTCTCGGTGGGCAGATTATATACGTCTATATCGTAATATAACCAAACCTAACCCATCTAGACCCTCGCTGGTAATGTTTTACAAAATCCCGGTCGTGTCGGCCCGCGCTTCTCGGTGGGAACATTATATACGTCTATAACGTTATATATCCTAACCTAAGGGAACCTAACATCGCGGATGTATTATTTCACAACATTCCTGGCTGGTCGGCGCCAATTCTCGGTGGGAACATTATATACGTCTATATCGTAATATAACCTAACCTAACCCATCTAGACCCTCGCTGGTAATGTTTATCAAAATCCCGGTCGTGTCGGCCCGTACGTCTCGGTGCGGACATTATATGCGTTTATAACGTTATATATCCTAACCTAAGGCAACTTAACATCTCGGATGTAGTATTTTCCAACGTTCCTGGCGCGTCGGCCCCTACTTCTCGGTGGGCACATTATATACATCTATATCGTAATATAACCTAACCTAACCCATCTAGACCCTCGCTGGTAATGTTTTACAGAATCCCGGTCGTGTCGTCCCGTACGTCTCGGTGCGGAGATTATATACGTCTATAACGTTATATACCCTAACCTAAGGGAACCTAACAACTTGGATGTAGTATTTTCCAACATTCCTGGCCCGTCGGCCCCTACTTCTCGGTGGGAACATTATATACGTCTATAACGTAATATAACCTAACCCAACCGATCTAGCCCCTCGCTGGTAATGTTTTACAGAATCCCGGACGTGTCGCCCTTACGTCTCGGTGCAGACATTATATGCGTTTATAACGCTATATATCCTAACCTAACGCAACTTAACATCTCGGATGTAGTATTTTCCAACATTCCAGGCGGGTCGGCCCCAACTTCTCGGTGGGCACATTATATACATCTATATCGTAATATAACCTAACCTAACTCATCTAGACCCTCGCTGGTAATGTTTTACAAAATCCCGGTCGTGTCGGCGCGTACTTCCCGGTGGGGACATTGTATACGTCTATAAGGTTATATATCCTAACCTAAGGCAACTTAACATCTCGGATGTAGTATTTTCCAACATTCCTGGCGTGTCGGCCCCATCTTCTCCGTGGGCACATTATATACGTCTATATCGTAATATAACCTAACCTAACCCATCTAGACCCTCGCTGGTAGTGTTTTACAAAATCCCGGTCGTGTCGGCCCGTGCTTCTCGGTGGGCACATTATATACATCTATATCGTAATATAACCTAACCTAACCAATCTAGACCCTCGCTGGTAATGTTTTACAGAATCCCGGTCGTGTCGGCCCGTACTTCTCGGTGGGGACATTATATACGTCTATAACGTTATATATCCTAACCTAAGGCAACTTAACATCTCGGATGTAGTATTTTGCAACATTCCTGGCGGGTCGGCCCCATGTTCTCGGTGGGCACATAATATACATCTATATCGTAATATAACCTAACCTAACTCATCTAGACCCTCGCTGGTAATGTTTTACAAAATCCCAGTCGTGTCGGCGCGTACTTCCCGGTGGGGACATTGTATACGTCTATAAGGTTATATATCCTAACCTAAGGCAACTTAACATCTCGGATGTAGTATTTTCCAACATTCCTGGCCCGTCGGCCCCTACTTCTCGGTGGGAACATTATATACGTCTATAACGTAATATAACCTAACCCAACCGATCTAGCCCCTCGCTGGTAATGTTTTACAGAATCCCGGACGTGTCGCCCTTACGTCTCGGTGCAGACATTATATGCGTTTATAACGCTATATATCCTAACCTAACGCAACTTAACATCTCGGATGTAGTATTTTCCAACATTCCAGGCGGGTCGGCCCCAACTTCTCGGTGGGCACATTATATACATCTATATCGTAATATAACCTAACCTAACTCATCTAGACCCTCGCTGGTAATGTTTTACAAAATCCCGGTCGTGTCGGCGCGTACTTCCCGGTGGGGACATTGTATACGTCTATAAGGTTATATATCCTAACCTAAGGCAACTTAACATCTCGGATGTAGTATTTTCCAACATTCCTGGCGTGTCGGCCCCATCTTCTCCGTGGGCACATTATATACGTCTATATCGTAATATAACCTAACCTAACCCATCTAGACCCTCGCTGGTAATGTTTTACAAAATCCCGGTCGTGTCGGCCCGTGCTTCTCGGTGGGCACGTTATATACATCTATATCGTAATATAACCTAACCTAACCCATCTAGACCCTCGCTGGTAATGTTTATCAAAATCCCGGTCGTGTCGGCCCGTACTTCTCGGTGGGGACATTATATACGTCTATAACGTTATATATCCTAACCTAAGGCAACTTAACATCTCGGATGTAGTATTTTCCAACATTCCTGGCGGGTCGGCCCCATCTTCTCGGTGGGCACATTATATATGTCTATATCGTAATATAACCTAACCTAACCCATCTAGACCGTCGCTGGTAATGTTTTACAAAATCCCGGTCGTGTCGGCCCGTACTTTTCCGCGGGGACATTATATACGTCTATAACGATATATATCCTAACCTAAGGGAACCTAACATCTCGGATGTAGTATTTTCCAACATTCCTGGCGGGTCGGCCCCTACTTCTCGGCGGGCACATTATATACGTCTATATCGTAATATATCCTAACCTAACCCATCTAGACCCTCGCTGGTAATGATTTACAAAATCCCGGTCGTGTCGGCCCGTACGTCTCGGTACGGACATTATATGCGTTTATAACGTTATATATCATAACCTAAGGCAACTTAACATCTCGAATGTAGTATTTTCCAACATTCCTGGCGGGTCGGCCCCATCTTCTCGGTGGGCACATTATATACATCTATATCGTAATATAACCTACCCTAACCCATCTAGACCCTCGCTGGTAATGTTTTACAGAATCCCGGTCGTGTCGTCCCGTACGTCTCGGTGCGGAGATTATATACGTCTATAACGTTATATACCCTAACCTAAGGGAACCTAACAACTTGGATGTAGTATTTTCTAACATTCCTGGCGGGTCGGCCCCTACTTCTCGGTGGGCACATTATATACGTCTATATCGTAATATAACCTAACCTAACCCATCTAGACCCTCGCTGGTAATGTTTTACAAAATCCCGGTCGTGTCGTCCCGTACGTCTCTGTGCGGACATTATATACGTCTAAAACGTTACATATCTTAAACTAAGGCAACTTAACATCTGGGATGTAGTGTTTTCCAACATTCCTGGCGGGTCGGCCCCAACTTCTCGGTGGGCGGATTATATACGTCTATATCGTAGTATAACCTAACCTAACCCATCTAGACCCTCGCTGGTAATGTTTATCAAAATCCCGGTCGTGTCGGCCCGTACGTCTCGGTGCGGACATTATATGCGTTTATAACGTTATATATCCTAACCTAAGGCAACTTAACATCTCGGATGTAGTATTTTCCAACATTCCTGGCGCGTCGGCCCCTACTTCTCGGTGGGCACATTATATACATCTATATCGTAATATAACCTAACCTAACCCATCTAGACCCTCGCTGGTAATGTTTTACAGAATCCCGGTCGTGTCGTCCCGTACGTCTCGGTGCGGAGATTATATACGTCTATAACGTTATATACCCTAACCTAAGGGAACCTAACAACTTGGATGTAGTATTTTCCAACATTCCTGGCGGGTCGGCCCCAACTTCTCGGTGGGCACATTATATACATCTATATCGTAATATAACCTAACCTAACCCATCTAGACCCTCGCTGGTAATGTTTTACAAAATCCCGGTCGTGTCGGCGCGTACTTCTCGGTGGGGTCATTGTATACGTCTATAAGGTTATATATCCTAACCTAAGGCAACTTAACATCTCGGATGTAGTATTTTCCAACATACCTGGCGTGTCGGCCCCATCTTCTCGGTGGGCACATTATATACGTCTATATCGTAATATAACCTAACCTAACCCATCTAGACCCTCGCTGGTAATGTTTTACAGAATCCCGGTCGTGTCGGCCAGTACTTCTCGGTGGGGACATTATATACGTCTATATCGTAATATAACCTAACCTAACCCATCTAGACCCTCGCTGGTAATGTTTTACAAAATCCCGGTCGTGTCGGCCCGTGCTTCCCGGTGGGCACATTATATACATCTATATCGTAATATAACCTAACCTAACCCATCTAGACCCTCGCTGGTAATGTTTTACAAAATCCCGGTCGTGTCGGCCCGCGCTTCTCGGTGGGAACATTATATACGTCTATAACGTTATATATCCTAACCTAAGGGAACCTAACATCGCGGATGTATTATTTCACAACATTCCTGGCTGGTCGGCGCCAATTCTCGGTGGGAACATTATATACGTCTATATCGTAATATAACCTAACCTAACCCATCTAGACCCTCGCTGGTAATGTTTATCAAAATCCCGGTCGTGTCGGCCCGTACGTCTCGGTGCGGACATTATATGCGTTTATAACGTTATATATCCTAACCTAAGGCAACTTAACATCTCGGATGTAGTATTTTCCAACGTTCCTGGCGCGTCGGCCCCTACTTCTCGGTGGGCACATTATATACATCTATATCGTAATATAACCTAACCTAACCCATCTAGACCCTCGCTGGTAATGTTTTACAGAATCCCGGTCGTGTCGTCCCGTACGTCTCGGTGCGGAGATTATATACGTCTATAACGTTATATACCCTAACCTAAGGGAACCTAACAACTTGGATGTAGTATTTTCCAACATTCCTGGCCCGTCGGCCCCTACTTCTCGGTGGGAACATTATATACGTCTATAACGTAATATAACCTAACCCAACCGATCTAGCCCCTCGCTGGTAATGTTTTACAGAATCCCGGACGTGTCGCCCTTACGTCTCGGTGCAGACATTATATGCGTTTATAACGCTATATATCCTAACCTAACGCAACTTAACATCTCGGATGTAGTATTTTCCAACATTCCAGGCGGGTCGGCCCCAACTTCTCGGTGGGCACATTATATACATCTATATCGTAATATAACCTAACCTAACTCATCTAGACCCTCGCTGGTAATGTTTTACAAAATCCCGGTCGTGTCGGCGCGTACTTCCCGGTGGGGACATTGTATACGTCTATAAGGTTATATATCCTAACCTAAGGCAACTTAACATCTCGGATGTAGTATTTTCCAACATTCCTGGCGTGTCGGCCCCATCTTCTCCGTGGGCACATTATATACGTCTATATCGTAATATAACCTAACCTAACCCATCTAGACCCTCGCTGGTAATGTTTTACAAAATCCCGGTCGTGTCGGCCCGTGCTTCTCGGTGGGCACATTATATACATCTATATCGTAATATAACCTAACCTAACCAATCTAGACCCTCGCTGGTAATGTTTTACAGAATCCCGGTCGTGTCGGCCCGTACTTCTCGGTGGGGACATTATATACGTCTATAACGTTATATATCCTAACCTAAGGCAACTTAACATCTCGGATGTAGTATTTTGCAACATTCCTGGCGGGTCGGCCCCATGTTCTCGGTGGGCACATAATATACATCTATATCGTAATATAACCTAACCTAACTCATCTAGACCCTCGCTGGTAATGTTTTACAAAATCCCAGTCGTGTCGGCGCGTACTTCCCGGTGGGGACATTGTATACGTCTATAAGGTTATATATCCTAACCTAAGGCAACTTAACATCTCGGATGTAGTATTTTCCAACATTCCTGGCCCGTCGGCCCCTACTTCTCGGTGGGAACATTATATACGTCTATAACGTAATATAACCTAACCCAACCGATCTAGCCCCTCGCTGGTAATGTTTTACAGAATCCCGGACGTGTCGCCCTTACGTCTCGGTGCAGACATTATATGCGTTTATAACGCTATATATCCTAACCTAACGCAACTTAACATCTCGGATGTAGTATTTTCCAACATTCCAGGCGGGTCGGCCCCAACTTCTCGGTGGGCACATTATATACATCTATATCGTAATATAACCTAACCTAACTCATCTAGACCCTCGCTGGTAATGTTTTACAAAATCCCGGTCGTGTCGGCGCGTACTTCCCGGTGGGGACATTGTATACGTCTATAAGGTTATATATCCTAACCTAAGGCAACTTAACATCTCGGATGTAGTATTTTCCAACATTCCTGGCGTGTCGGCCCCATCTTCTCCGTGGGCACATTATATACGTCTATATCGTAATATAACCTAACCTAACCCATCTAGACCCTCGCTGGTAATGTTTTACAAAATCCCGGTCGTGTCGGCCCGTGCTTCTCGGTGGGCACATTATATACATCTATATCGTAATATAACCTAACCTAACCAATCTAGACCCTCGCTGGTAATGTTTTACAGAATCCCGGTCGTGTCGGCCCGTACTTCTCGGTGGGGACATTATATACGTCTATAACGTTATATATCCTAACCTAAGGCAACTTAACATCTCGGATGTAGTATTTTGCAACATTCCTGGCGGGTCGGCCCCATGTTCTCGGTGGGCACATAATATACATCTATATCGTAATATAACCTAACCTAACTCATCTAGACCCTCGCTGGTAATGTTTTACAAAATCCCAGTCGTGTCGGCGCGTACTTCCCGGTGGGGACATTGTATACGTCTATAAGGTTATATATCCTAACCTAAGGCAACTTAACATCTCGGATGTAGTATTTTCCAACATTCCTGGCCCGTCGGCCCCTACTTCTCGGTGGGAACATTATATACGTCTATAACGTAATATAACCTAACCCAACCGATCTAGCCCCTCGCTGGTAATGTTTTACAGAATCCCGGACGTGTCGCCCTTACGTCTCGGTGCAGACATTATATGCGTTTATAACGCTATATATCCTAACCTAACGCAACTTAACATCTCGGATGTAGTATTTTCCAACATTCCAGGCGGGTCGGCCCCAACTTCTCGGTGGGCACATTATATACATCTATATCGTAATATAACCTAACCTAACTCATCTAGACCCTCGCTGGTAATGTTTTACAAAATCCCGGTCGTGTCGGCGCGTACTTCCCGGTGGGGACATTGTATACGTCTATAAGGTTATATATCCTAACCTAAGGCAACTTAACATCTCGGATGTAGTATTTTCCAACATTCCTGGCGTGTCGGACCCATCTTCTCCGTGGGCACATTATATACGTCTATATCGTAATATAACCTAACCTAACCCATCTAGACCCTCGCTGGTAATGTTTTACAAAATCCCGGTCGTGTCGGCCCGTGCTTCTCGGTGGGCACATTATATACATCTATATCGTAATATAACCTAACCTAACCAATCTAGACCCTCGCTGGTAATGTTTTACAGAATCCCGGTCGTGTCGGCCCGTACTTCTCGGTGGGGACATTATATACGTCTATAACGTTATATATCCTAACCTAAGGCAACTTAACATCTCGGATGTAGTATTTTGCAACATTCCTGGCGGGTCGGCCCCATGTTCTCGGTGGGCACATAATATACGTCTATATCGTAATATAACCTAACCTAACCCATCTAGACCGTCGCTCGTAATGTTTTACAAAATCCCGGTCGTGTCGGCCCGTACGTCTCGGTGCGGACATTATATGCGTTTATAACGTTATATATCCTAACCTAAGGCAACTTAACATCTCGGATGTAGTATTTTCCAACATTCCTGGCGCGTCGGCCCCTACTTCTCGGTGGGCACATTATATACATCTATATCGTAATATAACCTAACCTAACCCATCTAGACCCTCGCTGGTAATGTTTTACAGAATCCCGGTCGTGTCGTCCCGTACGTCTCGGTGCGGAGATTATATACGTCTATAACGTTATATACCCTAACCTAAGGGAACCTAACAACTTGGATGTAGTATTTTCTAACATTCCTGGCGGGTCGGCCCCTACTTCTCGGTGGGCACATTATATACGTCTATATCGTAATATAACCTAACCTAACCCATGTAGACCCTCGCTGGTAATGTTTCACAAAATCACTGCCGTGTCGGCCCGTACTTCTCGGTGGGGACATCATATACGTCTATAACGTTATATACCCTAACCTAAGGCTATCTAACATCTCGAATGTAGTATTTCACAACATTCCTGGCGGGTCGGCCCGCACTTCTCGGTGGGAACATTATATACGTCTATAACGTAATATAACCTAACCCAACCGATCTAGCCCCTCGCTGGTAATGTTTTACAGAATCCCGGACGTGTCGCCCGTACGTCTCGGTGCGGACATTATATGCGTTTATAACGCTATATATCCTAACCTAAGGCAACTTAACATCTCGGATGTAGTATTTTCCAACATTCCAGGCGGGTCGGCCTCAACTTCTCGGTGGGCACATTATATACATCTATTCCGTAATATAACCTAACCTAACCCATCTAGACCCTCGCTGGTAATGTTTTACGAAATCCCGGTCGTGTCGGCCCGTGCTTCTCGGTGGGCACATTATATACATTTATATCGTAATATAAACTAACCTAACCCATCTAGACCCTCGCTGGTAATGTTTTACAGAATCCCGGTCGTGTCGGCCCGTACTTCTCGGTGGGGACATTATATACGTCTATAACGTTATATATCCTAACCTAAGGAAACATAACATCTCGGTTGTAGTATTTTCCAACATTCCTGGCGGGTCGACCCTAGTTCTCGGCGGGCACATTATATACGTCTATATCGTAATATAACCTAACCTAACCCATCTAGAACCTGGCTGGTAATGTTTTACAAAATCCCGGTCGTGTCGGCCCGTACTTTTCCGCGGGGACATTATATACGTCTATAACGATATATATCCTAACCTAAGGGAACCTAACATCTCGGATGTAGTATTTTCCAACATTCCTGGCGGGTCGGCCCCTACTTCTCGGCGGGCACATTATATACGTCTATATCGTAATATAACCTAACCTAACCCATCTAGACCCTGGCTGGCAATGTTTTACAAAATCCCGGTCGTGTCGGCCCATACTTTTCCGTGGGGACATTATATACGTCTATAACTTTATATATCCTAACCTAAGGAAACATAACATCTCGGTTGTAGTATTTTCCAACATTCCTGGCGGGTCGACCCTAGTTCTCGGCGGGCACATTATATACGTCTATATCGTAATATAACCTAACCTAACCCATCTAGAACCTGGCTGGTAATGTTTTACAAAATCCCGGTCGTGTCGGCCCGTACTTTTCCGCGGGGACATTATATACGTCTATAACGATATATATCCTAACCTAAGGGAACCTAACATCTCGGATGTAGTATTTTCCAACATTCCTGGCGGGTCGGCCCCTACTTCTCGGCGGGCACATTATATACGTCTATATCGTAATATAACCTAACCTAACCCATCTAGACCCTCGCTGGTAATGTTTTACAGAATCCTGGTCGTGTCGGCCCGTACTTCTCGGTGGGGACATTATATACGTCTATAATGTTATTTATCCTAACCTAAGGCAACTTAACATCTCGGATGTAGTATTTTCCAACATTCCTGGCGGGTCGGCCCCATCTTCTCGGTGGGCACATTATATACGTCTATATCGTAATATAACCTAACCTAACCCATCTAGACCCTCGCTGGTAATGTTTTACAAAATCCCGGGCGTGTCGGCCCGTACTTCTCGGTGCGGACATTATATAAGTCTATAACGTTATATACCCTAACCTAAGGGAACCTATCATCTTGGATGTAGTATTTTCCAACATTCCTGGCCGGTCGGCCCCTACTTCTCGGTGCGCACATTATATACGTCTATATCGTAATATAACCTAACCTAACCCATCTAGACCCTCGCTGGTAATGATTTACAAAATCCCCGTCTTGTCGGCCCGTACGTTTCGGTACGGACATTATATGCGTTTATAACGTTATATATCATAACCTAAGGCAACTTAACATCTGGGATGTAGTATTTTCCAACATTCCTGGCGAGTCGGCCCCAACTTCTCGGTGGGCACATTATATACGTCTATATCGTAATATAACCTAACCTAACCCATCTAGACCCTCGCTGGTAATGTTTTACAAAATCCCGGTCGTGTCGGCCCGTGCTTCTCGGTGGGGACATCATATACGTCTATAACGTTATATACCCTAACCTAAGGCTACCTAACATCCCGAATGTAGTATTTCACAACATTCCTGGCGGTTCGGCCCCACTTCTCGGTGGGAACATTATATACGTCTATAACGTAATATAACCTAACCCAACCGATCTAGCCCCTCGCTGGTAATGTTTTACAGAATCCCGGACGTGTCGCCCGCACGTCTCGGTGCGGACATTATATGCGTTTATAACGCTATATATCCTAACCTAAGGCAACTTAACATCTCGGATGTAGTATTTTCCAACATTCCTGGCGGGTCGGCCCCAACTTCTCGGTGGGCACATTATATACGTCTATATCGTAATATAACTTAACCTAACCCATCTAGACCCTCGCTGGTAATGTTTTACAAAATCCCGGGCGTGCCGGCCCGTACTTCTCGGTGCGGACATTATATACGTCTATAACGTTATATACCCTAACCTAAGGGAACCTAACTTCTTGGATGTAGTATTCTCCAACATTCCTGGCGGGTCGGCCCCATCTTATCGGTGGGCACATTATATACGTCTATATCGTAATATAACCTAACCTAACCCATCTAGACCCTCGCTGGTAATGTTTCACAAAATCCCGGTCGTGTCGGCCCGTACGTCTCGGTGCGGACATTATATGCGTTTATAACGTTATATATCCTAACCTAAGGCAATTTAACATCTCGGATGTAGTATTTTCCAACATTCCTGGCGGGTCGGCCCCAACTTCTCGGTGGGCACATTATATACGTCTATATCGTAATATAACCTAACCTAAACCACCTAGACCCTCGCTGGTAATGTTTTACAAAATCCCGGTCGTGTCGGCCAGTACTTCTCGGTGGGGACATTATATACGTCTATATCGTAATATAACCTAACCTAACCCATCTAGACCCTCGCTGGTAATGTTTTACAAAATCCCGGTCGTGTCGGCCCGTGCTTCTCGGTGGGCACATTATATACATCTATATCGTAATATAACCTAACCTAACCCATCTAGACCCTCGCTGGTAATGTTTTACAAAATCCCGGGCGTGTCGGCCCGTACTTCTCGGTGCGGACATTATAAACGTCTATAACGTTATATACCCTAACCTAAGGGAACCTAACATCTTGGATGTAGTATTTTCCAACATTCCTGGCGGGTCGGCCCCTACTTCTCGGTGGGCACAATATATACGTCTATATCGTAATATAACCTAACCTAACCCATCTAGATCCTCGGTGGTAATGTTTTACAAAATCCCGCTCGTGTCGGACCGTGCTTCTCGGTGGGGACATTATATACGTCTATAATGTTATATATCCTAACCTAAGGGAACCTAACATCGCGGATGTAGTATTTCACAACATTCCTGGCTGGTCGGCGCCAATTCTCGGTGGGAACATTATATACGTCTATATCGTAATATAACCTAACCTAACCCATCTGGACCCTCGCTGGTAATGTTTCACAAAATCCCGGTCGTGTCGGCCCGTACTTCTCGGTGGGGACATCATATACGTCTATAATGTTATATACCCTAACCTAAGGCTACCTAACATCTCGAATGTAGTTTTTCACAACATTCCTGGCGGGTCGGCCCCACTTCTCGGTGGGAACATTATGTACGTCTATAACGTAATAAAACCTAACCTAACCGATCTAGCCCCTCGCTGGTAATGTTTTACAGATTCCCGGTCGTGTCGTCCCGTACGTCTCGGTGCGGACGTTATATACGTCTATAACGTTATGTATCGTAACCTAAGGCAACTTAACATCTGGGACGTAGTATTTTCCAACATTCCTGGCGGGTCGGCCCCTACTTCTCGGTGGGCACATTATATACGTCTATATCATAATATAACCTAACCTAACACATCTAGACCCTTGCTGGTAATATTTTACAAAATCCCAGTCGTGTCGGCCCGTACTTCTCAGTGGGGTCATTATATACGTCTATAACGTTATATATCCTAACCTAAGGCAACTTAACATCTGGGATGTAGTATTTTCCAACATTCATGGCGGGTCGGCCCCACTTCTCGGTGGGAACATTATATACGTCTATAACGTAATATAATCTAACCTAACCGATCTAGCCCCTCGCTGGTAATGTTTTACATAATCCCGGTCGTGTCGTCCCGTACGTCTCGGTGCGGACATTATATACGTCTATAACGTTATATATCCTAACCTAAGGCAACTTAACATCTCGGATGTAGTATTTTCCAACATTCCTGGCGGGTCGGCCCCTACTTCTCGGTGGGCACATTATATACGTCTATATCATAACATAACCTAACCTAACACTTCTAGACCCTTGCTGGTAATATTTTACAAAATCCCGGTCGTGTCGGCCCGTACTTCTCAGTGGGGTCATTATATACGTCTATAACGTTATATATCCTAACCTAAGGCAACTTAACATCTGGGATGTAGTATTTTCCAACATTCATGGCGGGTCGGCCCCACTTCTCGGTGGGAACATTATATACGTCTATAACGTAATATAATCTAACCTAACCGATATAGCCCCTCGCTGGTAATGTTTTACATAATCCCGGTCGTGTCGTCCCGTACGTCTCGGTGCGGACATTATATGCGTTTATAACGTTATATATCTTAACCTAAGGCAACTTAACATCTCGGATGTAGTATTTTCCAACATTCCTGGCGGGTCGGCCCCAACTTCTCGGTGGGCACATTATATACATCTATATCATAACATAACCTAACCTAACACTTCTAGACCCTTGCTGGTAATATTTTACAAAATCCCGGTCGTGTCGGCCCGTACTTCTCAGTGGGGTCATTATATACGTCTATAACGTTATATATCCTAACCTAAGGCAACTTAACATCTGGGATGTAGTATTTTCCAACATTCATGGCGGGTCGGCCCCACTTCTCGGTGGGAACATTATATACGTCTATAACGTAATATAATCTAACCTAACCGATATAGCCCCTCGCTGGTAATGTTTTACATAATCCCGGTCGTGTCGTCCCGTACGTCTCGGTGCGGACATTATATGCGTTTATAACGTTATATATCTTAACCTAAGGCAACTTAACATCTCGGATGTAGTATTTTCCAACATTCCTGGCGGGTCGGCCCCAACTTCTCGGTGGGCACATTATATACATCTATATCGTAATATAACCTAACCTAACCCATGTAGACCCTCGCTGGTAATGTTTTACAGAATCCCGGTCGTGTCGTCCCGTACGTCTCGGTGCGGACATTATATACGTCTATAACGTTATATATCCCAACCTAAGGCAACTTAACATCTCGGATGTAGTATTTTCCAACATTCCTGGCGGGTCGGCCCCTACTTCTCGGTGGGCACATTATATACGTCTATATCGTAATATAACCTAACCTAACCCATCTAGACCCTCGGTGGTAATGTTTTACAAAATCCCGGTCGTGTCGGACCGTGCTTCTCGGTGGGGACATTATATACGTCTATAATGTTATATATCCTAACATAAGGGAACCTAACATCGCGGATGTAGTATTTCACAACATTCCTGGCTGGTCGGCGCCAATTCTCGGTGGGAACATTATATACGTCTATATGGTAATATAACCTAACCTAACCCATCTGGACCCTCGCTGGTAATGTTTCACAAAATCCCGGTCGTGTCGGCCCGTACTTCCCGGTGGGGACATCATATACGTCTATAATGTTATATACCCTAACCTAAGGCTACCTAACATCTCGAATGTAGTTTTTCACAACATTCCTGGCGGGTCGGCCCCACTTCTCGGTGGGAACATTATGTACGTCTATAACGTAATAAAACCTAACCTAACCGATCTAGCCCCTCGCTGGTAATGTTTTACAGATTCCCGGTCGTGTCGTCCCGTACGTCTCGGTGCGGACGTTATATACGTCTATAACGTTATGTATCGTAACCTAAGGCAACTTAACATCTGGGACGTAGTATTTTCCAACATTCCTGGCGGGTCGGCCCCTACTTCTCGGTGGGCACATTATATACGTCTATATCATAACGTAACCTAACCTAACACTTCTAGACCCTTGCTGGTAATATTTTACAAAATCCCGGTCGTGTCGGCCCGTACTTCTCAGTGGGGTCATTATATAAGTCTATAACGTTATGTATCCTAACCTAAGGCAAATTAACATCTGGGATGTAGTATTTTCCAACATTCATGGCGGGTCGGCCCCTACTTCTCGGTGGGCACATTATATACGTCTATATCATAATATAACCTAACCTAACCCATCTAGAACCTTGCTGGTAATATTTTACAAAATCCCGGTTTTGTCGGCCCGTACTTCTCAGTGGGGTCATTATATACGTCTATAACGTTATATATCCTAACCTAAGGCAACTTAACATCTGGGATGTAGTTTTTTCCAACATTCATGGCGGGTCGGCCCCACTTCTCGGTGGGAACATTATATACGTCTATAACGTAATATAATCTAACCTAACCGATCTAGCCCCTCGCTGGTAATGTTTTACATAATCCCGGTCCTGTCGTCCCGTACGTCTCGGTGCGGACATTATATACGTCTATAACGTTACATATCCTAACCTAAGGGAACCTAACATCTCGGATGTAGTATATTCCAACATTCCTGGCGGGTCGGCCCCTACTTCTCGGCGGGCACATTATATACGTCTATATCGTAATATAACCTAACCTAACCCATCTAGACCCTGGCTGGTAATGTTTTACAAAATCCCGGTCGTGTCGGCCCGTACTTCTCGGTGGGGACATTATATACGTCTATAACGTTATCTATCCTAACCTAAGGCAACTTAACATCTCGGATGTAGTATTTTCCAACATTCCTGGCGGGTCGGCCCCATCTTCTCGGTGGGCACATTATATACGTCTATATCGTAGTATAACCTAACCTAACCCATCTAGACCCTCGCTGGTAATGTTTTACAAAATCCTGGGCGTGTCGGCCCGTACTTCTCGGTGCGGACATTATATAAGTCTATAACGTTATATACCCTAACCTAAGGGAACCTATCATCTTGGATGTAGTATTTTCCAACATTCCTGGCCGGTCGGCCCCTACTTCTCGGTGCGCACATTATATACGTCTATATCGTAATATAACCTAACCTAACCCATCTAGACCCTCGCTGGTAATGTTTTACAAAATCCCGGTCGTGTCGGCCCGTACGTCTCGGTACGGACATTATATGCGTTTATAACGTTATATATCATAACCTAAGGCAACTTAACATCTGGGATGTAGTATTTTCCAACATTCCTGGCGAGTCGGCCCCAACTTCTCGGTGGGCACATTATATACGTCTATATCGTAATATAACCTAACCTAACCCATCTAGACCCTCGCTGGTAATGTTTTACAAAATCCCGGTCGTGTCGGCCCGTGCTTCTCGGTGGGGACATCATATACGTCTATAACGTTATATACCCTAACCTAAGGCTACCTAACATCTCGAATGTAGTATTTCACAACATTCCTGGCGGTTCGGCCCCACTTCTCGGTGGGAACACTATATACGTCTATAACGTAATATAACCTAACCCAACCGATCTAGCCCCTCGCTGGTAATGTTTTACAGAATCCCGGACGTGTCGCCCGCACGTCTCGGTGCGGACATTATATGCGTTTATAACGCTATATATCCTAACCTAAGGCAACTTAACATCTCGGATGTAGTATTTTCCAACATTCCTGGCGGATCGGCCCCAACTTCTCGGTGGGCACATTATATACGTCTATATCGTAATATAACTTAACCTAATCCATCTAGACCCTCGCTGGTAATGTTTTACAAAATCCCGGGCGTGCCGGCCCGTACTTCTCGGTGCGGACATTATATACGTCTATAACGTTATATATCCTAACCTAAGGCAACTTAACATCTGGGATGTAGTATTTTCCAACATTCATGGCGGGTCGGCCCCACTTCTCGGTGGGAACATTATATACGTCTATAACGTAATATAATCTAACCTAACCGATATAGCCCCTCGCTGGTAATGTTTTACATAATCCCGGTCGTGTCGTCCCGTACGTCTCGGTGCGGACATTATATGCGTTTATAACGTTATATATCTTAACCTAAGGCAACTTAACATCTCGGATGTAGTATTTTCCAACATTCCTGGCGGGTCGGCCCCAACTTCTCGGTGGGCACATTATATACGTCTATATCGTAATATAACCTAACCTAAACCACCTAGACCCCCGCTGGTAATGTTTTACAAAATCCCGGTCGTGTCGGCCAGTACTTCTCGGTGGGGACATTATATACGTCTATATCGTAATATAACCTAACCTAACCCATCTAGACCCTCGCTGGTAATGTTTTACAAAATCCCGGTCGTGTCGGCCCGTGCTTCTCGGTGGGCACATTATATACATCTATATCGTAATATAACCTAACCTAACCCATCTAGACCCTCGCTGGTAATGTTTTACAAAATCCCGGTCGTGTCGGCCCGTACTTCTCGGTGGGGACATTATATACGTCTATAACGTTATATATCCCAACCTAAGGCAACTTAACATCTCGGATGTAGTATTTTCCAACATTCCTGGCGGGTCGGCCCCATCTGCTCGGTGGGCACATTATATACGTCTATATCGTAATATAACCTAACCTAACCCATCTAGATCCTCGGTGGTAATGTTTTACAAAATCCCGCTCGTGTCGGACCGTGCTTCTCGGTGGGGACATTATATACGTCTATAATGTTATATATCCTAACCTAAGGGAACCTAACATCGCGGATGTAGTATTTCACAACATTCCTGGCTGGTCGGCGCCAATTCTCGGTGGGAACATTATATACGTCTATATCGTAATATAACCTAACCTAACCCATCTGGACCCTCGCTGGTAATGTTTCACAAAATCCCGGTCGTGTCGGCCCGTACTTCTCGGTGGGGACATCATATACGTCTATAATGTTATATACCCTAACCTAAGGCTACCTAACATCTCGAATGTAGTTTTTCACAACATTCCTGGCGGGTCGGCCCCACTTCTCGGTGGGAACATTATGTACGTCTATAACGTAATAAAACCTAACCTAACCGATCTAGCCCCTCGCTGGTAATGTTTTACAGATTCCCGGTCGTGTCGTCCCGTACGTCTCGGTGCGGACGTTATATACGTCTATAACGTTATGTATCGTAACCTAAGGCAACTTAACATCTGGGACGTAGTATTTTCCAACATTCCTGGCGGGTCGGCCCCTACTTCTCGGTGGGCACATTATATACGTCTATATCATAATATAACCTAACCTAACACATCTAGACCCTTGCTGGTAATATTTTACAAAATCCCAGTCGTGTCGGCCCGTACTTCTCAGTGGGGTCATTATATACGTCTATAACGTTATATATCCTAACCTAAGGCAACTTAACATCTGGGATGTAGTATTTTCCAACATTCATGGCGGGTCGGCCCCACTTCTCGGTGGGAACATTATATACGTCTATAACGTAATATAATCTAACCTAACCGATCTAGCCCCTCGCTGGTAATGTTTTACATAATCCCGGTCGTGTCGTCCCGTACGTCTCGGTGCGGACATTATATACGTCTATAACGTTATATATCCTAACCTAAGGCAACTTAACATCTCGGATGTAGTATTTTCCAACATTCCTGGCGGGTCGGCCCCTACTTCTCGGTGGGCACATTATATACGTCTATATCATAACATAACCTAACCTAACACTTCTAGACCCTTGCTGGTAATATTTTACAAAATCCCGGTCGTGTCGGCCCGTACTTCTCAGTGGGGTCATTATATACGTCTATAACGTTATATATCCTAACCTAAGGCAACTTAACATCTGGGATGTAGTATTTTCCAACATTCATGGCGGGTCGGCCCCACTTCTCGGTGGGAACATTATATACGTCTATAACGTAATATAATCTAACCTAACCGATATAGCCCCTCGCTGGTAATGTTTTACATAATCCCGGTCGTGTCGTCCCGTACGTCTCGGTGCGGACATTATATGCGTTTATAACGTTATATATCTTAACCTAAGGCAACTTAACATCTCGGATGTAGTATTTTCCAACATTCCTGGCGGGTCGGCCCCAACTTCTCGGTGGGCACATTATATACATCTATATCGTAATATAACCTAACCTAACCCATGTAGACCCTCGCTGGTAATGTTTTACAGAATCCCGGTCGTGTCGTCCCGTACTTCCCGGTGGGGACATCATATACGTCTATAATGTTATATACCCTAACCTAAGGCTACCTAACATCTCGAATGTAGTTTTTCACAACATTCCTGGCGGGTCGGCCCCACTTCTCGGTGGGAACATTATGTACGTCTATAACGTAATATAACCTAACCTAACCGATCTAGCCCCTCGCTGGTAATGTTTTACAGAATCCCGGTCGTGTCGTCCCGTACGTCTCGGTGCGGACATTATATACGTCTATAACGTTATGTATCCTAACCTAAGGCAAATTAACATCTGGGATGTAGTATTTTCCAACATTCCTGGCGGGTCGGCCCCTACTTCTCGGTGGGCACATTATATACGTCTATATCATAATATAACCTAACCTAACCCATCTAGAACCTTGCTGGTAATATTTTACAAAATCCCGGTTTTGTCGGCCCGTACTTCTCAGTGGGGTCATTATATACGTCTATAACGTTATATATCCTAACCTAAGGCAACTTAACATCTGGGATGTAGTTTTTTCCAACATTCATGGCGGGTCGGCCCCACTTCTCGGTGGGAACATTATATACGTCTATAACGTAATATAATCTAACCTAACCGATCTAGCCCCTCGCTGGTAATGTTTTACATAATCCCGGTCCTGTCGTCCCGTACGTCTCGGTGCGGACATTATATACGTCTATAACGTTATATATCCTAACCTAAGGGAACCTAACATCTCGGATGTAGTATATTCCAACATTCCTGGCGGGTCGGCCCCTACTTCTCGGCGGGCACATTATATACGTCTATATCGTAATATAACCTAACCTAACCCATCTAGACCCTGGCTGGTAATGTTTTACAAAATCCCGGTCGTGTCGGCCCGTACTTCTCGGTGGGGACATTATATACGTCTATAACGTTATCTATCCTAACCTAAGGCAACTTAACATCTCGGATGTAGTATTTTCCAACATTCCTGGCGGGTCGGCCCCATCTTCTCGGTGGGCACATTATATACGTCTATATCGTAATATAACCTAACCTAACCCATCTAGACCCTCGCTGGTAATGTTTTACAAAATCCTGGGCGTGTCGGCCCGTACTTCTCGGTGCGGACATTATATAAGTCTATAACGTTATATACCCTAACCTAAGGGAACCTATCATCTTGGATGTAGTATTTTCCAACATTCCTGGCCGGTCGGCCCCTACTTCTCGGTGCGCACATTATATACGTCTATATCGTAATATAACCTAACCTAACCCATCTAGACCCTCGCTGGTAATGTTTTACAAAATCCCGGTCGTGTCGGCCCGTACGTCTCGGTACGGACATTATATGCGTTTATAACGTTATATATCATAACCTAAGGCAACTTAACATCTGGGATGTAGTATTTTCCAACATTCCTGGCGAGTCGGCCCCAACTTCTCGGTGGGCACATTATATACGTCTATATCGTAATATAACCTAACCTAACCCATCTAGACCCTCGCTGGTAATGTTTTACAAAATCCCGGTCGTGTCGGCCCGTGCTTCTCGGTGGGGACATCATATACGTCTATAACGTTATATACCCTAACCTAAGGCTACCTAACATCTCGAATGTAGTATTTCACAACATTCCTGGCGGTTCGGCCCCACTTCTCGGTGGGCACATTATATACGTCTATATCGTAATATAACTTAACCTAATCCATCTAGACCCTCGCTGGTAATGTTTTACAAAATCCCGGGCGTGCCGGCCCGTACTTCTCGGTGCGGACATTATATACGTCTATAACGTTATATATCCTAACCTAAGGCAACTTAACATCTGGGATGTAGTATTTTCCAACATTCATGGCGGGTCGGCCCCACTTCTCGGTGGGAACATTATATACGTCTATAACGTAATATAATCTAACCTAACCGATATAGCCCCTCGCTGGTAATGTTTTACATAATCCCGGTCGTGTCGTCCCGTACGTCTCGGTGCGGACATTATATGCGTTTATAACGTTATATATCTTAACCTAAGGCAACTTAACATCTCGGATGTAGTATTTTCCAACATTCCTGGCGGGTCGGCCCCAACTTCTCGGTGGGCACATTATATACGTCTATATCGTAATATAACCTAACCTAAACCACCTAGACCCCCGCTGGTAATGTTTTACAAAATCCCGGTCGTGTCGGCCAGTACTTCTCGGTGGGGACATTATATACGTCTATATCGTAATATAACCTAACCTAACCCATCTAGACCCTCGCTGGTAATGTTTTACAAAATCCCGGTCGTGTCGGCCCGTGCTTCTCGGTGGGCACATTATATACATCTATATCGTAATATAACCTAACCTAACCCATCTAGACCCTCGCTGGTAATGTTTTACAAAATCCCGGTCGTGTCGGCCCGTACTTCTCGGTGGGGACATTATATACGTCTATAACGTTATATATCCCAACCTAAGGCAACTTAACATCTCGGATGTAGTATTTTCCAACATTCCTGGCGGGTCGGCCCCATCTGCTCGGTGGGCACATTATATACGTCTATATCGTAATATAACCTAACCTAACCCATCTAGACCCTCGCTGGTAATGTTTTACAAAATCCCGGGCGTGTCGGCCCGTACTTCTCGGTGCGGACATTATAAACGTCTATAACGTTATATACCCTAACCTAAGGGAACCTAACATCTTGGATGTAGTATTTTCCAACATTCCTGGCGGGTCGGCCCCTACTTCTCGGTGGGCACAATATATACGTCTATATCGTAATATAACCTAACCTAACCCATCTAGATCCTCGGTGGTAATGTTTTACAAAATCCCGCTCGTGTCGGACCGTGCTTCTCGGTGGGGACATTATATACGTCTATAATGTTATATATCCTAACCTAAGGGAACCTAACATCGCGGATGTAGTATTTCACAACATTCCTGGCTGGTCGGCGCCAATTCTCGGTGGGAACATTATATACGTCTATATCGTAATATAACCTAACCTAACCCATCTGGACCCTCGCTGGTAATGTTTCACAAAATCCCGGTCGTGTCGGCCCGTACTTCTCGGTGGGGACATCATATACGTCTATAATGTTATATACCCTAACCTAAGGCTACCTAACATCTCGAATGTAGTTTTTCACAACATTCCTGGCGGGTCGGCCCCACTTCTCGGTGGGAACATTATGTACGTCTATAACGTAATAAAACCTAACCTAACCGATCTAGCCCCTCGCTGGTAATGTTTTACAGATTCCCGGTCGTGTCGTCCCGTACGTCTCGGTGCGGACGTTATATACGTCTATAACGTTATGTATCGTAACCTAAGGCAACTTAACATCTGGGACGTAGTATTTTCCAACATTCCTGGCGGGTCGGCCCCTACTTCTCGGTGGGCACATTATATACGTCTATATCATAATATAACCTAACCTAACACATCTAGACCCTTGCTGGTAATATTTTACAAAATCCCAGTCGTGTCGGCCCGTACTTCTCAGTGGGGTCATTATATACGTCTATAACGTTATATATCCTAACCTAAGGCAACTTAACATCTGGGATGTAGTATTTTCCAACATTCATGGCGGGTCGGCCCCACTTCTCGGTGGGAACATTATATACGTCTATAACGTAATATAATCTAACCTAACCGATCTAGCCCCTCGCTGGTAATGTTTTACATAATCCCGGTCGTGTCGTCCCGTACGTCTCGGTGCGGACATTATATACGTCTATAACGTTATATATCCTAACCTAAGGCAACTTAACATCTCGGATGTAGTATTTTCCAACATTCCTGGCGGGTCGGCCCCTACTTCTCGGTGGGCACATTATATACGTCTATATCATAACATAACCTAACCTAACACTTCTAGACCCTTGCTGGTAATATTTTACAAAATCCCGGTCGTGTCGGCCCGTACTTCTCAGTGGGGTCATTATATACGTCTATAACGTTATATATCCTAACCTAAGGCAACTTAACATCTGGGATGTAGTATTTTCCAACATTCATGGCGGGTCGGCCCCACTTCTCGGTGGGAACATTATATACGTCTATAACGTAATATAATCTAACCTAACCGATGTAGCCCCTCGCTGGTAATGTTTTACATAATCCCGGTCGTGTCGTCCCGTACGTCTCGGTGCGGACATTATATGCGTTTATAACGTTATATATCTTAACCTAAGGCAACTTAACATCTCGGATGTAGTATTTTCCAACATTCCTGGCGGGTCGGCCCCAACTTCTCGGTGGGCACATTATATACATCTATATCGTAATATAACCTAACCTAACCCATGTAGACCCTCGCTGGTAATGTTTTACAGAATCCCGGTCGTGTCGTCCCGTACTTCCCGGTGGGGACATCATATACGTCTATAATGTTATATACCCTAACCTAAGGCTACCTAACATCTCGAATGTAGTTTTTCACAACATTCCTGGCGGGTCGGCCCCACTTCTCGGTGGGAACATTATGTACGTCTATAACGTAATATAACCTAACCTAACCGATCTAGCCCCTCGCTGGTAATGTTTTACAGAATCCCTGTCGTGTCGTCCCGTACGTCTCGGTGCGGACATTATATACGTCTATAACGTTATGTATCCTAACCTAAGGCAAATTAACATCTGGGATGTAGTATTTTCCAACATTCCTGGCGGGTCGGCCCCTACTTCTCGGTGGGCACATTATATACGTCTATATCATAATATAACCTAACCTAACCCATCTAGAACCTTGCTGGTAATATTTTACAAAATCCCGGTTTTGTCGGCCCGTACTTCTCAGTGGGGTCATTATATACGTCTATAACGTTATATATCCTAACCTAAGGCAACTTAACATCTGGGATGTAGTTTTTTCCAACATTCATGGCGGGTCGGCCCCACTTCTCGGTGGGAACATTATATACGTCTATAACGTAATATAATCTAACCTAACCGATCTAGCCCCTCGCTGGTAATGTTTTACATAATCCCGGTCCTGTCGTCCCGTACGTCTCGGTGCGGACATTATATACGTCTATAACGTTATATATCCTAACCTAAGGGAACCTAACATCTCGGATGTAGTATATTCCAACATTCCTGGCGGGTCGGCCCCTACTTCTCGGCGGGCACATTATATACGTCTATATCGTAATATAACCTAACCTAACCCATCTAGACCCTGGCTGGTAATGTTTTACAAAATCCCGGTCGTGTCGGCCCGTACTTCTCGGTGGGGACATTATATACGTCTATAACGTTATCTATCCTAACCTAAGGCAACTTAACATCTCGGATGTAGTATTTTCCAACATTCCTGGCGGGTCGGCCCCATCTTCTCGGTGGGCACATTATATACGTCTATATCGTAATATAACCTAACCTAACCCATCTAGACCCTCGCTGGTAATGTTTTACAAAATCCTGGGCGTGTCGGCCCGTACTTCTCGGTGCGGACATTATATAAGTCTATAACGTTATATACCCTAACCTAAGGGAACCTATCATCTTGGATGTAGTATTTTCCAACATTCCTGGCCGGTCGGCCCCTACTTCTCGGTGCGCACATTATATACGTCTATATCGTAATATAACCTAACCTAACCCATCTAGACCCTCGCTGGTAATGTTTTACAAAATCCCGGTCGTGTCGGCCCGTACGTCTCGGTACGGACATTATATGCGTTTATAACGTTATATATCATAACCTAAGGCAACTTAACATCTGGGATGTAGTATTTTCCAACATTCCTGGCGAGTCGGCCCCAACTTCTCGGTGGGCACATTATATACGTCTATATCGTAATATAACCTAACCTAACCCATCTAGACCCTCGCTGGTAATGTTTTACAAAATCCCGGTCGTGTCGGCCCGTGCTTCTCGGTGGGGACATCATATACGTCTATAACGTTATATACCCTAACCTAAGGCTACCTAACATCTCGAATGTAGTATTTCACAACATTCCTGGCGGTTCGGCCCCACTTCTCGGTGGGAACACTATATACGTCTATAACGTAATATAACCTAACCCAACCGATCTAGCCCCTCGCTGGTAATGTTTTACAGAATCCCGGACGTGTCGCCCGCACGTCTCGGTGCGGACATTATATGCGTTTATAACGCTATATATCCTAACCTAAGGCAACTTAACATCTCGGATGTAGTATTTTCCAACATTCCTGGCGGATCGGCCCCAACTTCTCGGTGGGCACATTATATACGTCTATATCGTAATATAACTTAACCTAATCCATCTAGACCCTCGCTGGTAATGTTTTACAAAATCCCGGGCGTGCCGGCCCGTACTTCTCGGTGCGGACATTATATACGTCTATAACGTTATATATCCTAACCTAAGGCAACTTAACATCTGGGATGTAGTATTTTCCAACATTCATGGCGGGTCGGCCCCACTTCTCGGTGGGAACATTATATACGTCTATAACGTAATATAATCTAACCTAACCGATATAGCCCCTCGCTGGTAATGTTTTACATAATCCCGGTCGTGTCGTCCCGTACGTCTCGGTGCGGACATTATATGCGTTTATAACGTTATATATCTTAACCTAAGGCAACTTAACATCTCGGATGTAGTATTTTCCAACATTCCTGGCGGGTCGGCCCCAACTTCTCGGTGGGCACATTATATACGTCTATATCGTAATATAACCTAACCTAAACCACCTAGACCCCCGCTGGTAATGTTTTACAAAATCCCGGTCGTGTCGGCCAGTACTTCTCGGTGGGGACATTATATACGTCTATATCGTAATATAACCTAACCTAACCCATCTAGACCCTCGCTGGTAATGTTTTACAAAATCCCGGTCGTGTCGGCCCGTGCTTCTCGGTGGGCACATTATATACATCTATATCGTAATATAACCTAACCTAACCCATCTAGACCCTCACTGGTAATGTTTTACAAAATCCCGGTCGTGTCGGCCCGTACTTCTCGGTGGGGACATTATATACGTCTATAACGTTATATATCCCAACCTAAGGCAACTTAACATCTCGGATGTAGTATTTTCCAACATTCCTGGCGGGTCGGCCCCATCTGCTCGGTGGGCACATTATATACGTCTATATCGTAATATAACCTAACCTAACCCATCTAGACCCTCGCTGGTAATGTTTTACAAAATCCCGGGCGTGTCGGGCCGTACTTCTCGGTGCGGACATTATAAACGTCTATAACGTTATATACCCTAACCTAAGGGAACCTAACATCTTGGATGTAGTATTTTCCAACATTCCTGGCGGGTCGGCCCCTACTTCTCGGTGGGCACAATATATACGTCTATAACGTAATATAACCTAACCTAACCCATCTAGATCCTCGGTGGTAATGTTTTACAAAATCCCGCTCGTGTCGGACCGTGCTTCTCGGTGGGGACATTATATACGTCTATAATGTTATATATCCTAACCTAAGGGAACCTAACATCGCGGATGTAGTATTTCACAACATTCCTGGCTGGTCGGCGCCAATTCTCGGTGGGAACATTATATACGTCTATATCGTAATATAACCTAACCTAACCCATCTGGACCCTCGCTGGTAATGTTTCACAAAATCCCGGTCGTGTCGGCCCGTACTTCTCGGTGGGGACATCATATACGTCTATAATGTTATATACCCTAACCTAAGGCTACCTAACATCTCGAATGTAGTTTTTCACAACATTCCTGGCGGGTCGGCCCCACGTCTCGGTGGGAACATTATGTACGTCTATAACGTAATATAACCTAACCTAACCGATCTAGCCCCTCGCTGGTAATGTTTTACAGATTCCCGGTCGTGTCGTCCCGTACGTCTCGGTGCGGACGTTATATACGTCTATAACGTTATGTATCGTAACCTAAGGCAACTTAACATCTGGGACGTAGTATTTTCCAACATTCCTGGCGGGTCGGCCCCTACTTCTCGGTGGGCACATTATATACGTCTATATCATAATATAACCTAACCTAACACATCTAGACCCTTGCTGGTAATATTTTACAAAATCCCAGTCGTGTCGGCCCGTACTTCTCAGTGGGGTCATTATATACGTCTATAACGTTATATATCCTAACCTAAGGCAACTTAACATCTGGGATGTAGTATTTTCCAACATTCATGGCGGGTCGGCCCCACTTCTCGGTGGGAACATTATATACGTGTATAACGTAATATAATCTAACCTAACCGATCTAGCCCCTCGCTGGTAATGTTTTACATAATCCCGGTCGTGTCGTCCCGTACGTCTCGGTGCGGACATTATATACGTCTATAACGTTATATATCCTAACCTAAGGCAACTTAACATCTCGGATGTAGTATTTTCCAACATTCCTGGCGGGTCGGCCCGTACTTCTCGGTGGGCACATTATATACGTCTATATCGTAATATAACCTAAATTAACCCATCTAAACCCCCGCTGGTAATGTTTTACAAAATCCCGGTCGTGTCGGCCCGTACTTCTCGGTGGGGACATTATATACGTCCATAACGTTATATATCCTAACCTAAGGGAACATAACATCTCGGATGTAGTATTTTCCAACATTCCTGGCGGGTCGGCCCCTACTTCTCGGTGGGCACATTATATACGTCTATATCGTAATATAACCTAACCTAACCCATCTAGACCCTCGGTGGTAATGTTTTACAAAATCCCGGTCGTGTCGGACCGTGCTTCTCGGTGGGGACATTATATACGTCTATAATGTTATATATCCTAACATAAGGGAACCTAACATCGCGGATGTAGTATTTCACAACATTCCTGGCTGGTCGGCGCCAATTCTCGGTGGGAACATTATATACGTCTATATGGTAATATAACCTAACCTAACCCATCTGGACCCTCGCTGGTAATGTTTCACAAAATCCCGGTCGTGTCGGCCCGTACTTCCCGGTGGGGACATCATATACGTCTATAATGTTATATACCCTAACCTAAGGCTACCTAACATCTCGAATGTAGTTTTTCACAACATTCCTGGCGGGTCGGCCCCACTTCTCGGTGGGAACATTATGTACGTCTATAACGTAATATAACCTAACCTAACCGATCTAGCCCCTCGCTGGTAATGTTTTACAGAATCCCGGTCGTGTCGTCCTGTACGTCTCGGTGCGGACATTATATGGGTTTATAACGTTATATATCCTAACCTAAGGCAACTTAACATCTGGGATGTAGTATTTTCCAACATTCCTGGCGGGTCGGCCCCAACTTCTCGGTGGGCACATTATATACATATATATCGTAATATAACCTAACCTAACCCCTCTAGACTCTCGCTGGTAATGTTTTACAGAATCCCGGTCGTGTTGGCCCGTACGTCTCGGTGCGGACATTATATGCGTTTATAACGTTATATATCCTAACCTAAGGCAACTTAACATCTCGGATGTAGTATTTTCCAACATTCCTGGCGGGTCGGCCCCAACTCCTCGGTGGGCACATTATATACATCTATATCGTAATATAACCTAACCTAACCCATCTAGACCCTCGCTGGTAATGTTTTACAAAATCCCGGGCGTGTCGGCCCGTACTTCTCGGTGCGGACATTATAAACGTCTATAACGTTATATACCCTAACCTAAGGGAACCTAACATCTTGGATGTAGTATTTTCCAACATTCCTGGCGGGTCGGCCCCTACTTCTCGGTGGGCACAATATATACGTCTATATCGTAATATAACCTAACCTAACCCATCTAGATCCTCGGTGGTAATGTTTTACAAAATCCCGCTCGTGTCGGACCGTGCTTCTCGGTGGGGACATTATATACGTCTATAATGTTATATATCCTAACCTAAGGGAACCTAACATCGCGGATGTAGTATTTCACAACATTCCTGGCTGGTCGGCGCCAATTCTCGGTGGGAACATTATATACGTCTATATCGTAATATAACCTAACCTAACCCATCTGGACCCTCGCTGGTAATGTTTCACAAAATCTCGGTCGTGTCGGCCCGTACTTCTCGGTGGGGACATCATATACGTCTATAATGTTATATACCCTAACCTAAGGCTACCTAACATCTCGAATGTAGTTTTTCACAACATTCCTGGCGGGTCGGCCCCACTTCTCGGTGGGAACATTATGTACGTATATAACGTAATATAACCTAACCTAACCGATCTAGCCCCTCGCTGGTAATGTTTTACAGAATCCCGGTCGTGTCGTCCTGTACGTCTCGGTGCGGACATTATATGGGTTTATAACGTTATATATCCTAACCTAAGGCAACTTAACATCTGGGATGTAGTATTTTCCAACATTCCTGGCGGGTCGGCCCCAACTTCTCGGTGGGCACATTATATACATATATATCGTAATATAACCTAACCTAACCCCTCTAGACTCTCGCTGGTAATGTTTTACAGAATCCCGGTCGTGTCGTCCCGTACGTCTCGGTGCGGACATTATATACGTCTATAACGTTACGTATCCTAACCTAAGGCAAATTAACATCTGGGATGTAGTATTTTCCAACATTCCTGGCGGGTCGGCCCCTACTTCTCGGTGGGCACATTATATACGTCTATATCATAATATAACCTAACCTAACCCATCTAGAACCTTGCTGGTAATATTTTACAAAATCCCGGTTTTGTCGGCCCGTACTTCTCAGTGGGGTCATTATATACGTCTATAACGTTATATATCCTAACCTAAGGCAACTTAACATCTGGGATGTAGTTTTTTCCAACATTCATGGCGGGTCGGCCCCACTTCTCGGTGGGAACATTATATACGTCTATAACGTAATATAATCTAACCAAACCGATCTAGCCCCTCGCTGGTAATGTTTTACATAATCCCGGTCCTGTCGTCCCGTACGTCTCGGTGCGGACATTATATACGTCTATAACGTTATATATCCTAACCTAAGGGAACCTAACATCTCGGATGTAGTATATGCCAACATTCCTGGCGGGTCGGCCCCTACTTCTCGGTGGGAACATTATATACGTCTATAGCGTAATATAACCTAACCTAACCCATCCAGACGCTCGCTGGCAATGTTTTACAAAATCCCGGTCGTGTCGTCCCGTACGTCTCGGTGCGGACATTATATACGTCTATAATGTTATATATCCTAACCTAAGGGAGCCTAACATCGCGGATGTAGTATTTCACAACATTCCTGGCTGGTCGGCGGCAATTCTCGGTGGGAACATTATATACGTCTATATCGTAATATAACCTAACCTAACCCATCTGGACCCTCGCTGGTAATGTTTCACAAAATCCCGGTCGTGTTGGCCCGTACGTCTCGGTGCGGACATTATATGCGTTTATAACGTTATATATCCTAACCTAAGGCAACTTAACATCTCGGATGTAGTATTTTCCAACATTCCTGGCGGGTCGGCCCCACTTCTCGGTGGGAACATTATGTACGTCTATAACGTAATATAACCTAACCTAACCGATCTAGCCCCTCGCTGGTAATGTTTTACAGAGTGCCGGTCGTGTCGTCCTGTACGTCTCGGTGCGGACATTATATGGGTTTATAACGTTATATATCCTAACCTAAGGCAACTTAACATCTGGGATGTAGTATTTTCCAACATTCCTGGCGGGTCGGCCCCAACTTCTCGGTGGGCACATTATATACATATATATCGTAATATAACCTAACCTAACCCCTCTAGACTCTCGCTGGTAATGTTTTACAGAATCCCGGTCGTGTCGTCCCGTACGTCTCGGTGCGGACATTATATACGTCTATAACGTTACGTATCCTAACCTAAGGCAAATTAACATCTGGGATGTAGTATTTTCCAACATTCCTGGCGGGTCGGCCCCTACTTCTCGGTGGGCACATTATATACGTCTATATCATAATATAACATAACCTAACCCATCTAGAACCTTGCTGGTAATGTTTTACAAAATCCCGGTTTTGTCGGCCCGTACTTCTCAGTGGGGTCATTATATACGTCTATAACGTTATATATCCTAACCTAAGGCAACTTAACATCTGGGATGTAGTTTTTCCCAACATTCATGGCGGGTCGGCCCCACTTCTCGGTGGGAACATTATATACGTCTATAACGTAATATAATCTAACCAAACCGATCTAGCCCCTCGCTGGTAATGTTTTACATAATCCCGGTCCTGTCGTCCCGTACGTCTCGGTGCGGACATTATATACGTCTATAACGTTATATATCCCAACCTAAGGGAACCTAACATCTCGGATGTAGTATATGCCAACATTCCTGGCGGGTCGGCCCCTACTTCTCGGTGGGAACATTATATACGTCTATAGCGTAATATAACCTAACCTAACCCATCCAGACGCTCGCTGGCAATGTTTTACAAAATCCCGGTCGTGTCGTCCCGTACGTCTCGGTGCGGACATTATATACGTCTATAATGTTATATATCCTAACCTAAGGGAGCCTAACATCGCGGATGTAGTATTTCACAACATTCCTGGCTGGTCGGCGGCAATTCTCGGTGGGAACATTATATACGTCTATATCGTAATATAACCTAACCTAACCCATCTGGACCCTCGCTGGTAATGTTTCACAAAATCCCGGTCGTGTTGGCCCGTACGTCTCGGTGCGGACATTATATGCGTTTATAACGTTATATATCCTAACCTAAGGCAACTTAACATCTCGGATGTAGTATTTTCCAACATTCCTGGCGGGTCGGCCCCAACTTCTCGGTGGGCACATTATATACATCTATATCGTAATATAACCTAACCTAACCCATGTAGACCCTCGCTGGTAATGTTTTACAGAATCCCGGTCGTGTCGTCCCGTACGTCTCGGTGCGGACATTATATGCGTTTATAACGTTATATGTCCTAACCTAAGGCAACTTAACATCTCGGATGTAGTATTTTCCAACATTCCTGGCGGGTCGGCCCGTACTTCTCGGTGGGCACATTATATACGTCTATATCGTAATATAACCTAAATTAACCCATCTAAACCCCCGCTGGTAATGTTTTACAAAAGTCCCGGTCGTGTCGGCCCGTACTTCTCGGTGGGGACATTATATACGTCCATAACGTTATATATCCTAACCTAAGGGAACATAACATTTCGGATGTAGTATTTTCCAACATTCCTGGCGGGTCGGCCCCTACTTCTCGGTGGACACATTATATACGTCTATATCGTAATATAACCTAACCTAACCCATCTAGCCCCTCGCTGGTAATTTTTACAGAATTCCGGTCGTATCGTCCCGTACGTCTCGGTGCGGACATTATATACGTCTATAACGTTATCTATCCTAACCTAAGGCAACTTAACATCTCGGATGTAGTATTTTCCAACATTCCTGGCGTGTCGGCCCGTACTTCTCGGTGGGCACATTATATACGTCTATATCGTAATATAACCTAAATTAACCCATCTAAACCCCCGCTGGTAATGTTTTACAAAATCCCGGTCGTGTCGGCCCGTACATCTCGGTGGGGACATTATATACGTCCATAACGTTATATATCCTAACCTAAGGGAACATAACATTTCGGATGTAGTATTTTCCAACATTCCTGGCGGGTCGGCCCCTACTTCTCGGTGGACACATTATATACGTCTATATCGTAATATAACCTAACCTAACCCATCTAGCCCCTCGCTGGTAATTTTTACAGAATTCCGGTCGTATCGTCCCGTACTTCTCGGTGCGGACATTATATACGTCTATAACGTTATCTATCCTAACCTAAGGCAACTTAACATCTCGGATGTAGTATTTTCCAACATTCCTGGCGTGTCGGCCCCATCTTCTCGGTGGGCACATTATATACGTCGATATCGTAATATAACCTAACCTATCCCATCTAGACCCTCGCTGGTAATGTTTTACAAAATCCCGGGCGTGCCGGCCCGTACGTCTCGGTGCGGACATTATATGCGTTTATAACGTTATATATCTTAACCTAAGGCAACTTAACTTCTCGGATGTAGTATTTCACAACATTCCTGGCTGGTCGGCGCCAATTCTCGGTGGGAACATTATATACGTCTATATGGTAATATAACCTAACCTAACCCATCTGGACCCTCGCTGGTAATGTTTCACAAAATCCCGGTCGTGTCGGCCCGTACTTCCCGGTGGGGACATCATATACGTCTATAATGTTATATACCCTAACCTAAGGCTACCTAACATCTCGAATGTAGTTTTTCACAACATTCCTGGCGGGTCGGCCCCACTTCTCGGTGGGAACATTATGTACGTCTATAACGTAATATAACCTAACCTAACCGATCTAGCCCCTCGCTGGTAATGTTTTACAGAATCCCGGTCGTGTCGTCCCGTACGTCTCGGTGCGGACATTATATGGGTTTATAACGTTATATATCCTAACCTAAGGCAACTTAACATCTGGGATGTAGTATTTTCCAACATTCCTGGCGGGTCGGCCCCAACTTCTCGGTGGGCACATTATATACATATATATCGTAATATAACCTAACCTAACCCCTCTAGAATCTCGCTGGTAATGTTTTACAGAATCCCGGTCGTGTCGTCCCGTACGTCTCGGTGCGGACATTATATACGTCTATAGCGTTATGTATCCTAACCTAAGGCAAATTAACATCTGGGATGTAGTATTTTCCAACATTCCTGGCGGGTCGGCCCCTACTTCTCGGTGGGCACATTATATACGTCTATATCATAATATAACCTAACCTAACCCATCTAGAACCTTGCTGGTAATATTTTACAAAATCCCGGTTTTGTCGGCCCGTACTTCTCAGTGGGGTCATTATATACGTCTATAATGTTATATATCCTAACCTAAGGCAACTTAACATCTGGGATGTAGTTTTTTCCAACATTCATGGCGGGTCGGCCCCACTTCTCGGTGGGAACATTATATACGTCTATAACGTAATATAATCTAACCAAACCGATCTAGCCCCTCGCTGGTAATGTTTTACATAATCCCGGTCCTGTCGTCCCGTACGTCTCGGTGCGGACATTTTATACGTCTATAACGTTATATATCCTAACCTAAGGGAACCTAACATCTCGGATGTAGTATATGCCAACATTCCTGGCGGGTCGGCCCCTACTTCTCGGTGGGAACATTATATACGTCTATAGCGTAATATAACCTAACCTAACCCATCCAGACGCTCGCTGGCAATGTTTTACAAAATCCCGGTCGTGTCGTCCCGTACGTCTCGGTGCGGACATTATATACGTCTATAATGTTATATATCCTAACCTAAGGGAGCCTAACATCGCGGATGTAGTATTTCACAACATTCCTGGCTGGTCGGCGGCAATTCTCGGTGGGAACATTATATACGTCTATATCGTAATATAACCTAACCTAACCCATCTGGACCCTCGCTGGTAATGTTTCACAAAATCCCGGTCGTGTTGGCCCGTACGTCTCGGTGCGGACATTATATGCGTTTATAACGTTATATATCCTAACCTAAGGCAACTTAACATCTCGGATGTAGTATTTTCCAACATTCCTGGCGGGTCGGCCCCAACTTCTCGGTGGGCACATTATATACATCTATATCGTAATATAACCTAACCTAACCCATGTAGACCCTCGCTGGTAATGTTTTACAGAATCCCGGTCGTGTCGTCCCGTACGTCTCGGTGCGGACATTATATGCGTTTATAACGTTATATGTCCTAACCTAAGGCAACTTTACATCTCGGATGTAGTATTTTCCAACATTCCTGGCGGGTCGGCCCGTACTTCTCGGTGGGCACATTATATACGTCTATATCGTAATATAACCTAAATTAACCCATCTAAACCCCCGCTGGTAATGTTTTATAAAATCCCGGTCGTGTCGGCCCGTACTTCTCGGTGGGGACATTATATACGTCCATAACGTTATCTATCCTAACCTAAGGCAACTTAACATCTCGGATGTAGTATTTTCCAACATTCCTGGCGTGTCGGCCCCATCTTTTCGGTGGGCACATTATATACGTCGATATCGTAATATAACCTAACCTATCCCATCTAGACCCTCGCTGGTAATGTTTTACAAAATCCCGGGCGTGCCGGCCCGTACTTCTCGGTGCGGACATTATATACGTCTATAACGTTATATACCCTAACCTAAGGGAACATAACATCTCGGATGTAGTATTTTCCAACATTCCTGGCGGGTCGGCCCCTACTTCTCGGTGGACACATTATATACGTCTATATCGTAATATAACCTAACCTAACCCATCTGTACCCTCGCTGGTAATGTTTCACAAAATCCCGGTCGTGTCGGCACGTACGTCTCGGTGCGGACATTATATGCGTTTATAACGTTATATATCTTAACCTAAGGCAACTTAACATCTCGGATGTAGTATTTTCCAACATTCCTGGCGGGTCGGCCCCAACATCTCGGTGGGCACATTATATACATCTATATCGTAATATAACCTAACCTAACCCATGTAGACCCTCGCTGGTAATGTTTTACAGAATCCCGGTCGTGTCGTCCCGTACGTCTCGGTGCGGACATTATATACGTCTATAACGTTATATATCCCAACCTAAGGCAACTTAACGTCTCGGATGTAGTAATTTCCAACATTCCTGGCGGGTCGTCCCCTACTTCTCGGTGGGCACATTATATACGTCTATATCGTAATATAACCTAACCTAACCCATCTAGACCCTCGGTGGTAATGTTTTACGAAATCCCGGTCGTGTCGGACCGTGCTTCTCGGTGGGGACATTATATACGTCTATAATGTTATATATCCTAACATAAGGGAACCTAACGTCGCGGATGTAGTATTTCACAACATTCCTGGCTGGACGGCGCCAATTCTCGGTGGGAACATTATATACGTCTATATGGTAATATAACCTAACCTAACCCATCTGGACCCTCGCTGGTAATGTTTCACAAAATCCCGGTCGTGTCGGCCCGTACTTCCCGGTGGGGACATCATATACGTCTATAATGTTATATACCCTAACCTAAGGCTACCTAACATCTCGAATGTAGTATATTCCAACATTCCTGGCGGGTCGGCCCCTACTTCTCGGTGGGAACATTATATACGTCTATATCGTAATATAACCTAACCTAACCCATCCAGACGCTCGCTGGTAATGTTTTACAAAATCCCGGTCGTGTCGTCCCGTACGTCTCGGTGCGGACATTATATACGTCTATAATGTTATATATCCTAACCTAAGGGAACCTAACATCGCGGATGTAGTATTTCACAACATTCCTGGCTGGTCGGCGGCAATTCTCGGGGGGAACATTATATACGTCTATATCGTAATATAACCTAACCTAACCCATCTGGACCCTCGCTGGTAATGTTTCACAAAATCCCAGTCGTGTCGGCCCGTACGTCTCGGTGCGGACATTATATGCGTTTATAACGTTATATATCCTAACCTAAGGCAACTTAACATCTCGGATGTAGTATTTTCCAACATTCCTGGCGGGTCGGCCCCAACTTCTCGGTGGGCACATTATATACATCTATATCGTAATATAACCTAACCTAACCCATGTAGATCCTCGCTGGTAATGTTTTACAGAATCCCGGTCGTGTCGTCCCGTACGTCTCGGTGCGGACATTATATACGTCTATAACGTTATATATCCCAACCTAAGGCAACTTAACATCTCGGATGTAGTATTTTCCAACATTCCTGGCGGTTCGGACCCTACTTCTCGGTGGGCACATTATATACGTCTATATCGTAATATAACCTAACCTAACCCATCTAGACCCTCGGTGGCAATGTTTTACAATATCCCGGTCGTGTCGGACCGTGCTTCTCGGTGGGGACATTATATACGTCTATAATGTTATATATCCTAACATAAGGGAACCTAACATCGCGGATGTAGTATTTCACAACATTCCTGGCTGGTCGGCGCCAATTCTCGGTGGGAACATTATATACGTCTATATGGTAATACAACCTAACCTAACCCATCTGGACCCTCGCTGGTAATGTTTCACAAAATCAAGGTCGTGTCGGCCCGTACTTCCCGGTGGGGACATCATATACGTCTATAATGTTATATACCCTTACCTAAGGCTACCTAACATCTCGAATGTAGTTTTTCACAACATTCCTGGCGGGTCGGCCCCACTTCTCGGTGGGAACATTGTGTACGTCTATAACGTAATATTACCTAACCTAACCGATCTAGCCCCTCGCTGGTAATGTTTTACAGAGTCCCGGTCGTGTCGTCCCGTACGTCTCGGTGCGGACATTATATGGGTTTATAACGTTATATATCCTAACCTAAGGCAACTTAACATCTGGGATGTAGTATTTTCCAACATTCCTGGCGGGTCGGCCCCAACTTCTCGGTGGGCACATTATATACATATATATCGTAATATAACCTAACCTAACCCATCTAGACTCTCGCTGGTAATGTTTTACAGAATCCCGGTCGTGTCGTCCCGTACGTCTCGGTGCGGACATTATATACGTCTATAACGTTATGTATCCTAACCTAAGGCAAATTAACATCTGGGATGTAGTATTTTCCAACATTCCTGGCGGGTCGGCCCCTACTTCTCGGTGGGCACATTATATACGTCTATATCATAATATAACCTAACCTAACCCATCTAGAACCTTGCTGGTAATATTTTACAAAATCCCGGATTTGTCGGCCCGTACTTCTCAGTGGGGTCATTATATACGTCTATAACGTTATATATCCTAACCTAAGGAAACTTAACATCTGGGATGTAGTATTTTCCAACATTCATGGCGGGTCGGCCCCACTTCTCGGTGGGAACATTATATACGTCTATATCGTAATATAACCTAACCTAACCCATCTAGACCCTCGCTGGCAATGTTTTACAAAATCCCGGTAGTGTCGGCCCGTACTTCTCAGTGGGGTCATTATATACGTCTATAACGTTATATACCCTAACCTAAGGCTACCTAACATCTCGAATGTAGTATTTCACAACATTCCAGTCGGGTCCACCCCACTTCACGGTGGGAACATTATATACGTCTATAACGTAATATAACCTAACCTAACCCATCTAGCCCCTCGCTGGCAATGTTTTACAGAATCTCGGTCGTGTCGTCTCGTACGTCTCGGTGCGGACATTATATACGTCTATAACGTTATATATCCTAACCTAAGGGAACCTAACATCTCGGATGTAGTATATTCCAACATTCCTGGCGGGTCGGCCCCAACTTCCCGGTGGGCACATTATATACGTCTATATCGTAATATAACCTAACCTAACCCATCTAGACCCTCGCTGGTAATGTTTTACAAAATCCCGGTCGTGTCGGCCCGTACCTCTCGGTGGGGACATTATATACGTCTATAACGTTATATATGCTAACCTAAGGGAACATAACATCTCGGATGTAGTATTTTCCAACATTCCTGGCGGGTCGGCCCCTACTTCTCGGTGGGCACAATATATACGTCTTTATCGTAATATAACCTAACCTAACCCATCTAGACCCTCGCTGGTAATGTTTTACAGAATCCCGGTCGTGTCGGCCCGTGCTTCTCGTTGGGGACATCATATACGTCTATAACGTTATATATCCTAACCTAAGGGAACCTAACATCGCGGATGTAGTATTTCACAACATTCCTGGCTGGTTGGCGCCAATTCTCGGTGGGAACATTATATACGTCTATATCGTAATATAACCTACCCTAAGCCGTCTAGACCCTCGCTGGTAATGTTTTACAAAATCCCGGTCGTGTCGGCCCGTACTTCTCGGTGGGGACATTATATACGTCTATAACGTTATATATCCTAACCTAAGGGAACGTAACATCGCGGATGTAGTATATCACAACATTCCTGGCGGGTCGGCGCCAATTCTCGGTGGGAACATTATATACGTCTATAGCGTAATATAACCTAACCTAACCCATCTAGTCCCTAGCTGGGAATATTTTACAAAATCCCAGTCGTGTCGGCCCGTGCTTCTCGGTGGGGACATTATATACGTCTATAACGTAATATAACCTAACATAACCCATCTAGACCCTCGCTGGTAATGTTTTACAGTATCTCGGTTGTGTCGTCCCGTATGTCTCGGTGCGGACATTATATACGTCTATAACGTTATATATCCTAATCTAAGGGAACGTAACATCGCGGATGTAGTATTTCACAATATTCCTGGCGGGTCGGCGCCAATTCTCGGTGGGAACATTATATACGTCTATAACGTAGTATAACCTAACATAACCCATCTAGACCCTCGCTGGTAATGTTTTACAGTATCTCGGTTGTGTCGTCCCGTATGTCTCGGTGCGGACACTATATACGTCTATAACGTTATATATCCTAATCTAAGGGAACGTAACATCTCGGATGTAGTATTTCACAACATTCCTGGCGGGTCGGCCCCTACTTCTCGGTGGGAACATTATATACGTCTATATCGTAATATAACCTAACCTAACCCATGTAGACCCTCGCTGGTAATGTTTTACAGAATCCCGGTCGTGTCGTCCCGTACGTCTCGGTGCGGACATTATATACGTCTATAACGTTATATATCCCAACCTAAGGCAACTTAACATCTCGGATGTAGTATTTTCCAACATTCCTGGCGGGTCGGCCCCTACTTCTCGGTGGGCACATTATATACGTCTATATCGTAATATAACCTAACCTAACCCATCTAGACCCTCGGTGGCAATGTTTTACAAAATCCCGGGCGTGTCGGACCGTGCTTCTCGGTGGGGACTTTATATACGTCTATAATGTTATATATCCTAACATAAGGGAACCTAACATCGCGGATGTAGTATTTCACAACATTCCTGGCTGGTCGGCGCCAATTCTCGGTGGGAACATTATATACGTCTATATGGTAATATAACCTAACCTAACCCATCTGGACCCTCGCTGGTAATGTTTCACAAAATCCCGGTCGTGTCGGCCCGCGCTTCTCGTTGGGGACATCATATACGTCTATAACGTTATATATCCTAACCTAAGGGAACCTAACATCGCGGATGTAGTATTTCACAACATTCCTGGCTGGTTGGCGCCAATTCTCGGTGGGAACATTATATACGTCTATATCGTAATATAACCTACCCTAAGCCGTCTAGACCCTCGCTGGTAATGTTTTACAAAATCCCGGTCGTGTCGGCCCGTACTTCTCGGTGGGGACATTATATACGTCTATAAAGTTATATATCCTAACCTAAGGGAACGTAACATCGCGGATGTAGTATATCACAACATTCCTGGCGGGTCGGCGCCAATTCTCGGTGGGAACATTATATACGTCTATAGCGTAATATAACCTAACCTAACCCATCTAGCCCCTAGCTGGGAATATTTTACAAAATCCCGGTCGTGTCGGCCCGTGCTTCTCGGTGGGGACATTATATACGTCTATAACGTAATATAACTTAACATAACCCATCTAGACCCTCGCTGGTAATGTTTTACAGTATCTCGGTTGTGTCGTCCCGTATGTCTCGGTGCGGACATTATATACGTCTATAACGTTATATATCCTAACCTAAGGGAACCTAACATCTCGGATGTAGTATTTTCCAACATTCCTGGCGGGTCGGCCCCTACTTCTCGGTGGGAACATTATATACGTCTATATCGTAATATAACCTAACCTAACCCATGTAGACCCTCGCTGGTAATGTTTTACAGAATCCCGGTCGTGTCGTCCCGTACGTCTCGGTGCGGACATTATATACGTCTATAACGTTATATATCCCAACCTAAGGCAACTTAACATCTCGGATGTAGTATTTTCCAACATTCCTGGCGGGTCGGCCCCTACTTCTCGGTGGGCACATTATATACGTCTATATCGTAATATAACCTAACCTAACCCATCTAGACCCTCGGTGGCAATGTTTTACAAAATCCCGGTCGTGTCGTCCCGTACGTCTCGGTGCGGACATTATATACGTCTATAACGTTATATATCCCAACCTAAGGCAACTTAACATCTCTGATGTAGTATTTTCCAACATTCCTGGCGGGTCGGCCCCTACTTCTCGGTGGGCACATTATATACGTCTATATCGTAATATAACATAACCTAACCCATCTAGACCCTCGGTGGCAATGTTTTACAAAATCCCGGTCGTGTCGGACCGTGCTTCTCGGTGGGGACATTATATACGTCTATAATGTTATATATCCTAACATAAGGGAACCTAACATCGCGGATGTAGTATTTCACAACATTCCTGGCTGGTCGGCGCCAATTCTCGGTGGGAACATTATATACGTCTATATCGTAATATAACCTACCCTAAGACGTCTAGACCCTCGCTGGTAATGTTTTACAAAATCCCGGTCGTGTCGGCCCGTACGTCTCGGTACGGACATTATATGCGTTTATAACGTTATATATCATAACCTAAGGCAACTTAACATCTGGGATGTAGTATTTTCCAACATTCCTGGCGAGTCGGCCCCAACTTCTCGGTGGGCACATTATATACGTCTATATCGTAATATAACCTAACCTAACCCATCTAGACCCTCGCTGGTAATGTTTTACAAAATCCCGGTCGTGTCGGCCCGTGCTTCTCGGTGGGGACATCATATACGTCTATAACGTTATATACCCTAACCTAAGGCTACCTAACATCTCGAATGTAGTATTTCACAACATTCCTGGCGGTTCGGCCCCACTTCTCGGTGGGAACATTATATACGTCTATAACGTAATATAACCTAACCCAACCGATCTAGCCCCTCGCTGGTAATGTTTTACAGAATCCCGGACGTGTCGCCCGCACGTCTCGGTGCGGACATTATATGCGTTTATAACGCTATATATCCTAACCTAAGGCAACTTAACATCTCGGATGTAGTATTTTCCAACATTCCTGGCGGATCGGCCCCAACTTCTCGGTGGGCACATTATATACGTCTATATCGTAATATAACTTAACCTAATCCATCTAGACCCTCGCTGGTAATGTTTTACAAAATCCCGGGCGTGCCGGCCCGTACTTCTCGGTGCGGACATTATATACGTCTATAACGTTATATACCCTAACCTAAGGGAACCTAACTTCTTGGATGTAGTATTCTCCAACATTCCTGGCGGGTCGGCCCCATCTTCTCGGTGGGCACATTATATACGTCTATATCGTAATATAACCTAACCTAACCCATCTAGACCCTCGCTGGTAATGTTTCACAAAATCCCGGTCGTGTCGGCCCGTACGTCTCGGTGCGGACATTATATGCGTTTATAACGTTATATATCCTAACCTAAGGCAATTTAACATCTCGGATGTAGTATTTTCCAACATTCCTGGCGGGTCGGCCCCAACTTCTCGGTGGGCACATTATATACGTCTATATCGTAATATAACCTAACCTAAACCACCTAGACCCCCGCTGGTAATGTTTTACAAAATCCCGGTCGTGTCGGCCAGTACTTCTCGGTGGGGACATTATATACGTCTATATCGTAATATAACCTAACCTAACCCATCTAGACCCTCGCTGGTAATGTTTTACAAAATCCCGGTCGTGTCGGCCCGTGCTTCTCGGTGGGCACATTATATACATCTATATCGTAATATAACCTAACCTAACCCATCTAGACCCTCACTGGTAATGTTTTACAAAATCCCGGTCGTGTCGGCCCGTACTTCTCGGTGGGGACATTATATACGTCTATAACGTTATATATCCCAACCTAAGGCAACTTAACATCTCGGATGTAGTATTTTCCAACATTCCTGGCGGGTCGGCCCCATCTGCTCGGTGGGCACATTATATACGTCTATATCGTAATATAACCTAACCTAACCCATCTAGACCCTCGCTGGTAATGTTTTACAAAATCCCGGGCGTGTCGGGCCGTACTTCTCGGTGCGGACATTATAAACGTCTATAACGTTATATACCCTAACCTAAGGGAACCTAACATCTTGGATGTAGTATTTTCCAACATTCCTGGCGGGTCGGCCCCTACTTCTCGGTGGGCACAATATATACGTCTATATCGTAATATAACCTAACCTAACCCATCTAGATCCTCGGTGGTAATGTTTTACAAAATCCCGCTCGTGTCGGACCGTGCTTCTCGGTGGGGACATTATATACGTCTATAATGTTATATATCCTAACCTAAGGGAACCTAACATCGCGGATGTAGTATTTCACAACATTCCTAGCTGGTCGGCGCCAATTCTCGGTGGGAACATTATATACGTCTATATCGTAATATAACCTAACCTAACCCATCTGGACCCTCGCTGGTAATGTTTCACAAAATCCCGGTCGTGTCGGCCCGTACTTCTCGGTGGGGACATCATATACGTCTATAATGTTATATACCCTAACCTAAGGCTACCTAACATCTCGAATGTAGTTTTTCACAACATTCCTGGCGGGTCGGCCCCACTTCTCGGTGGGAACATTATGTACGTCTATAACGTAATATAACCTAACCTAACCGATCTAGCCCCTCGCTGGTAATGTTTCACAGATTCCCGGTCGTGTCGTCCCGTACGTCTCGGTGCGGACGTTATATACGTCTATAACGTTATGTATCGTAACCTAAGGGAACCTAACATCTCGGATGTAGTATTTTCCAACATTCCTGGCGGGTCGGCCCCTACTTCTCGGTGGGAACATTATATACGTCTATATCGTAATATAACCTAACCTAACCCATGTAGACCCTCGCTGGTAATGTTTTACAGAATCCCGGTCGTGTCGTCCCGTACGTCTCGGTGCGGACATTATATACGTCTATAACGTTATATATCCCAACCTAAGGCAACTTAACATCTCGGATGTAGTATTTTCCAACATTCCTGGCGGGTCGGCCCCTACTTCTCGGTGGGCACATTATATACGTCTATATCGTAATATAACCTAACCTAACCCATCTAGACCCTCGGTGGCAATGTTTTACAAAATCCCGGTCGTGTCGTCCCGTACGTCTCGGTGCGGACATTATATGGGTTTATAACGTTATATATCCTAACCTAAGGCAACTTAACATCTGGGATGTAGTATTTTCCAACTTTCCTGGCGGGTCGGCCCCAACTTCTCGGTGGGCACATTATATACATATATATCGTAATATAACCTAACCTAACCCATCTAGACTCTCGCTGGTAATGTTTTACAGAATCCCGGTCGTGTCGCCCCGTACGTCTCGGTGCGGACATTATATACGTCTATAACGTTATATATCCTAACCTAAGGCGGCCTAACATCTCGAATGTTGTATTTTACAACATTCCAGGCGTGACGGCACCTACTTCTCGGTGGGGACATTATATACGACTATATCGTAATATAACCTAACCTAACCCATCTAGACCCTCGCTTGTAATGTTTTACAAAATCCCGGTCGTGTCGGCCCGTTCTTCTCGGTGGGGACATTATATACGTCTGTAACGTTATATATCCTAACCTAAGGGAACCTAACATCTCGGATGTAGTATTTTCCAACATTCCTGGCGGGTCGGCCCCTACTTCTCGGTGGGCACATTATATACATATATATCGTAATATAACCTAACCTAACCCATCTAGACTCTCGCTGGTAATGTTTTACAGAATCCCGGTCGTGTCGTTCCGTACGTCTCGGTGCGGACATTATATACGTCTATAACGTTATATATCCTAACCTAAGGCGGCCTAACATCTCGAATGTTGTATTTTACAACATTCCTGGCGGATCGGCCCCAACTTCTCGGTGGGCACATTATATACGTCTATATCGTAATATAACTTAACCTAATCCATCTAGACCCTCGCTGGTAATGTTTTACAAAATCCCGGGCGTGCCGGCCCGTACTTCTCGGTGCGGACATTATATACGTCTATAACGTTATATACCCTAACCTAAGGGAACCTAACTTCTTGGATGTAGTATTCTCCAACATTCCTGGCGGGTCGGCCCCATCTTCTCGGTGGGCACATTATATACGTCTATATCGTAATATAACCTAACCTAACCCATCTAGACCCTCGCTGGTAATGTTTCACAAAATCCCGGTCGTGTCGGCCCGTACGTCTCGGTGCGGACATTATATGCGTTTATAACGTTATATATCCTAACCTAAGGCAATTTAACATCTCGGATGTAGTATTTTCCAACATTCCTGGCGGGTCGGCCCCAACTTCTCGGTGGGCACATTATATACGTCTATATCGTAATATAACCTAACCTAAACCACCTAGACCCCCGCTGGTAATGTTTTACAAAATCCCGGTCGTGTCGGCCAGTACTTCTCGGTGGGGACATTATATACGTCTATATCGTAATATAACCTAACCTAACCCATCTAGACCCTCGCTGGTAATGTTTTACAAAATCCCGGTCGTGTCGGCCCGTGCTTCTCGGTGGGCACATTATATACATCTATATCGTAATATAACCTAACCTAACCCATCTAGACCCTCACTGGTAATGTTTTACAAAATCCCGGTCGTGTCGGCCCGTACTTCTCGGTGGGGACATTATATACGTCTATAACGTTATATATCCCAACCTAAGGCAACTTAACATCTCGGATGTAGTATTTTCCAACATTCCTGGCGGGTCGGCCCCATCTGCTCGGTGGGCACATTATATACGTCTATATCGTAATATAACCTAACCTAACCCATCTAGACCCTCGCTGGTAATGTTTTACAAAATCCCGGGCGTGTCGGGCCGTACTTCTCGGTGCGGACATTATAAACGTCTATAACGTTATATACCCTAACCTAAGGGAACCTAACATCTTGGATGTAGTATTTTCCAACATTCCTGGCGGGTCGGCCCCTACTTCTCGGTGGGCACAATATATACGTCTATATCGTAATATAACCTAACCTAACCCATCTAGATCCTCGGTGGTAATGTTTTACAAAATCCCGCTCGTGTCGGACCGTGCTTCTCGGTGGGGACATTATATACGTCTATAATGTTATATATCCTAACCTAAGGGAACCTAACATCGCGGATGTAGTATTTCACAACATTCCTAGCTGGTCGGCGCCAATTCTCGGTGGGAACATTATATACGTCTATATCGTAATATAACCTAACCTAACCCATCTGGACCCTCGCTGGTAATGTTTCACAAAATCCCGGTCGTGTCGGCCCGTACTTCTCGGTGGGGACATCATATACGTCTATAATGTTATATACCCTAACCTAAGGCTACCTAACATCTCGAATGTAGTTTTTCACAACATTCCTGGCGGGTCGGCCCCACTTCTCGGTGGGAACATTATGTACGTCTATAACGTAATATAACCTAACCTAACCGATCTAGCCCCTCGCTGGTAATGTTTCACAGATTCCCGGTCGTGTCGTCCCGTACGTCTCGGTGCGGACGTTATATACGTCTATAACGTTATGTATCGTAACCTAAGGGAACCTAACATCTCGGATGTAGTATTTTCCAACATTCCTGGCGGGTCGGCCCCTACTTCTCGGTGGGAACATTATATACGTCTATATCGTAATATAACCTAACCTAACCCATGTAGACCCTCGCTGGTAATGTTTTACAGAATCCCGGTCGTGTCGTCCCGTACGTCTCGGTGCGGACATTATATACGTCTATAACGTTATATATCCCAACCTAAGGCAACTTAACATCTCGGATGTAGTATTTTCCAACATTCCTGGCGGGTCGGCCCCTACTTCTCGGTGGGCACATTATATACGTCTATATCGTAATATAACCTAACCTAACCCATCTAGACCCTCGGTGGCAATGTTTTACAAAATCCCGGTCGTGTCGTCCCGTACGTCTCGGTGCGGACATTATATGGGTTTATAACGTTATATATCCTAACCTAAGGCAACTTAACATCTGGGATGTAGTATTTTCCAACTTTCCTGGCGGGTCGGCCCCAACTTCTCGGTGGGCACATTATATACATATATATCGTAATATAACCTAACCTAACCCATCTAGACTCTCGCTGGTAATGTTTTACAGAATCCCGGTCGTGTCGCCCCGTACGTCTCGGTGCGGACATTATATACGTCTATAACGTTATATATCCTAACCTAAGGCGGCCTAACATCTCGAATGTTGTATTTTACAACATTCCAGGCGTGACGGCACCTACTTCTCGGTGGGGACATTATATACGACTATATCGTAATATAACCTAACCTAACCCATCTAGACCCTCGCTTGTAATGTTTTACAAAATCCCGGTCGTGTCGGCCCGTTCTTCTCGGTGGGGACATTATATACGTCTGTAACGTTATATATCCTAACCTAAGGGAACCTAACATCTCGGATGTAGTATTTTCCAACATTCCTGGCGGGTCGGCCCCTACTTCTCGGTGGGCACATTATATACATATATATCGTAATATAACCTAACCTAACCCATCTAGACTCTCGCTGGTAATGTTTTACAGAATCCCGGTCGTGTCGTTCCGTACGTCTCGGTGCGGACATTATATACGTCTATAACGTTATATATCCTAACCTAAGGCGGCCTAACATCTCGAATGTTGTATTTTACAACATTCCAGGCGTGACGGCACCTACTTCTCGGTGGGGACATTATATACGACTATATCGTAATATAACCTAACCTAACCCATCTAGACCCTCGCTTGTAATGTTTTACAAAATCCCGGTCGTGTCGGCCCGTTCTTCTCGGTGGGGACATTATATACGTCTGTAACGTTATATATCCTAACCTAAGGGAACCTAACATCTCGGATGTAGTATTTTCCAACATTCCTGGCGGGTCGGCCCCTACTTCTCGGTGGGAACATTATATACGTCTATATCGTAATATAACCTAACCTAACCCATGTAGACCCTCGCTGGTAATGTTTTACAGAATCCCGGTCGTGTCGTCCCGTACGTCTCGGTGCGGACATTATATACGTCTATAACGTTATATATCCCAACCTAAGGCAACTTAACATCTCTGATGTAGTATTTTCCAACATTCCTGGCGGGTCGGCCCCTACTTCTCGGTGGGCACATTATATACGTCTATATCGTAATATAACATAACCTAACCCATCTAGACCCTCGGTGGCAATGTTTTACAAAATCCCGGTCGTGTCGGACCGTGCTTCTCGGTGGGGACATTATATACGTCTATAATGTTATATATCCTAACATAAGGGAACCTAACATCGCGGATGTAGTATTTCACAACATTCCTGGCTGGTCGGCGCCAATTCTCGGTGGGAACATTATATACGTCTATATCGTAATATAACCTACCCTAAGACGTCTAGACCCTCGCTGGTAATGTTTTACAAAATCCCGGTCGTGTCGGCCCGTACGTCTCGGTACCGACATTATATGCGTTTATAACGTTATATATCATAACCTAAGGCAACTTAACATCTGGGATGTAGTATTTTCCAACATTCCTGGCGAGTCGGCCCCAACTTCTCGGTGGGCACATTATATACGTCTATATCGTAATATAACCTAACCTAACCCATCTAGACCCTCGCTGGTAATGTTTTACAAAATCCCGGTCGTGTCGGCCCGTGCTTCTCGGTGGGGACATCATATACGTCTATAACGTTATATACCCTAACCTAAGGCTACCTAACATCTCGAATGTAGTATTTCACAACATTCCTGGCGGTTCGGCCCCACTTCTCGGTGGGAACATTATATACGTCTATAACGTAATATAACCTAACCCAACCGATCTAGCCCCTCGCTGGTAATGTTTTACAGAATCCCGGACGTGTCGCCCGCACGTCTCGGTGCGGACATTATATGCGTTTATAACGCTATATATCCTAACCTAAGGCAACTTAACATCTCGGATGTAGTATTTTCCAACATTCCTGGCGGATCGGCCCCAACTTCTCGGTGGGCACATTATATACGTCTATATCGTAATATAACTTAACCTAATCCATCTAGACCCTCGCTGGTAATGTTTTACAAAATCCCGGGCGTGCCGGCCCGTACTTCTCGGTGCGGACATTATATACGTCTATAACGTTATATACCCTAACCTAAGGGAACCTAACTTCTTGGATGTAGTATTCTCCAACATTCCTGGCGGGTCGGCCCCATCTTCTCGGTGGGCACATTATATACGTCTATATCGTAATATAACCTAACCTAACCCATCTAGACCCTCGCTGGTAATGTTTCACAAAATCCCGGTCGTGTCGGCCCGTACGTCTCGGTGCGGACATTATATGCGTTTATAACGTTATATATCCTAACCTAAGGCAATTTAACATCTCGGATGTAGTATTTTCCAACATTCCTGGCGGGTCGGCCCCAACTTCTCGGTGGGCACATTATATACGTCTATATCGTAATATAACCTAACCTAAACCACCTAGACCCCCGCTGGTAATGTTTTACAAAATCCCGGTCGTGTCGGCCAGTACTTCTCGGTGGGGACATTATATACGTCTATATCGTAATATAACCTAACCTAACCCATCTAGACCCTCGCTGGTAATGTTTCACAAAATCCCGGTCGTGTCGGCCCGTACGTCTCGGTGCGGACATTATATGCGTTTATAACGTTATATATCCTAACCTAAGGCAATTTAACATCTCGGATGTAGTATTTTCCAACATTCCTGGCGGGTCGGCCCCAACTTCTCGGTGGGCACATTATATACGTCTATATCGTAATATAACCTAACCTAAACCACCTAGACCCCCGCTGGTAATGTTTTACAAAATCCCGGTCGTGTCGGCCAGTACTTCTCGGTGGGGACATTATATACGTCTATATCGTAATATAACCTAACCTAACCCATCTAGACCCTCGCTGGTAATGTTTTACAAAATCCCGGTCGTGTCGGCCCGTGCTTCTCGGTGGGCACATTATATACATCTATATCGTAATATAACCTAACCTAACCCATCTAGACCCTCACTGGTAATGTTTTACAAAATCCCGGTCGTGTCGGCCCGTACTTCTCGGTGGGGACATTATATACGTCTATAACGTTATATATCCCAACCTAAGGCAACTTAACATCTCGGATGTAGTATTTTCCAACATTCCTGGCGGGTCGGCCCCATCTGCTCGGTGGGCACATTATATACGTCTATATCGTAATATAACCTAACCTAACCCATCTAGACCCTCGCTGGTAATGTTTTACAAAATCCCGGGCGTGTCGGGCCGTACTTCTCGGTGCGGACATTATAAACGTCTATAACGTTATATACCCTAACCTAAGGGAACCTAACATCTTGGATGTAGTATTTTCCAACATTCCTGGCGGGTCGGCCCCTACTTCTCGGTGGGCACAATATATACGTCTATATCGTAATATAACCTAACCTAACCCATCTAGATCCTCGGTGGTAATGTTTTACAAAATCCCGCTCGTGTCGGACCGTGCTTCTCGGTGGGGACATTATATACGTCTATAATGTTATATATCCTAACCTAAGGGAACCTAACATCGCGGATGTAGTATTTCACAACATTCCTAGCTGGTCGGCGCCAATTCTCGGTGGGAACATTATATACGTCTATATCGTAATATAACCTAACCTAACCCATCTGGACCCTCGCTGGTAATGTTTCACAAAATCCCGGTCGTGTCGGCCCGTACTTCTCGGTGGGGACATCATATACGTCTATAATGTTATATACCCTAACCTAAGGCTACCTAACATCTCGAATGTAGTTTTTCACAACATTCCTGGCGGGTCGGCCCCACTTCTCGGTGGGAACATTATGTACGTCTATAACGTAATATAACCTAACCTAACCGATCTAGCCCCTCGCTGGTAATGTTTCACAGATTCCCGGTCGTGTCGTCCCGTACGTCTCGGTGCGGACGTTATATACGTCTATAACGTTATGTATCGTAACCTAAGGCAACTTAACATCTGGGACGTAGTATTTTCCAACATTCCTGGCGGGTCGGCCCCTACTTCTCGGTGGGCACATTATATACGTCTATATCATAATATAACCTAACCTAACACATCTAGACCCTTGCTGGTAATATTTTACAAAATCCCAGTCGTGTCGGCCCGTACTTCTCAGTGGGGTCATTATATACGTCTATAACGTTATATATCCTAACCTAAGGCAACTTAACATCTGGGATGTAGTATTTTCCAACATTCATGGCGGGTCGGCCCCACTTCTCGGTGGGAACATTATATACGTCTATAACGTAATATAATCTAACCTAACCGATCTAGCCCCTCGCTGGTAATGTTTTACATAATCCCGGTCGTGTCGTCCCGTACGTCTCGGTGCGGGCATTATATACGTCTATAACGTTATATATCCTAACCTAAGGCAACTTAACATCTCGGATGTAGTATTTTCCAACATTCCTGGCGGGTCGGCCCGTACTTCTCGGTGGGCACATTATATACGTCTATATCGTAATATAACCTAAATTAACCCATCTAAACCCCCGCTGGTAATGTTTTACAAAATCCCGGTCGTGTCGGCCCGTACTTCTCGGTGGGGACATTATATACGTCCATAACGTTATATATCCTAACCTAAGGGAACATAACATCTCGGATGTAGTATTTTCCAACATTCCTGGCGGGTCGGCCCCTACTTCTCGGTGGGCACATTATATACGTCTATATCGTAATATAACCTAACCTAACCCATCTAGACCCTCGGTGGTAATGTTTTACAAAATCCCGGTCGTGTCGGACCGTGCTTCTCGGTGGGGACATTATATACGTCTATAATGTTATATATCCTAACATAAGGGAACCTAACATCGCGGATGTAGTATTTCACAACATTCCTGGCTGGTCGGCGCCAATTCTCGGTGGGAACATTATATACGTCTATATGGTAATATAACCTAACCTAACCCATCTGGACCCTCGCTGGTAATGTTTCACAAAATCCCGGTCGTGTCGGCCCGTACTTCCCGGTGGGGACATCATATACGTCTATAATGTTATATACCCTAACCTAAGGCTACCTAACATCTCGAATGTAGTTTTTCACAACATTCCTGGCGGGTCGGCCCCACTTCTCGGTGGGAACATTATGTACGTCTATAACGTAATATAACCTAACCTAACCGATCTAGCCCCTCGCTGGTAATGTTTTACAGAATCCCGGTCGTGTCGTCCTGTACGTCTCGGTGCGGACATTATATGGGTTTATAACGTTATATATCCTAACCTAAGGCAACTTAACATCTGGGATGTAGTATTTTCCAACATTCCTGGCGGGTCGGCCCCAACTTCTCGGTGGGCACATTATATACATATATATCGTAATATAACCTAACCTAACCCCTCTAGACTCTCGCTGGTAATGTTTTACAGAATCCCGGTCGTGTTGGCCCGTACGTCTCGGTGCGGACATTATATGCGTTTATAACGTTATATATCCTAACCTAAGGCAACTTAACATCTCGGATGTAGTATTTTCCAACATTCCTGGCGGGTCGGCCCCAACTTCTCGGTGGGCACATTATATACATCTATATCGTAATATAACCTAACCTAACCCATCTAGACCCTCGCTGGTAATGTTTTACAAAATCCCGGGCGTGTCGGCCCGTACTTCTCGGTGCGGACATTATAAACGTCTATAACGTTATATACCCTAACCTAAGGGAACCTAACATCTTGGATGTAGTATTTTCCAACATTCCTGGCGGGTCGGCCCCTACTTCTCGGTGGGCACAATATATACGTCTATATCGTAATATAACCTAACCTAACCCATCTAGATCCTCGGTGGTAATGTTTTACAAAATCCCGCTCGTGTCGGACCGTGCTTCTCGGTGGGGACATTATATACGTCTATAATGTTATATATCCTAACCTAAGGGAACCTAACATCGCGGATGTAGTATTTCACAACATTCCTGGCTGGTCGGCGCCAATTCTCGGTGGGAACATTATATACGTCTATATCGTAATATAACCTAACCTAACCCATCTGGACCCTCGCTGGTAATGTTTCACAAAATCCCGGTCGTGTCGGCCCGTACTTCTCGGTGGGGACATCATATACGTCTATAATGTTATATACCCTAACCTAAGGCTACCTAACATCTCGAATGTAGTTTTTCACAACATTCCTGGCGGGTCGGCCCCACTTCTCGGTGGGAACATTATGTACGTCTATAACGTAATATAACCTAACCTAACCGATCTAGCCCCTCGCTGGTAATGTTTTACAGAATCCCGGTCGTGTCGTCCTGTACGTCTCGGTGCGGACATTATATGGGTTTATAACGTTATATATCCTAACCTAAGGCAACTTAACATCTGGGATGTAGTATTTTCCAACATTCCTGGCGGGTCGGCCCCAACTTCTCGGTGGGCACATTATATACATATATATCGTAATATAACCTAACCTAACCCCTCTAGACTCTCGCTGGTAATGTTTTACAGAATCCCGGTCGTGTCGTCCCGTACGTCTCGGTGCGGACATTATATACGTCTATAACGTTACGTATCCTAACCTAAGGCAAATTAACATCTGGGATGTAGTATTTTCCAACATTCCTGGCGGGTCGGCCCCTACTTCTCGGTGGGCACATTATATACGTCTATATCATAATATAACCTAACCTAACCCATCTAGAACCTTGCTGGTAATATTTTACAAAATCCCGGTTTTGTCGGCCCGTACTTCTCAGTGGGGTCATTATATACGTCTATAACGTTATATATCCTAACCTAAGGCAACTTAACATCTGGGATGTAGTTTTTTCCAACATTCATGGCGGGTCGGCCCCACTTCTCGGTGGGAACATTATATACGTCTATAACGTAATATAATCTAACCAAACCGATCTAGCCCCTCGCTGGTAATGTTTTACATAATCCCGGTCCTGTCGTCCCGTACGTCTCGGTGCGGACATTATATACGTCTATAACGTTATATATCCTAACCTAAGGGAACCTAACATCTCGGATGTAGTATATGCCAACATTCCTGGCGGGTCGGCCCCTACTTCTCGGTGGGAACATTATATACGTCTATAGCGTAATATAACCTAACCTAACCCATCCAGACGCTCGCTGGCAATGTTTTACAAAATCCCGGTCGTGTCGTCCCGTACGTCTCGGTGCGGACATTATATACGTCTATAATGTTATATATCCTAACCTAAGGGAGCCTAACATCGCGGATGTAGTATTTCACAACATTCCTGGCTGGTCGGCGGCAATTCTCGGTGGGAACATTATATACGTCTATATCGTAGTATAACCTAACCTAACCCATCTGGACCCTCGCTGGTAATGTTTCACAAAATCCCGGTCGTGTTGGCCCGTACGTCTCGGTGCGGACATTATATGCGTTTATAACGTTATATATCCTAACCTAAGGCAACTTAACATCTCGGATGTAGTATTTTCCAACATTCCTGGCGGGTCGGCCCCACTTCTCGGTGGGAACATTATGTACGTCTATAACGTAATATAACCTAACCTAACTGATCTAGCCCCTCGCTGGTAATGTTTTACAGAGTCCCGGTCGTGTCGTCCTGTACGTCTCGGTGCGGACATTATATGGGTTTATAACGTTATATATCCTAACCTAAGGCAACTTAACATCTGGGATGTAGTATTTTCCAACATTCCTGGCGGGTCGGCCCCAACTTCTCGGTGGGCACATTATATACATATATATCGTAATATAACCTAACCTAACCCCTCTAGACTCTCGCTGGTAATGTTTTACAGAATCCCGGTCGTGTCGTCCCGTACGTCTCGGTGCGGACATTATATACGTCTATAACGTTACGTATCCTAACCTAAGGCAAATTAACATCTGGGATGTAGTATTTTCCAACATTCCTGGCGGGTCGGCCCCTACTTCTCGGTGGGCACATTATATACGTCTATATCATAATATAACATAACCTAACCCATCTAGAACCTTGCTGGTAATATTTTACAAAATCCCGGTTTTGTCGGCCCGTACTTCTCAGTGGGGTCATTATATACGTCTATAACGTTATATATCCTAACCTAAGGCAACTTAACATCTGGGATGTAGTTTTTTCCAACATTCATGGCGGGTCGGCCCCACTTCTCGGTGGGAACATTATATACGTCTATAACGTAATATAATCTAACCAAACCGATCTAGCCCCTCGCTGGTAATGTTTTACATAATCCCGGTCCTGTCGTCCCGTACGTCTCGGTGCGGACATTATATACGTCTATAACGTTATATATCCTAACCTAAGGGAACCTAACATCTCGGATGTAGTATATGCCAACATTCCTGGCGGGTCGGCCCCTACTTCTCGGTGGGAACATTATATACGTCTATAGCGTAATATAACCTAACCTAACCCATCCAGACGCTCGCTGGCAATGTTTTACAAAATCCCGGTCGTGTCGTCCCGTACGTCTCGGTGCGGACATTATATACGTCTATAATGTTATATATCCTAACCTAAGGGAGCCTAACATCGCGGATGTAGTATTTCACAACATTCCTGGCTGGTCGGCGGCAATTCTCGGTGGGAACATTATATACGTCTATATCGTAATATAACCTAACCTAACCCATCTGGACCCTCGCTGGTAATGTTTCACAAAATCCCGGTCGTGTTGGCCCGTACGTCTCGGTGCGGACATTATATGCGTTTATAACGTTATATATCCTAACCTAAGGCAACTTAACATCTCGGATGTAGTATTTTCCAACATTCCTGGCGGGTCGGCCCCAACTTCTCGGTGGGCACATTATATACATCTATATCGTAATATAACCTAACCTAACCCATGTAGACCCTCGCTGGTAATGTTTTACAGAATCCCGGTCGTGTCGTCCCGTACGTCTCGGTGCGGACATTATATGCGTTTATAACGTTATATGTCCTAACCTAAGGCAACTTAACATCTCGGATGTAGTATTTTCCAACATTCCTGGCGGGTCGGCCCGTACTTCTCGGTGGGCACATTATATAAGTCTATATCGTAATATAACCTAAATTAACCCATCTAAACCCCCGCTGGTAATGTTTTACAAAAGTCCCGGTCGTGTCGGCCCGTACTTCTCGGTGGGGACATTATATACGTCCATAACGTTATATATCCTAACCTAAGGGAACATAACATTTCGGATGTAGTATTTTCCAACATTCCTGGCGGGTCGGCCCCTACTTCTCGGTGGACACATTATATACGTCTATATCGTAATATAACCTAACCTAACCCATCTAGCCCCTCGCTGGTAATTTTTACAGAATTCCGGTCGTATCGTCCCGTACGTCTCGGTGCGGACATTATATACGTCTATAACGTTATCTATCCTAACCTAAGGCAACTTAACATCTCGGATGTAGTATTTTCCAACATTCCTGGCGTGTCGGCCCGTACTTCTCGGTGGGCACATTATATACGTCTATATCGTAATATAACCTAAATTAACCCATCTAAACCCCCGCTGGTAATGTTTTACAAAATCCCGGTCGTGTCGGCCCGTACATCTCGGTGGGGACATTATATACGTCCATAACGTTATATATCCTAACCTAAGGGAACATAACATTTCGGATGTAGTATTTTCCAACATTCCTGGCGGGTCGGCCCCTACTTCTCGGTGGACACATTATATACGTCTATATCGTAATATAACCTAACCTAACCCATCTAGCCCCTCGCTGGTAATTTTTACAGAATTCCGGTCGTATCGTCCCGTACTTCTCGGTGCGGACATTATATACGTCTATAGCGTTATCTATCCTAACCTAAGGCAACTTAACATCTCGGATGTAGTATTTTCCAACATTCCTGGCGTGTCGGCCCCATCTTCTCGGTGGGCACATTATATACGTCGATATCGTAATATAACCTAACCTATCCCATCTAGACCCTCGCTGGTAATGTTTTACAAAATCCCGGGCGTGCCGGCCCGTACGTCTCGGTGCGGACATTATATGCGTTTATAACGTTATATATCTTAACCTAAGGCAACTTAACTTCTCGGATGTAGTATTTCACAACATTCCTGGCTGGTCGGCGCCAATTCTCGGTGGGAACATTATATACGTCTATATGGTAATATAACCTAACCTAACCCATCTGGACCCTCGCTGGTAATGTTTCACAAAATCCCGGTCGTGTCGGCCCGTACTTCCCGGTGGGGACATCATATACGTCTATAATGTTATATACCCTAACCTAAGGCTACCTAACATCTCGAATGTAGTTTTTCACAACATTCCTGGCGGGTCGGCCCCACTTCTCGGTGGGAACATTATGTACGTCTATAACGTAATATAACCTAACCTAACCGATCTAGCCCCTCGCTGGTAATGTTTTACAGAATCCCGGTCGTGTCGTCCCGTACGTCTCGGTGCGGACATTATATGGGTTTATAACGTTATATATCCTAACCTAAGGCAACTTAACATCTGGGATGTAGTATTTTCCAACATTCCTGGCGGGTCGGCCCCAACTTCTCGGTGGGCACATTATATACATATATATCGTAATATAACCTAACCTAACCCCTCTAGACTCTCGCTGGTAATGTTTTACAGAATCCCGGTCGTGTCGTCCCGTACGTCTCGGTGCGGACATTATATACGTCTATAGCGTTATGTATCCTAACCTAAGGCAAATTAACATCTGGGATGTAGTATTTTCCAACATTCCTGGCGGGTCGGCCCCTACTTCTCGGTGGGCACATTATATACGTCTATATCATAATATAACCTAACCTAACCCATCTAGAACCTTGCTGGTAATATTTTACAAAATCCCGGTTTTGTCGGCCCGTACTTCTCAGTGGGGTCATTATATACGTCTATAATGTTATATATCCTAATCTAAGGCAACTTAACATCTGGGATGTAGTTTTTTCCAACATTCATGGCGGGTCGGCCCCACTTCTCGGTGGGAACATTATATACGTCTATAACGTAATATAATCTAACCAAACCGATCTAGCCCCTCGCTGGTAATGTTTTACATAATCCCGGTCCTGTCGTCCCGTACGTCTCGGTGCGGACATTTTATACGTCTATAACGTTATATATCCTAACCTAAGGGAACCTAACATCTCGGATGTAGTATATGCCAACATTCCTGGCGGGTCGGCCCCTACTTCTCGGTGGGAACATTATATACGTCTATAGCGTAATATAACCTAACCTAACCCATCCAGACGCTCGCTGGCAATGTTTTACAAAATCCCGGTCGTGTCGTCCCGTACGTCTCGGTGCGGACATTATATACGTCTATAATGTTATATATCCTAACCTAAGGGAGCCTAACATCGCGGATGTAGTATTTCACAACATTCCTGGCTGGTCGGCGGCAATTCTCGGTGGGAACATTATATACGTCTATATCGTAATATAACCTAACCTAACCCATCTGGACCCTCGCTGGTAATGTTTCACAAAATCCCGGTCGTGTTGGCCCGTACGTCTCGGTGCGGACATTATATGCGTTTATAACGTTATATATCCTAACCTAAGGCAACTTAACATCTCGGATGTAGTATTTTCCAACATTCCTGGCGGGTCGGCCCCAACTTCTCGGTGGGCACATTATATACATCTATATCGTAATATAACCTAACCTAACCCATGTAGACCCTCGCTGGTAATGTTTTACAGAATCCCGGTCGTGTCGTCCCGTACGTCTCGGTGCGGACATTATATGCGTTTATAACGTTATATGTCCTAACCTAAGGCAACTTTACATCTCGGATGTAGTATTTTCCAACATTCCTGGCGGGTCGGCCCGTACTTCTCGGTGGGCACATTATATACGTCTATATCGTAATATAACCTAAATTAACCCATCTAAACCCCCGCTGGTAATGTTTTATAAAATCCCGGTCGTGTCGGCCCGTACTTCTCGGTGGGGACATTATATACGTCCATAACGTTATCTATCCTAACCTAAGGCAACTTAACATCTCGGATGTAGTATTTTCCAACATTCCTGGCGTGTCGGCCCCATCTTTTCGGTGGGCACATTATATACGTCGATATCGTAATATAACCTAACCTATCCCATCTAGACCCTCGGTGGTAATGTTTTACAAAATCCCGGTCGTGTCGGACCGTGCTTCTCGGTGGGGACATTATATACGTCTATAATGTTATATATCCTAACATAAGGGAACCTAACGTCGCGGATGTAGTATTTCACAACATTCCTGGCTGGACGGCGCCAATTCTCGGTGGGAACATTATATACGTCTATATGGTAATATAACCTAACCTAACCCATCTGGACCCTCGCTGGTAATGTTTCACAAAATCCCGGTCGTGTCGGCCCGTACTTCCCGGTGGGGACATCATATACGTCTATAATGTTATATACCCTAACCTAAGGCTACCTAACATCTCGAATGTAGTGTTTCACAACATTCCTGGCGGGTCGGCCCCACTTCTCGGTGGGAACATTATGTACGTCTATAACGTAATATAACCTAACCTAACCGATCTAGCCCCTCGCTGGTAATGTTTTACAGAATCCCGGTCGTGTCGTCCCGTACGTCTCGGTGCGGACATTATATGGGTTTATAACGTTATATATCCTAACCTAAGGCAACTTAACATCTGGGATGTAGTATTTTCCAACATTCCTGGCGGGTCGGCCCCAACTTGTCGGTGGGCACATTATATACATATATATCGTAATATAACCTAACCTAACCCCTCTAGACTCTCGCTGGTAATGTTTTACAGAATCCCGGTCGTGTCGTCCCGTACGTCTCGGTGCGGACATTATATACGTCTATAACGTTATGTATCCTAACCTAAGGCAAATTAACATCTGGGATGTAGTATTTTCCAACATTCCTGGCGGGTCGGCCCCTACTTCTCGGTGGGCACATTATATACGTCTATATCATAATATAACCTAACCTTACCCATCTAGAACCTTGCTGGTAATATTTTACAAAATCCCGGTTTTGTCGGCCCGTACTTCTCAGTGGGGTCATTATATACGTCTATAACGTTATATATCCTAACATAAGGCAACTTAACATCTGGGATGTAGTTTTTTCCAACATTCATGGCGGGTCGGCCCCACTTCTCGGTGGGAACATTATATACGTCTATAACGTAATATAATCTAACCTAACCGATCTAGCCCCTCGCTGGTAATGTTTTACATAATCCCGGTCGTGTCGTCCCGTACGTCTCGGTGCGGACATTATATACGTCTATAACGTTATATATCCTAACCTAAGGGAACCTATCATCTCGGATGTAGTATATTCCAACATTCCTGGCGGGTCGGCCCCTACTTCTCGGTGGGAACATTATATACGTCTATATCGTAATATAACCTAACCTAACCCATCCAGACGCTCGCTGGTAATGTTTTACAAAATCCCGGTCGTGTCGTCCCGTACGTCTCGGTGCGGACATTATATACGTCTATAATGTTATATATCCTAACCTAAGGGAACCTAACATCGCGGATGTAGTATTTCACAACATTCCTGGCTGGTCGGCGGCAATTCTCGGGGGGAACATTATATACGTCTATATCGTAATATAACCTAACCTAACCCATCTGGACCCTCGCTGGTAATGTTTCACAAAATCCCAGTCGTGTCGGCCCGTACGTCTCGGTGCGGACATTATATGCGTTTATAACGTTATATATCCTAACCTAAGGCAACTTAACATCTCGGATGTAGTATTTTCCAACATTCCTGGCGGGTCGGCCCCAACTTCTCGGTGGGCACATTATATACATCTATATCGTAATATAACCTAACCTAACCCATGTAGATCCTCGCTGGTAATGTTTTACAGAATCCCGGTCGTGTCGTCCCGTACGTCTCGGTGCGGACATTATATACGTCTATAACGTTATATATCCCAACCTAAGGCAACTTAACATCTCGGATGTAGTATTTTCCAACATTCCTGGCGGTTCGGCCCCTACTTCTCGGTGGGCACATTATATACGTCTATATCGTAATATAACCTAACCTAACCCATCTAGACCCTCGGTGGCAATGTTTTACAATATCCCGGTCGTGTCGGACCGTGCTTCTCGGTGGGGACATTATATACGTCTATAATGTTATATATCCTAACATAAGGGAACCTAACATCGCGGATGTAGTATTTCACAACATTCCTGGCTGGTCGGCGCCAATTCTCGGTGGGAACATTATATACGTCTATATGGTAATACAACCTAACCTAACCCATCTGGACCCTCGCTGGTAATGTTTCACAAAATCAAGGTCGTGTCGGCCCGTACTTCCCGGTGGGGACATCATATACGTCTATAATGTTATATACCCTTACCTAAGGCTACCTAACATCTCGAATGTAGTTTTTCACAACATTCCTGGCGGGTCGGCCCCACTTCTCGGTGGGAACATTGTGTACGTCTATAACGTAATATTACCTAACCTAACCGATCTAGCCCCTCGCTGGTAATGTTTTACAGAGTCCCGGTCGTGTCGTCCCGTACGTCTCGGTGCGGACATTATATGGGTTTATAACGTTATATATCCTAACCTAAGGCAACTTAACATCTGGGATGTAGTATTTTCCAACATTCCTGGCGGGTCGGCCCCAACTTCTCGGTGGGCACATTATATACATATATATCGTAATATAACCTAACCTAACCCATCTAGACTCTCGCTGGTAATGTTTTACAGAATCCCGGTCGTGTCGTCCCGTACGTCTCGGTGCGGACATTATATACGTCTATAACGTTATGTATCCTAACCTAAGGCAAATTAACATCTGGGATGTAGTATTTTCCAACATTCCTGGCGGGTCGGCCCCTACTTCTCGGTGGGCACATTATATACGTCTATATCATAATATAACCTAACCTAACCCATCTAGAACCTTGCTGGTAATATTTTACAAAATCCCGGATTTGTCGGCCCGTACTTCTCAGTGGGGTCATTATATACGTCTATAACGTTATATATCCTAACCTAAGGAAACTTAACATCTGGGATGTAGTATTTTCCAACATTCATGGCGGGTCGGCCCCACTTCTCGGTGGGAACATTATATACGTCTATATCGTAATATAACCTAACCTAACCCATCTAGACCCTCGCTGGCAATGTTTTACAAAATCCCGGTAGTGTCGGCCCGTACTTCTCAGTGGGGTCATTATATACATCTATAACGTTATATACCCTAACCTAAGGCTACCTAACATCTCGAATGTAGTATTTCACAACATTCCAGTCGGGTCCACCCCACTTCACGGTGGGAACATTATATACGTCTATAACGTAATATAACCTAACCTAACCCATCTAGCCCCTCGCTGGCAATGTTTTACAGAATCTCGGTCGTGTCGTCTCGTACGTCTCGGTGCGGACATTATATACGTCTATAACGTTATATATCCTAACCTAAGGGAACCTAACATCTCGGATGTAGTATATTCCAACATTCCTGGCGGGTCGGCCCCAACTTCCCGGTGGGCACATTATATACGTCTATATCGTAATATAACCTAACCTAACCCATCTAGACCCTCGCTGGTAATGTTTTACAAAATCCCGGTCGTGTCGGCCCGTACCTCTCGGTGGGGACATTATATAAGTCTATAACGTTATATATGCTAACCTAAGGGAACATAACATCTCGGATGTAGTATTTTCCAACATTCCTGGCGGGTCGGCCCCTACTTCTCGGTGGGCACAATATATACGTCTTTATCGTAATATAACCTAACCTAACCCATCTAGACCCTCGCTGGTAATGTTTTACAGAATCCCGGTCGTGTCGGCCCGTGCTTCTCGTTGGGGACATCATATACGTCTATAACGTTATATATCCTAACCTAAGGGAACCTAACATCGCGGATGTAGTATTTCACAACATTCCTGGCTGGTTGGCGCCAATTCTCGGTGGGAACATTATATACGTCTATATCGTAATATAACCTACCCTAAGCCGTCTAGACCCTCGCTGGTAATGTTTTACAAAATCCCGGTCGTGTCGGCCCGTACTTCTCGGTGGGGACATTATATACGTCTATAACGTTATATATCCTAACCTAAGGGAACGTAACATCGCGGATGTAGTATATCACAACATTCCTGGCGGGTCGGCGCCAATTCTCGGTGGGAACATTATATACGTCTATAGCGTAATATAACCTAACCTAACCCATCTAGTCCCTAGCTGGGAACATTTTACAAAATCCCAGTCGTGTCGGCCCGTGCTTCTCGGTGGGGACATTATATACGTCTATAACGTAATATAACCTAACATAACCCATCTAGACCCTCGCTGGTAATGTTTTACAGTATCTCGGTTGTGTCGTCCCGTATGTCTCGGTGCGGACATTATATACGTCTATAACGTTATATATCCTAATCTAAGGGAACGTAACATCGCGGATGTAGTATTTCACAACATTCCTGGCGGGTCGGCGCCAATTCTCGGTGGGAACATTATATACGTCTATAACGTAGTATAACCTAACATAACCCATCTAGACCCTCGCTGGTAATGTTTTACAGTATCTCGGTTGTGTCGTCCCGTATGTCTCGGTGCGGACACTATATACGTCTATAACGTTATATATCCTAATCTAAGGGAACGTAACATCTCGGATGTAGTATTTCACAACATTCCTGGCGGGTCGGCCCCTACTTCTCGGTGGGAACATTATATACGTCTATATCGTAATATAACCTAACCTAACCCATGTAGACCCTCGCTGGTAATGTTTTACAGAATCCCGGTCGTGTCGTCCCGTACGTCTCGGTGCGGACATTATATACGTCTATAACGTTATATATCCCAACCTAAGGCAACTTAACATCTCGGATGTAGTATTTTCCAACATTCCTGGCGGGTCGGCCCCTACTTCTCGGTGGGCACATTATATACGTCTATATCGTAATATAACCTAACCTAACCCATCTAGACCCTCGGTGGCAATGTTTTACAAAATCCCGGGCGTGTCGGACCGTGCTTCTCGGTGGGGACATTATATACGTCTATAATGTTATATATCCTAACATAAGGGAACCTAACATCGCGGATGTAGTATTTCACAACATTCCTGGCTGGTCGGCGCCAATTCTCGGTGGGAACATTATATACGTCTATATGGTAATATAACCTAACCTAACCCATCTGGACCCTCGCTGGTAATGTTTCACAAAATCCCGGTCGTGTCGGCCCGCGCTTCTCGTTGGGGACATCATATACGTCTATAACGTTATATATCCTAACCTAAGGGAACCTAACATCGCGGATGTAGTATTTCACAACATTCCTGGCTGGTTGGCGCCAATTCTCGGTGGGAACATTATATACGTCTATATCGTAATATAACCTACCCTAAGCCGTCTAGACCCTCGCTGGTAATGTTTTACAAAATCCCGGTCGTGTCGGCCCGTACTTCTCGGTGGGGACATTATATACGTCTATAAAGTTATATATCCTAACCTAAGGGAACGTAACATCGCGGATGTAGTATATCACAACATTCCTGGCGGGTCGGCGCCAATTCTCGGTGGGAACATTATATACGTCTATAGCGTAATATAACCTAACCTAACCCATCTAGCCCCTAGCTGGGAATATTTTACAAAATCCCGGTCGTGTCGGCCCGTGCTTCTCGGTGGGGACATTATATACGTCTATAACGTAATATAACTTAACATAACCCATCTAGACCCTCGCTGGTAATGTTTTACAGTATCTCGGTTGTGTCGTCCCGTATGTCTCGGTGCGGACATTATATACGTCTATAACGTTATATATCCTAACCTAAGGGAACCTAACATCTCGGATGTAGTATTTTCCAACATTCCTGGCGGGTCGGCCCCTACTTCTCGGTGGGAACATTATATACGTCTATATCGTAATATAACCTAACCTAACCCATGTAGACCCTCGCTGGTAATGTTTTACAGAATCCCGGTCGTGTCGTCCCGTACGTCTCGGTGCGGACATTATATACGTCTATAACGTTATATATCCCAACCTAAGGCAACTTAACATCTCGGATGTAGTATTTTCCAACATTCCTGGCGGGTCGGCCCCTACTTCTCGGTGGGCACATTATATACGTCTATATCGTAATATAACCTAACCTAACCCATCTAGACCCTCGGTGGCAATGTTTTACAAAATCCCGGTCGTGTCGTCCCGTACGTCTCGGTGCGGACATTATATGGGTTTATAACGTTATATATCCTAACCTAAGGCAACTTAACATCTGGGATGTAGTATTTTCCAACTTTCCTGGCGGGTCGGCCCCAACTTCTCGGTGGGCACATTATATACATATATATCGTAATATAACCTAACCTAACCCATCTAGACTCTCGCTGGTAATGTTTTACAGAATCCCGGTCGTGTCGTCCCGTACGTCTCGGTGCGGACATTATATACGTCTATAACGTTATATATCCTAACCTAAGGCGGCCTAACATCTCGAATGTTGTATTTTACAACATTCCAGGCGTGACGGCACCTACTTCTCGGTGGGGACATTATATACGACTATATCGTAATATAACCTAACCTAACCCATCTAGACCCTCGCTTGTAATGTTTTACAAAATCCCGGTCGTGTCGGCCCGTTCTTCTCGGTGGGGACATTATATACGTCTGTAACGTTATATATCCTAACCTAAGGGAACCTAACATCTCGGATGTAGTATTTTCCAACATTCCTTGCGGGTCGGCCCCTACTTCTCGGTGGGCACATTATATACATATATATCGTAATATAACCTAACCTAACCCATCTAGACTCTCGCTGGTAATGTTTTACAGAATCCCGGTCGTGTCGTTCCGTACGTCTCGGTGCGGACATTATATACGTCTATAACGTTATATATCCTAACCTAAGGCGGCCTAACGTCTCGAATGTTGTATTTTACAACATTCCAGGCGTGACGGCACCTACTTCTCGGTGGGGACATTATATACGACTATATCGTAATATAACCTAACCTAACCCATCTAGACCCTCGCTTGTAATGTTTTACAAAATCCCGGTCGTGTCGGCCCGTTCTTCTCGGTGGGGACATTATATACGTCTGTAACGTTATATATCCTAACCTAAGGGCACCTAACATCTCGGATGTAGTATTTTCCAACATTCCTGGCGGGTCGGCCCCTACTTCTCGGTGGGAACATTATATACGTCTATATCGTAATATAACCTAACCTAACCCATGTAGACCCTCGCTGGTAATGTTTTACAGAATCCCGGTCGTGTCGTCCCGTACGTCTCGGTGCGGACATTATATACGTCTATAACGTTATATATCCCAACCTAAGGCAACTTAACATCTCTGATGTAGTATTTTCCAACATTCCTGGCGGGTCGGCCCCTACTTCTCGGTGGGCACATTATATACGTCTATATCGTAATATAACATAACCTAACCCATCTAGACCCTCGGTGGCAATGTTTTACAAAATCCCGGTCGTGTCGGACCGTGCTTCTCGGTGGGGACATTATATACGTCTATAATGTTATATATCCTAACATAAGGGAACCTAACATCGCGGATGTAGTATTTCACAACGTTCCTGGCTGGTCGGCGCCAATTCTCGGTGGGAACATTATATACGTCTATATCGTAATATAACCTACCCTAAGACGTCTAGACCCTCGCTGGTAATGTTTTACAAAATCCCGGTCGTGTCGACCCGTACTTCTCGGTGGGGACATTATATACGTCTGTAACGTTATATATGCTAATCTAAGGGAACGTAACATCTCGGATGTAGTATTTCACAACATTCCTGGCGGGTCGGCTCCACTTCTCGGTGGGAACATTATATACGTCTATTACGTAATATAACCTAACCTAACCCATCTAGCCCCTCGCTGGTAATGTTTTACAGAATTCCGGTCGTATCGTCCCGTACGTCTCGGTGCGGACATTATATACGTCTATAACGTTATCTATCCTAACCTAAGGCAACTTAACATCTCGGATGTAGTATTTTCCAACATTTCTGGCGGGACGGCCCCATCTTTTCGGTGGATACATTATATACGTCTATATCGCAATATAACGTAACCTAACCCATCTAGACCCTCGCTGGTAATGTTTTACAAAATCCCGGTCGCGTCGGCCCGTTCTTCTCGGTGGGGACATTATATACGTCTGTAACGTTATATATCCTAACCTAAGGGAACCTAACATCTCGGATGTAGTATTTTCCAACATTCCTGGCGGGTCGGCCCCTACTTCTCGGTGGGAACATTATATACGTCTATATCGTAATATAACCTAACCTAACCCATGTAGACCATCGCTGGTAATGTTTTACAGAATCCCGGTCGTGTCGTCCCGTATGTCTCGGTGCGGACATTATATACGTCTATAACGTTATATATCTCAACCTAAGGCAACTTAACATCTCGGATGTAGTATTTTCCAACATTCCTGGCGGGTCGGCCCCTACTTCTCGGTGGGCACATTATATACGTCTATATCGTAATATAACATAACCTAACCCATCTAGACCCTCGGTGGCAATGTTTTACAAAATCCCGGTCGTGTCGGACCGTGCTTCTCGGTGGGGACATTATATACGTCTATAATCTTATATATCCTAACATAAGGGAACCTATCATCGCGGATGTAGTATTTCACAACATTCCTGGCTGGTCGGCGCCAATTCTCGGTGGGAACATTATATACGTCTATATGGTAATATAACCTAACCTAACCCATCTGGACCCTCGCTGGTAATGTTTCACAAAATCCCGGTCGTGTCGGCCCGTACATCCCGGTGGGGACATCATATACGTCTATAATGTTATATACCCTAACCTAAGGCTACCTAACATCTCGAATGTAGTTTTTCACAACATTCCTGGCCGGTCGGCCCCACTTCTCGGTGGGAACATTATGTACGTCTATAACCTAATATAACCTAACCTAACCGATCTAGCCCCTCGCTGGTAATGTTTTACAGAATCCCGGTCGTGTCGTCCCGTACGTCTCGGTGCGGACATTATATGGGTTTATAACGTTATATATCCTAACCTAAGGCAACTTAACATCTGGGATGTAGTATTTTCCAACATTCCTGGCGGGTCGGCCCCAACTATCCGGTGGGCACATTATATACGTCTATATCGTAATATAACCTAACCTAACCCATCTAGACCCTCGCTGGTAATGTTTTACAAAATCCCGGTCGTGTCGGCCCTTACTTCTCGGTGGGGACATTATATACGTCTATAACGTTATATATGCTAACCTAAGGGAACATAACATCTCGGATGTAGTATTTTCCAACATTCCTGGCGGGTCGGCCCCTACTTCTCGGTGGGCACAATATATACGTCTTTATCGTAATATAACCTAACCTAAACCATCTAGACCCTCGCTGGTAATGTTTTACAGAATCCCGGTCGTGTCGGCCCGTGCTTCTCGTTGGGGACATTATATACGTCTATAACGTTATATATCCTAACCTAAGGGAACCTAACAACGCGGATGTAGTATTTCACAACATTCCTGGCTGGTTGGCGCCAATTCTCGGTGGGAACATTATATACGTCTATATCGCAATATAACATAACCTAACCCATCTAGACCCTCGCTGGTAATGTTTTACAAAATCCCGGTCGTGCCTGCCCGTTCTTCTCGGTGGGGACATTATATACGTCTGTAACGTTATATATCCTAACCTAAGGGAACCTAACATCTCGGATGTAGTATTTTCCAACATTCCTGGGGGGTCGACCCCTACTTCTCGGTGGGCACATTATATACGTCTATATCGTAATATAACCTAACCTAACCCATCTAGACCCTCGCTGGTAATGTTTTACAAAATCCCGGTCATGTCGGCCCGTACTTCTCGGTGGGGACATTATATACGTCTGTAACGGTATATATCCTAGCCTAAGGGAACCTAACATCTCGGCTGTAGTATTTCACAACATTCCTGGCGGGTCGGCGCCAATTCTAGGTGGGAACATTATATACGTCTATAACGTAATACAACCTAACCTAACCCATCTAGCCGCTAGCTGGGAATATTTTACAAAATCCCGGTCCTGTCGGCCCGTACTTCTCAGTGGGGTCATTATATACGTCTATAACGTTATATACCCTAACATAAGGCTACCTAACATCTCGAATGTAGTATTTCACAACATTCCAGTCGGGTCCACCCCACTTCTCGGTGGGAACATTATATACGTCTATAACGTAATATAACCTAACCTAACCCATCTAGCCCCTCGCTGGCAATGTTTTACAGAATTCCGGTCGTGTCGGCCCGTACTTCTCGGTGGGGACATTATATACGTCTATAACGTTATATATCCTAACCTAAGGGAACCTAACATCTCGGATGTAGTATTTTCCAACATTCCTGGCCGGTCGGCCCCTACTTCTCGGTGGGCACATTATAAACGTCTATATAGTAATATAACCTAACCTAACCCATCTAGACCCTCGCTGGTAATGTTTTACAAAATCCCGGGCGTGTCGGCCCGTGCTTCTCGTTGGGGACATCATATACGTCTATAACGTTATATATCCTAACCTAAGGGAACCTAACATCGCGGATGTAGTATTTCACAGCATTCCTGGCGGGTCGGCGCCAATTCTCGGTGGGAACATTATATACGTCTATATCGCAATATAACATAACCTAACCCATCTAGACCCTCGCTGGTAATGTTTTACAAAATCCCGGTCGTGCCTGCCCGTTCTTCTCGGTGGGGACATTATATACGTCTGTAACGTTATATATCCTAACCTAAGGGAACCTAACATCTCGGATGTAGTATTTTCCAACATTCCTGGCGGGTCGGCCCCTACTTCTCGGTGGGAACATTATATACGTCTATATCGTAATATAACCTAACCTAACCCATGTAGACCCTCGCTGGTAATGTTTTACAGAATCCCGGTCGTGTCGTCCCGTACGTCTCGGTGCGGACATTATATACGTCTGTAACGTTATATATCCCAACCTAAGGCAACTTAACATCTCGGATGTAGTATTTTCCAACATTCCTGGCGGGTCGGCCCCTACTTCTCGGTGGGCACATTATATACGTCTATATCGTAATATAACCTAACCTAACCCATCTAGACCCTCGGTGGCAATGTTTTACAAAATCCCGGTCGTGTCGGACCGTGCTTCTCGGTGGGGACATTATATACGTCTATAATGTTATATATCCTAACATAAGGGAACCTAACATCGCGGATGTAGTATTTCACAACATTCCTGGCTGGTCGGCGCCAATTCTCGGTGGGAACATTATATACGTCTATATGGTAATATAACCTAACCTAACCCATCTGGACCCTCGCTGGTAATGTTTCACAAAATCCCGGTCGTGTCGGCCCGTACTTCCCGGTGGGGACATCATATACGTCTATAATGTTATATACCCTAACCTAAGGCTACCTAACATCTCGAATGTAGTTTTTCACAACATTCCTGGCGGGTCGGCCCCACTTCTCGGTGGGAACATTATGTTCGTCTATAACGTAATATAACCTAACCTAACCGATCTAGCCCCCCGCTGGTAATGTTTTACAGAATCCCGGTCGTGTCGTCCCGTACGTCTCGGTGCGGACATTATATGGGTTTATAACGTTATATATCCTAACCTAAGGCAACTTAACATCTGGGATGTAGTATTTTCCAACATTCCTGGCGGGTCGGCCCCAACTTCTCGGTGGGCACATTATATACATATATATCGTAATATAACCTAACCTAACCCATCTAGACTCTCGCTGGTAATGTTTTACAGAATCCCGGTCGTGTCGTCCCGTACGTCTCGGTGCGAACATTATATACGTCTATAACGTTATATATCCTAACCTAAGGCGGCCTAACATCTCGAATGTTGTATTTTACAACATTCCAGGCGTGACTGCACCTACTTCTCGGTGGGGACATTATATACGTCTATATCGTAATATAACCTAACCTAACCCATCTAGACCCTCGCTTGTAATGTTTTACAAAATCCCGGTCGTGTCGGCCCGTACTTCTCGGTGGGGACATTATATACGTCTATAACGTTATATATCCTAACCTAAGGGAACCTAACATCTCGGATGTAGTATTTTCCAACATTCCTGGCCGGTCGGCCCCTACTTCTCGGTGGGCACATTATAAACGTCTATATAGTAATATAACCTAACCTAACCCATCTAGACCCTCGCTGGTAATGTTTTACAAAATCCCGGGCGTGTCGGCCCGTGCTTCTCGTTGGGGACATCATATACGTCTATAACGTTATATATCCTAACCTAAGGGAACCTAACATCGCGGATGTAGTATTTCACAGCATTCCTGGCGGGTCGGCGCCAATTCTCGGTGGGAACATTATATACGTCTATATCGCAATATAACATAACCTAACCCATCTAGACCCTCGCTGGTAATGTTTTACAAAATCCCGGTCGTGCCTGCCCGTTCTTCTCGGTGGGGACATTATATACGTCTGTAACGTTATATATCCTAACCTAAGGGAACCTAACATCTCGGATGTAGTATTTTCCAACATTCCTGGCGGGTCGGCCCCTACTTCTCGGTGGGAACATTATATACGTCTATATCGTAATATAACCTAACCTAACCCATGTAGACCCTCGCTGGTAATGTTTTACAGAATCCCGGTCGTGTCGTCCCGTACGTCTCGGTGCGGACATTATATACGTCTATAACGTTATATATCCCAACCTAAGGCAACTTAACATCTCGGATGTAGTATTTTCCAACATTCCTGGCGGGTCGGCCCCTACTTCTCGGTGGGCACATTATATACGTCTATATCGTAATATAACCTAACCTAACCCATCTAGACCCTCGGTGGCAATGTTTTACAAAATCCCGGTCGTGTCGGACCGTGCTTCTCGGTGGGGACATTATATACGTCTATAATGTTATATATCCTAACATAAGGGAACCTAACATCGTTGATGTAGTATTTTACAACATTCCTGGCTGGTCGGCGCCAATTCTCGGTGGGAACATTATATACGTCTATATGGTAATATAACCTAACCTAACCCATCTGGACCCTCGCTGGTAATGTTTCACAAAATCCCGGTCGTGTCGGCCCGTACTTCCCGGTGGGGACATCATATACGTCTATAATGTTATATACCCTAACCTAAGGCTACCTAACATCTCGAATGTAGTTTTTCACAACATTCCTGGCGGGTCGGCCCCACTTCTCGGTGGGAACATTATGTTCGTCTATAACGTAATATAACCTAACCTAACCGATCTAGCCCCTCGCTGGTAATGTTTTACAGAATCCCGGTCGTGTCGTCCCGTACGTCTCGGTGCGGACATTATATGGGTTTATAACGTTATATATCCTAACCTAAGGCAACTTAACATCTGGGATGTAGTATTTTCCAACATTCCTGGCGGGTCGGCCCCAACTTCTCGGTGGGCACATTATATACATATATATCGTAATATAACCTAACCTAACCCATCTAGACTCTCGCTGGTAATGTTTTACAGAATCCCGGTCGTGTCGTCCCGTACGTCTCGGTGCGAACATTATATACGTCTATAACGTTATATATCCTAACCTAAGGCGGCCTAACATCTCGAATGTTGTATTTTACAACATTCCAGGCGTGACTGCACCTACTTCTCGGTGGGGACATTATATACGTCTATATCGTAATATAACCTAACCTAACCCATCTAGACCCTCGCTTGTAATGTTTTACAAAATCCCGGTCGTGTCGGCCCGTTCTTCTCGGCGGGGACATTATATACGTCTGTAACGTTATATATCCTAACCTAAGGGAACCTAACATCTCGGATGTAGTATTTTCCAACATTCCTGGCGGGTCGGCCCCTACTTCTCGGTGGGAACATTATATACGTCTATATCGTAATATAACCTAACCTAACCCATCTAGACCCTCGCTGGTAATGTTTTACAGTATCTCGGTTGTGTCGTCCCGTATGTCTCGGTGCGGACATTATATACGTCTATAACGTTATATATCCTAACCTAAGGCAACTTAACATCTCGGATGTAGTATTTTCCAACATTCCTGGCGGGTCGGCCCCAACTTCCCGGTGGGCACATTATATACGTCTATAACGTTATATATGCTAACCTAAGGGAACATAACATCTCGGATGTAGTATTTTCCAACATTCCTGGCGGGTCGGCCCCTACTTCTCGGTGGGCACAATATATACGTCTTTATCGTAATATAACCTAACCTAAACCATCTAGACCCTCGCTGGTAATGTTTTACAGAATCCCGGTCGTGTCGTCCCGTACGTCTCGGTGCGGACATTATATGGGTTTATAACGTTATATATCCTAACCTAAGGCAACTTAACATCTGGGATGTAGTATTTTCCAACATTCCTGGCGGGTCGGCCCCAACTTCTCGGTGGGCACATTATATACATATATATCGTAATATAACCTAACCTAACCCATCTAGACTCTCGCTGGTAATGTTTTACAGAATCCCGGTCGTGTCGTCCCGTACGTCTCGGTGCGAACATTACATACGTCTATAACGTTATATATCCTAACCTAAGGCGGCCTAACATCTCGAATGTTGTATTTTACAACATTCCAGGCGTGACTGCACCTACTTCTCGGTGGGGACATTATATACGTCTATATCGTAATATAACCTAACCTAACCCATCTAGACCCTCGCTTGTAATGTTTTACAAAATCCCGGTCGTGTCGGCCCGTTCTTCTCGGTGGGGACATTATATACGTCTGTAACGTTATATATCCTAACCTAAGGGAACCTAACATCTCGGATGTAGTATTTTCCAACATTCCTGGCGGGTCGGCCCCTACTTCTCGGTGGGAACATTATATACGTCTATATCGTAATATAACCTAACCTAACCCATCTAGACCCTCGCTGGTAATGTTTTACAGTATCTCGGTTGTGTCGTCCCGTATGTCTCGGTGCGGACATTATATACGTCTATAACGTTATATATCCTAACCTAAGGGAACCTAACATCTCGGATGTAGTATATTCCAACATTCCTGGCGGGTCGGCCCCTACTTCTCGATGGGAACATTATATACGTCTATAGCGTAATATAACCTGACCTAACCCATCTAGCCCCTCGCTGGTAATGTTTTACAGAATTCCGGTCGTGTCGGCCCGTACTTCTCGGTGGGGACATTATATACGTCTATAACGTTATATATCCTAACCTAAGGCAACTTTACATCTCGGATGTAGTATTTTCCAACATTCCTGGCGGGTCGGCTCCAACTTCTCGGTGGGCACATTATATACGTCTATATCGTAATATAACCTAACCTAACCCATCTAGAACCTCGCTGGTAATGTTTTACAAAATTTCGGTCGTGTCGGCCCGTACGTCTCGGTGGGGACATTATATACGTCTATAATGTTATATATCCTAACCTAAGGGAACCTAACTTCGCGGATGTAGTATTTCACAGCATTCCTGGCGGGTCGGCGCCAATTCTCGGTGGGAACATTATATACGTATATAACGTAATATAACCTAACCTAACCCATCTAGCCCCTAGCTGGGAATGTTTTACAAAATCCCGGTTGTTTCGGGCCGTACTTTTCCGTGGGCACGTTATATACGTCTATAACTTTATATATCCGAACATAAGGGAACCTAGCATCTCGGATGTAGTATTCTCCAACAATCCTGGCGGGTCGGACCCAACTTCTCGGTGGGCACATTATATACGTCTATATCGTAATATAACCTAACCTAACCCATCTAGACCCTCGCTGGTAATGTTTTACAAAATCCTGGTCGTGTCGGCCCGTACTTTTCGGTGGGGACGTTATATACGTCTGTAACGTTATATATCCTAACCTAAGGGAACCTAACATCGCGGATGTAGTATTTCACGACATTCCTGGAGGGTCGGCGCCAATTTTCAGTGGGAACATTATATACGTCTATAACGTAATATAACCTAACCTAACCCATCTAGCCCCTCGCTGGTAATGTTTTACAGAATCTCGGTCGTGTCGTCCCGTATGTCTCGGTGCGGACATTATATACGTCTATAACGTTATATATACTAACCTAAGAGTACCTAACATCGCGGATGTAGTATTTCACAACATTCCTCTCGGGTCGGTCCCCACTTCTCGGTTGGCACATTATTTACGTCTATATCGTAATATAACCTAACCTAACCCATCGAGACCCTAGCTGGTAATGTTTTGCAGAATCCCGGTCGTGTCGGCCCGTACGTCTCGGTGCGGACATTATATACGTCTATAACGTTATATATCCTAACCTAAGGGAACCTAACATCTCGGATGTAGTAGTTTCCAACAATCCTGGCGGGTCGGCCCCTACATCTTGGTGGGGACATTATATACGTCTATAACGTAATATAACATAACCTAACCCATCTAGCTCCTCGCTGGTAATGTCTTACAGAATCTCGGTCGTGTCGGCCCGTACTTCTCGGTGGGGACATTATATACGTCTATAATGTTATATATCCTAACATAAGGGAACCTAACATCGCGGATGTAGTATTTCACAACATTCCTGGCTGGTCGGCGCCAATTCTCGGTGGGAACATTATATACGTCTATATCGTAATATAACCTACCCTAAGACGTCTAGACCCTCGCTGGTAATGTTTTACAAAATCCCGGTCGTGTCGACCCGTACTTCTCGGTGGGGACATTATATACGTCTGTAACGTTATATATGCTAATCTAAGGGAACGTAACATCTCGGATGTAGTATTTCACAACATTCCTGGCGGGTCGGCTCCACTTCTCGGTGGGAACATTATATACGTCTATTACGTAATATAACCTAACCTAACCCATCTAGCCCCTCGCTGGTAATGTTTTACAGAATTCCGGTCGTATCGTCCCGTACGTCTCGGTGCGGACATTATATACGTCTATAACGTTATCTATCCTAACCTAAGGCAACTTAACATCTCGGATGTAGTATTTTCCAACATTTCTGGCGGGACGGCCCCAACTTTTCGGTGGATACATTATATACGTCTATATCGCAATATAACGTAACCTAACCCATCTAGACCCTCGCTGGTAATGTTTTACAAAATCCCGGTCGCGTCGGCCCGTTCTTCTCGGTGGGGACATTATATACGTCTGTAACGTTATATATCCTAACCTAAGGGAACCTAACATCTCGGATGTAGTATTTTCCAACATTCCTGGCGGGTCGGCCCCTACTTCTCGGTGGGAACATTATATACGTCTATATCGTAATATAACCTAACCTAACCCATGTAGACCATCGCTGGTAATGTTTTACAGAATCCCGGTCGTGTCGTCCCGTATGTCTCGGTGCGGACATTATATACGTCTATAACGTTATATATCTCAACCTAAGGCAACTTAACATCTCGGATGTAGTATTTTCCAACATTCCTGGCGGGTCGGCCCCTACTTCTCGGTGGGCACATTATATACGTCTATATCGTAATATAACATAACCTAACCCATCTAGACCCTCGGTGGCAATGTTTTACAAAATCCCGGTCGTGTCGGACCGTGCTTCTCGGTGGGGACATTATATACGTCTATAATCTTATATATCCTAACATAAGGGAACCTATCATCGCGGATGTAGTATTTCACAACATTCCTGGCTGGTCGGCGCCAATTCTCGGTGGGAACATTATATACGTCTATATGGTAATATAACCTAACCTAACCCATCTGGACCCTCGCTGGTAATGTTTCACAAAATCCCGGTCGTGTCGGCCCGTACATCCCGGTGGGGACATCATATACGTCTATAATGTTATATACCCTAACCTAAGGCTACCTAACATCTCGAATGTAGTTTTTCACAACATTCCTGGCGGGTCGGCCCCACTTCTCGGTGGGAACATTATGTACGTCTATAACCTAATATAACCTAACCTAACCGATCTAGCCCCTCGCTGGTAATGTTTTACAGAATCCCGGTCGTGTCGTCCCGTACGTCTCGGTGCGGACATTATATGGGTTTATAACGTTATATATCCTAACCTAAGGCAACTTAACATCTGGGATGTAGTATTTTCCAACATTCCTGGCGGGTCGGCCCCAACTATCCGGTGGGCACATTATATACGTCTATATCGTAATATAACCTAACCTAACCCATCTAGACCCTCGCTGGTAATGTTTTACAAAATCCCGGTCGTGTCGGCCCTTACTTCTCGGTGGGGACATTATATACGTCTATAACGTTATATATGCTAACCTAAGGGAACATAACATCTCGGATGTAGTATTTTCCAACATTCCTGGCGGGTCGGCCCCTACTTCTCGGTGGGCACAATATATACGTCTTTATCGTAATATAACCTAACCTAAACCATCTAGACCCTCGCTGGAAATGTTTTACAGAATCCCGGTCGTGTCGGCCCGTGCTTCTCGTTGGGGACATTATATACGTCTATAACGTTATATATCCTAACCTAAGGGAACCTAACAACGCGGATGTAGTATTTCACAACATTCCTGGCTGGTTGGCGCCAATTCTCGGTGGGAACATTATATACGTCTATATCGCAATATAACATAACCTAACCCATCTAGACCCTCGCTGGTAATGTTTTACAAAATCCCGGTCGTGCCTGCCCGTTCTTCTCGGTGGGGACATTATATACGTCTGTAACGTTATATATCCTAACCTAAGGGAACCTAACATCTCGGATGTAGTATTTTCCAACATTCCTGGGGGGTCGACCCCTACTTCTCGGTGGGCACATTATATACGTCTATATCGTAATATAACCTAACCTAACCCATCTAGACCCTCGCTGGTAATGTTTTACAAAATCCCGGTCATGTCGGCCCGTACTTCTCGGTGGGGACATTATATACGTCTGTAACGGTATATATCCTAGCCTAAGGGAACCTAACATCTCGGCTGTAGTATTTCACAACATTCCTGGCGGGTCGGCGCCAATTCTAGGTGGGAACATTATATACGTCTATAACGTAATACAACCTAACCTAACCCATCTAGCCGCTAGCTGGGAATATTTTACAAAATCCCGGTCCTGTCGGCCCGTACTTCTCAGTGGGGTCATTATATACGTCTATAACGTTATATACCCTAACATAAGGCTACCTAACATCTCGAATGTAGTATTTCACAACATTCCAGTCGGGTCCACCCCACTTCTCGGTGGGAACATTATATACGTCTATAACGTAATATAACCTAACCTAACCCATCTAGCCCCTCGCTGGCAATGTTTTACAGAATTCCGGTCGTGTCGGCCCGTACTTCTCGGTGGGGACATTATATACGTCTATAACGTTATATATCCTAACCTAAGGGAACCTAACATCTCGGATGTAGTATTTTCCAACATTCCTGGCCGGTCGGCCCCTACTTCTCGGTGGGCACATTATAAACGTCTATATAGTAATATAACCTAACCTAACCCATCTAGACCCTCGCTGGTAATGTTTTACAAAATCCCGGGCGTGTCGGCCCGTGCTTCTCGTTGGGGACATCATATACGTCTATAACGTTATATATCCTAACCTAAGGGAACCTAACATCGCGGATGTAGTATTTCACAGCATTCCTGGCGGGTCGGCGCCAATTCTCGGTGGGAACATTATATACGTCTATATCGCAATATAACATAACCTAACCCATCTAGACCCTCGCTGGTAATGTTTTACAAAATCCCGGTCGTGCCTGCCCGTTCTTCTCGGTGGGGACATTATATACGTCTGTAACGTTATATATCCTAACCTAAGGGAACCTAACATCTCGGATGTAGTATTTTCCAACATTCCTGGCGGGTCGGCCCCTACTTCTCGGTGGGAACATTATATACGTCTATATCGTAATATAACCTAACCTAACCCATGTAGACCCTCGCTGGTAATGTTTTACAGAATCCCGGTCGTGTCGTCCCGTACGTCTCGGTGCGGACATTATATACGTCTATAACGTTATATATCCCAACCTAAGGCAACTTAACATCTCGGATGTAGTATTTTCCAACATTCCTGGCGGGTCGGCCCCTACTTCTCGGTGGGCACATTATATACGTCTATATCGTAATATAACCTAACCTAACCCATCTAGACCCTCGGTGGCAATGTTTTACAAAATCCCGGTCGTGTCGGACCGTGCTTCTCGGTGGGGACATTATATACGTCTATAATGTTATATATCCTAACATAAGGGAACCTAACATCGCGGATGTAGTATTTCACAACATTCCTGGCTGGTCGGCGCCAATTCTCGGTGGGAACATTATATACGTCTATATGGTAATATAACCTAACCTAACCCATCTGGACCCTCGCTGGTAATGTTTCACAAAATCCCGGTCGTGTCGGCCCGTACTTCCCGGTGGGGACATCATATACGTCTATAATGTTATATACCCTAACCTAAGGCTACCTAACATCTCGAATGTAGTTTTTCACAACATTCCTGGCGGGTCGGCCCCACTTCTCGGTGGGAACATTATGTTCGTCTATAACGTAATATAACCTAACCTAACCGATCTAGCCCCCCGCTGGTAATGTTTTACAGAATCCCGGTCGTGTCGTCCCGTACGTCTCGGTGCGGACATTATATGGGTTTATAACGTTATATATCCTAACCTAAGGCAACTTAACATCTGGGATGTAGTATTTTCCAACATTCCTGGCGGGTCGGCCCCAACTTCTCGGTGGGCACATTATATACATATATATCGTAATATAACCTAACCTAACCCATCTAGACTCTCGCTGGTAATGTTTTACAGAATCCCGGTCGTGTCGTCCCGTACGTCTCGGTACGAACATTATATACGTCTATAACGTTATATATCCTAACCTAAGGCGGCCTAACATCTCGAATGTTGTATTTTACAACATTCCAGGCGTGACTGCACCTACTTCTCGGTGGGGACATTATATACGTCTATATCGTAATATAACCTAACCTAACCCATCTAGACCCTCGCTTGTAATGTTTTACAAAATCCCGGTCGTGTCGGCCCGTACTTCTCGGTGGGGACATTATATACGTCTATAACGTTATATATCCTAACCTAAGGGAACCTAACATCTCGGATGTAGTATTTTCCAACATTCCTGGCCGGTCGGCCCCTACTTCTCGGTGGGCACATTATAAACGTCTATATAGTAATATAACCTAACCTAACCCATCTAGACCCTCGCTGGTAATGTTTTACAAAATCCCGGGCGTGTCGGCCCGTGCTTCTCGTTGGGGACATCATATACGTCTATAACGTTATATATCCTAACCTAAGGGAACCTAACATCGCGGATGTAGTATTTCACAGCATTCCTGGCGGGTCGGCGCCAATTCTCGGTGGGAACATTATATACGTCTATATCGCAATATAACATAACCTAACCCATCTAGACCCTCGCTGGTAATGTTTTACAAAATCCCGGTCGTGCCTGCCCGTTCTTCTCGGTGGGGACATTATATACGTCTGTAACGTTATATATCCTAACCTAAGGGAACCTAACATCTCGGATGTAGTATTTTCCAACATTCCTGGCGGGTCGGCCCCTACTTCTCGGTGGGAACATTATATACGTCTATATCGTAATATAACCTAACCTAACCCATGTAGACCTTCGCTGGTAATGTTTTACAGAATCCCGGTCGTGTCGTCCCGTACGTCTCGGTGCGGACATTATATACGTCTATAACGTTATAGATCCCAACCTAAGGCAACTTAACATCTCGGTTGTAGTATTTTCCAACATTCCTGGCGGGTCGGCCCCTACTTCTCGGTGGGCACATTATATACGTCTATATCGTAATATAACCTAACCTAACCCATCTAGACCCTCGGTGGCAATGTTTTACAAAATCCCGGTCGTGTCGGACCGTGCTTCTCGGTGGGGACATTATATACGTCTATAATGTTATATATCCTAACATAAGGGAACCTAACATCGTTGATGTAGTATTTTACAACATTCCTGGCTGGTCGGCGCCAATTCTCGGTGGGAACATTATATACGTCTATATGGTAATATAACCTAACCTAACCCATCTGGACCCTCGCTGGTAATGTTTCACAAAATCCCGGTCGTGTCGGCCCGTACTTCCCGGTGGGGACATCATATACGTCTATAATGTTATATACCCTAACCTAAGGCTACCTAACATCTCGAATGTAGTTTTTCACAACATTCCTGGCGGGTCGGCCCCACTTCTCGGTGGGAACATTATGTTCGTCTATAACGTAATATAACCTAACCTAACCGATCTAGCCCCTCGCTGGTAATGTTTTACAGAATCCCGGTCGTGTCGTCCCGTACGTCTCGGTGCGGACATTATATGGGTTTATAACGTTATATATCCTAACCTAAGGCAACTTAACATCTGGGATGTAGTATTTTCCAACATTCCTGGCGGGTCGGCCCCAACTTCTCGGTGGGCACATTATATACATATATATCGTAATATAACCTAACCTAACCCATCTAGACTCTCGCTGGTAATGTTTTACAGAATCCCGGTCGTGTCGTCCCGTACGTCTCGGTGCGAACATTATATACGTCTATAACGTTATATATCCTAACCTAAGGCGGCCTAACATCTCGAATGTTGTATTTTACAACATTCCAGGCGTGACTGCACCTACTTCTCGGTGGGGACATTATATACGTCTATATCGTAATATAACCTAACCTAACCCATCTAGACCCTCGCTTGTAATGTTTTACAAAATCCCGGTCGTGTCGGCCCGTTCTTCTCGGTGGGGACATTATATACGTCTGTAACGTTATATATCCTAACCTAAGGGAACCTAACATCTCGGATGTAGTATTTTCCAACATTCCTGGCGGGTCGGCCCCTACTTCTCGGTGGGAACATTATATACGTCTATATCGTAATATAACCTAACCTAACCCATCTAGACCCTCGCTGGTAATGTTTTACAGTATCTCGGTTGTGTCGTCCCGTATGTCTCGGTGCGGACATTATATACGTCTATAACGTTATATATCCTAACCTAAGGCAACTTAACATCTCGGATGTAGTATTTTCCAACATTCCTGGCGGGTCGGCCCCAACTTCCCGGTGGGCACATTATATACGTCTATAACGTTATATATGCTAACCTAAGGGAACATAACATCTCGGATGTAGTATTTTCCAACATTCCTGGCGGGTCGGCCCCTACTTCTCGGTGGGCACAATATATACGTCTTTATCGTAATATAACCTAACCTAAACCATCTAGACCCTCGCTGGTAATGTTTTACAGAATCCCGGTCGTGTCGTCCCGTACGTCTCGGTGCGGACATTATATGGGTTTATAACGTTATATATCCTAACCTAAGGCAACTTAACATCTGGGATGTAGTATTTTCCAACATTCCTGGCGGGTCGGCCCCAACTTCTCGGTGGGCACATTATATACATATATATCGTAATATAACCTAACCTAACCCATCTAGACTCTCGCTGGTAATGTTTTACAGAATCCCGGTCGTGTCGTCCCGTACGTCTCGGTGCGAACATTACATACGTCTATAACGTTATATATCCTAACCTAAGGCGGCCTAACATCTCGAATGTTGTATTTTACAACATTCCAGGCGTGACTGCACCTACTTCTCGGTGGGGACATTATATACGTCTATATCGTAATATAACCTAACCTAACCCATCTAGACCCTCGCTTGTAATGTTTTACAAAATCCCGGTCGTGTCGGCCCGTTCTTCTCGGTGGGGACATTATATACGTCTGTAACGTTATATATCCTAACCTAAGGGAACCTAACATCTCGGATGTAGTATTTTCCAACATTCCTGGCGGGTCGGCCCCTACTTCTCGGTGGGAACATTATATACGTCTATATCGTAATATAACCTAACCTAACCCATCTAGACCCTCGCTGGTAATGTTTTACAGTATCTCGGTTGTGTCGTCCCGTATGTCTCGGTGCGGACATTATATACGTCTATAACGTTATATATCCTAACCTAAGGGAACCTAACATCTCGGATGTAGTATATTCCAACATTCCTGGCGGGTCGGCCCCTACTTCTCGATGGGAACATTATATACGTCTATAGCGTAATATAACCTGACCTAACCCATCTAGCCCCTCGCTGGTAATGTTTTACAGAATTCCGGTCGTGTCGGCCCGTACTTCTCGGTGGGGACATTATATACGTCTATAACGTTATATATCCTAACCTAAGGCAACTTTACATCTCGGATGTAGTATTTTCCAACATTCCTGGCGGGTCGGCTCCAACTTCTCGGTGGGCACATTATATACGTCTATATCGTAATATAACCTAACCTAACCCATCTAGAACCTCGCTGGTAATGTTTTACAAAATTTCGGTCGTGTCGGCCCGTACGTCTCGGTGGGGACATTATATACGTCTATAATGTTATATATCCTAACCTAAGGGAACCTAACTTCGCGGATGTAGTATTTCACAGCATTCCTGGCGGGTCGGCGCCAATTCTCGGTGGGAACATTATATACGTATATAACGTAATATAACCTAACCTAACCCATCTAGCCCCTAGCTGGGAATGTTTTACAAAATCCCGGTTGTTTCGGGCCGTACTTTTCCGTGGGCACGTTATATACGTCTATAACTTTATATATCCGAACATAAGGGAACCTAGCATCTCGGATGTAGTATTCTCCAACAATCCTGGCGGGTCGGACCCAACTTCTCGGTGGGCACATTATATACGTCTATATCGTAATATAACCTAACCTAACCCATCTAGACCCTCGCTGGTAATGTTTTACAAAATCCTGGTCGTGTCGGCCCGTACTTTTCGGTGGGGACGTTATATACGTCTGTAACGTTATATATCCTAACCTAAGGGAACCTAACATCGCGGATGTAGTATTTCACGACATTCCTGGAGGGTCGGCGCCAATTTTCAGTGGGAACATTATATACGTCTATAACGTAATATAACCTAACCTAACCCATCTAGCCCCTCGCTGGTAATGTTTTACAGAATCTCGGTCGTGTCGTCCCGTATGTCTCGGTGCGGACATTATATACGTCTATAACGTTATATATACTAACCTAAGAGTACCTAACATCGCGGATGTAGTATTTCACAACATTCCTCTCGGGTCGGTCCCCACTTCTCGGTTGGCACATTATTTACGTCTATATCGTAATATAACCTAACCTAACCCATCGAGACCCTAGCTGGTAATGTTTTGCAGAATCCCGGTCGTGTCGGCCCGTACGTCTCGGTGCGGACATTATATACGTCTATAACGTTATATATCCTAACCTAAGGGAACCTAACATCTCGGATGTAGTAGTTTCCAACAATCCTGGCGGGTCGGCCCCTACATCTTGGTGGGGACATTATATACGTCTATAACGTAATATAACATAACCTAACCCATCTAGCTCCTCGCTGGTAATGTTTTACAGAATCTCGGTCGTGTCGGCCCGTACTTCTCGGTGGGGAAATAATATACGTCTATAACGTTATATATCGTAACCTAAGGGAACCTAGCATCTCGGCTGTAGTATTTCACAACATTCCTGGCAGGTCGGCCCCTACTTCTCGGTGGGCACATTATTTACGTCTATATCGTAATATAACCTAACCTAACCCATCTAGAACCTCGCTGGTAATGTTTTACAAAATCCCGGTCGTGACGGCCCGTAATTCTCGGTGGGGACATTATATACGTCTATAACGTTATATATCCTAACCTAAAGGAACCTAACATCTCGGATGTAGTATTTTCCAACATTCCTGTCGGGTCGGCGCCAATTCTCGGTGGGAACATTATATACGTCTATAACGTAATATAACCTAACCTAACCCATCTAGCACCTAGCTGGGAATGTTTTACAGAATCACCGTCGTGTCGTCCCGTACGTCTCGGTGGGGAGATTATATACGTCTATAACGTTATATATCCTAACCTAAGGGAAATTAACATCTCGGATGTAGTATTTCACAACATTCCTGGCGGGTCGGCCCCTACTTCTCGGTGGGCACATTATTTACGTCTATATCGTAATATAACCTAACCTAACCCATCGAGACCCTAGCTGGTAATGTTTTGCAGAATCCCGGTCGTGTCGGCCCGTACGTCTCGGTGCGGACATTATATACGTCTATAACGTTATATATCCTAACCTAAGGGAACCTAACATCTCGGATGTAGTAGTTTCCAACAATCCTGGCGGGTCGGCCCCTACATCTTGGTGGGGACATTATATACGTCTATAACGTAATATAACATAACCTAACCCATCTAGCTCCTCGCTGGTAATGTTTTACAGAATCTCGGTCGTGTCGGCCCGTACTTCTCGTTGGGGAAATTATATACGTCTATAACGTTATATATCGTAACCTAAGGGAACCTAACATCTCGGCTGTAGTATGTCACAACATTCCTGGCGGGTCGGCGCCAATTCTAGGTGGGAACATTATATACGTCTATAACGTAATACAACCTAACCTAACCCATCTAGCCGCTAGCTGGGAATATTTTACAAAATCCCGGTCCTGTCGGCCCGTACTTCTCAGTGGGGTCATTATATACGTCTATAACGTTATATACCCTAACATAAGGCTACCTAACATCTTTGAATGTAGTATTTCACAACATTCCAGTCGGGTCCACCCCACTTCTCGGTGGGAACATTATATACGTCTATAACGTAATATAACCTAACCTAACCCATCTAGCCCCTCGCTGGCAATGTTTTACAGAATCTCGGTCGTGTCGTCTCGTACGTCTCGGTGCGGACATTATATACGTCTATAACGTTATATATCCTAACCTAAGGGAACCTAACATCTCGGATGTAGTATATTCCAACATTCCTGGCGGGTCGGCCCCTACTTCTCGATGGGAACATTATATACGTCTATAGCGTAATATAACCTGACCTAACCCATCTAGCCCCTCGCTGGTAATGTTTTACAGAATTCCGGTCGTGTCGGCCCGTACTTCTCGGTGGGGACATTATATACGTCTATAACGTTATATATCCTAACCTAAGGCAACTTTACATCTCGGATGTAGTATTTTCCAACATTCCTGGCGGGTCGGCTCCAACTTCTCGGTGGGCACATTATATACGTCTATATCGTAATATAACCTAACCTAACCCATCTAGACCCTCGCTGGTAATGTTTTACAAAATTTCGGTCGTGTCGGCCCGTACGTCTCGGTGGGGACATTATATACGTCTATAATGTTATATATCCTAACCTAAGGGAACCTAACTTCGCGGATGTAGTATTTCACAGCATTCCTGGCGGGTCGGCGCCAATTCTCGGTGGGAACATTATATACGTATATAACGTAATATAACCTAACCTAACCCATCTAGCCCCTAGCTGGGAATGTTTTACAAAATCACGGTTGTTTCGGGCCGTACTTTTCCGTGGGCACGTTATATACGTCTATAACTTTATATATCCGAACATAAGGGAACCTAGCATCTCGGATGTAGTATTTTCCAACAATCCTGGCGGGTCGGACCCAACTTCTCGGTGGGCACATTATATACGTCTATATCGTAATATAACCTAACCTAACCCATCTAGACCCTCGCTGGTAATGTTTTACAAAATCCCGGTCGTGTCGGCCCGTACTCCTCGGTGGGCACATTATGTACGTCTATAACGTTATATATCCTAACCTAAGGGAACCTAACACCTCGGATGTAGTAGTTTCCAACAATCCTGGCGGGTCGGCTCCTACTTCTCGGTGGGGACATTATATACGTCTATATCGTAATATAACCTAACCTAACCCATCTAGACCCTCGCTGGTAATGTTTTACAAAATCCTGGTCGTGTCGGCCCGTACTTTTCGGTGGGGACGTTATATACGTCTGTAACGTTATATATCCTAACCTAAGGGAACCTAACATCGCGGATGTAGTATTTCACGACATTCCTGGAGGGTCGGCGCCAATTTTCAGTGGGAACATTATATACGTCTATAACGTAATATAACCTAACCTAACCCATCTAGCCCCTCGCTGGTAATGTTTTACAGAATCTCGGTCGTGTCGTCCCGTATGTCTCGGTGCGGACATTATATACGTCTATAACGTTATATATACTAACCTAAGAGTACCTAACATCGCGGATGTAGTATTTCACAACATTCCTCTCGGGTCGGCCCCCACTTCTCGGTTGGCACATTATTTACGTCTATATCGTAATATAACCTAACCTAACCCATCGAGACCCTAGCTGGTAATGTTTTGCAGAATCCCGGTCGTGTCGGCCCGTACGTCTCGGTGCGGACATTATGTACGTCTATAACGTTATATATCCTAACCTAAGGGAACCTAACATCTCGGATGTAGTAGTTTCCAACAATCCTGGCGGGTCGGCCCCTACATCTTGGTGGGGACATTATATACGTCTATAACGTAATATAACATAACCTAACCCATCTAGCTCCTCGCTGGTAATGTTTTACAGAATCTCGGTCGTGTCGGCCCGTACTTCTCGGTGGGGAAATAATATACGTCTATAACGTTATATATCGTAACCTAAGGGAACCTAGCATCTCGGCTGTAGTATTTCACAACATTCCTGGCAGGTCGGCCCCTACTTCTCGGTGGGCACATTATTTACGTCTATATCGTAATATAACCTAACCTAACCCATCTAGAACCTCGCTGGTAATGTTTTACAAAATCCCGGTCGTGACGGCCCGTAATTCTCGGTGGGGACATTATATACGTCTATAACGTTATATATCCTAACCTAAAGGAACCTAACATCTCGGATGTAGTATTTTCCAACATTCCTGTCGGGTCGGCGCCAATTCTCGGTGGGAACATTATATACGTCTATAACGTAATATAACCTAACCTAACCCATCTAGCACCTAGCTGGGAATGTTTTACAGAATCACCGTCGTGTCGTCCCGTACGTCTCGGTGGGGAGATTATATACGTCTATAACGTTATATATCCTAACCTAAGGGAAATTAACATCTCGGATGTAGTATTTCACAACATTCCTGGCGGGTCGGCCCCTACTTCTCGGTGGGCACATTATTTACGTCTATATCGTAATATAACCTAACCTAACCCATCGAGACCCTAGCTGGTAATGTTTTGCAGAATCCCGGTCGTGTCGGCCCGTACGTCTCGGTGCGGACATTATATACGTCTATAACGTTATATATCCTAACCTAAGGGAACCTAACATCTCGGATGTAGTAGTTTCCAACAATCCTGGCGGGTCGGCCCCTACATCTTGGTGGGGACATTATATACGTCTATAACGTAATATAACATAACCTAACCCATCTAGCTCCTCGCTGGTAATGTTTTACAGAATCTCGGTCGTGTCGGCCCGTACTTCTCGTTGGGGAAATTATATACGTCTATAACGTTATATATCGTAACCTAAGGGAACCTAACATCTCGGCTGTAGTATTTCACAACATTCCTGGCGGGTCGGCCCCTACTTCTCGGTGGGCACATTATTTACGTCTATATCGTAATATAACCTAACCTAACCCATCTAGACCCTCGCTGGTAATGTTTTACAAAATCCTGGTCGTGTCGGCCCGTACTTTTCGGTGGGGACGTTATATACGTCTGTAACGTTATATATCCTAACCTAAGGGAACCTAACATCGCGGATGTAGTATTTCACGACATTCCTGGAGGGTCGGCGCCAATTTTCAGTGGGAACATTATATACGTCTATAACGTAATATAACCTAACCTAACCCATCTAGCCCCTCGCTGGTAATGTTTTACAGAATCTCGGTCGTGTCGTCCCGTATGTCTCGGTGCGGACATTATATACGTCTATAACGTTATATATACTAACCTAAGAGTACCTAACATCGCGGATGTAGTATTTCACAACATTCCTCTCGGGTCGGCCCCCACTTCTCGGTTGGCACATTATTTACGTCTATATCGTAATATAACCTAACCTAACCCATCGAGACCCTAGCTGGTAATGTTTTGCAGAATCCCGGTCGTGTCGGCCCGTACGTCTCGGTGCGGACATTATGTACGTCTATAACGTTATATATCCTAACCTAAGGGAACCTAACATCTCGGATGTAGTAGTTTCCAACAATCCTGGCGGGTCGGCCCCTACATCTTGGTGGGGACATTATATACGTCTATAACGTAATATAACATAACCTAACCCATCTAGCTCCTCGCTGGTAATGTTTTACAGAATCTCGGTCGTGTCGGCCCGTACTTCTCGGTGGGGAAATAATATACGTCTATAACGTTATATATCGTAACCTAAGGGAACCTAGCATCTCGGCTGTAGTATTTCACAACATTCCTGGCAGGTCGGCCCCTACTTCTCGGTGGGCACATTATTTACGTCTATATCGTAATATAACCTAACCTAACCCATCTAGAACCTCGCTGGTAATGTTTTACAAAATCCCGGTCGTGACGGCCCGTAATTCTCGGTGGGGACATTATATACGTCTATAACGTTATATATCCTAACCTAAAGGAACCTAACATCTCGGATGTAGTATTTTCCAACATTCCTGTCGGGTCGGCGCCAATTCTCGGTGGGAACATTATATACGTCTATAACGTAATATAACCTAACCTAACCCATCTAGCACCTAGCTGGGAATGTTTTACAGAATCACCGTCGTGTCGTCCCGTACGTCTCGGTGGGGAGATTATATACGTCTATAACGTTATATATCCTAACCTAAGGGAAATTAACATCTCGGATGTAGTATTTCACAACATTCCTGGCGGGTCGGCCCCTACTTCTCGGTGGGCACATTATTTACGTCTATATCGTAATATAACCTAACCTAACCCATCGAGACCCTAGCTGGTAATGTTTTGCAGAATCCCGGTCGTGTCGGCCCGTACGTCTCGGTGCGGACATTATATACGTCTATAACGTTATATATCCTAACCTAAGGGAACCTAACATCTCGGATGTAGTAGTTTCCAACAATCCTGGCGGGTCGGCCCCTACATCTTGGTGGGGACATTATATACGTCTATAACGTAATATAACATAACCTAACCCATCTAGCTCCTCGCTGGTAATGTTTTACAGAATCTCGGTCGTGTCGGCCCGTACTTCTCGTTGGGGAAATTATATACGTCTATAACGTTATATATCGTAACCTAAGGGAACCTAACATCTCGGCTGTAGTATTTCACAACATTCCTGGCGGGTCGGCCCCTACTTCTCGGTGGGCACATTATTTACGTCTATATCGTAATATAACCTAACCTAACCCATCGAGACCCTCGCTGGTAATGTTTTACAAAATCCCGGTCGTGTCGGACCGTGCTTCTCGGTGGGGACATTATATACGTCTATAATGTTATATATCCTAACATAAGGGAACCTAACATCGCGGATGTAGTATTTCACAACATTCCTGGCTGGTCGGCGCCAATTCTCGGTGGGAACATTATATACGTCTATATGGTAATATAACCTAACCTAACCCATCTGGACCCTCGCTGGTAATGTTTCACAAAATCCCGGTCGTGTCGGCCCGTACTTCCCGGTGGGGACATCATATACGTCTATAATGTTATATACCCTAACCTAAGGCTACCTAACATCTCGAATGTAGTTTTTCACAACATTCCTGGCGGGTCGGCCCCACTTCTCGGTGGGAACATTATGTACGTCTATAACGTAATATAACCTAACCTAACCGATCTAGCCCCTCGCTGGTAATGTTTTACAGAATCCCGGTCGTGTCGTCCCGTACGTCTCGGTGCGGACATTATATGGGTTTATAACGTTATATATCCTAACCTAAGGCAACTTAACATCTGGGATGTAGTATTTTCCAACATTCCTGGCGGGTCGGCCCCAACTTCTCGGTGGGCACATTATATACATATATATCGTGATATAACCTAACCTAACCCATCTAGACTCTCGCTGGTAATGTTTTACAGAATCCCGGTCGTGTCGTCCCGTACGTCTCAGTGCGAACATTATATACGTCTATAACGTTATATATCCTAACCTAAGGCGGCCTAACATCTCGAATGTTGTATTTTACAACATTCCAGGCGTGACTGCACCTACTTCTCGGTGGGGACATTATATACGTCTATATCGTAATATAACCTAACCTAACCCATCTAGACCCTCGCTTGTAATGTTTTACAAAATCCCGGTCGTGTCGGCCCGTTCTTCTCGGTGGGGACATTATATACGTCTGTAACGTTATATATCCTAACCTAAGGGAACCTAACATCTCGGATGTAGTATTTTCCAACATTCCTGGCGGGTCGGCCCCTACTTCTCGGTGGGAACATTATATACGTCTATATCGTAATATAACCTAACCTAACCCATCTAGACCCTCGCTGGTAATGTTTTACAAAATCCCGGTCGTGTCGGCCCGTACTTCTCGGTGGGGACATTATATACGTCTATAACGTTATATATGCTAACCTAAGGGAACCTAACATCTCGGATGTAGTATTTTCCAACATTCCTGGGGGGTCGACCCCTACTTCTCGGTGGGCACATTATATACGTCTATATCGTAATATAACCTAACCTAACCCATCTAGCCCCTAGCTGGGAATGTTTTACAAAATCCCGGTTGTTTCGGGCCGTACTTTTCCGTGGGCACGTTATATACGTCTATAACTTTATATATCCGAACATAAGGGAACCTAGCATCTCGGATGTAGTATTTTCCAACAATCCTGGCGGGTCGGACCCAACTTCTCGGTGGGCACATTATATACGTCTATATCGTAATATAACCTAACCTAACCCATCTAGACCCTCGCTGGTAATGTTTTACAAAATCCCGGTCGTGTCGGCCCGTACTCCTCGGTGGGCACATTATATACGTCTATAACGTTATATATCCTAACCTAAGGGAACCTAACACCTCGGATGTAGTAGTTTCCAACAATCCTGGCGGGTCGGCTCCTACTTCTCGGTGGGGACATTATATACGTCTATATCGTAATATAACCTAACCTAACCCATCTAGACCCTCGCTGGTAATGTTTTACAAAATCCTGGTCGTGTCGGCCCGTACTTTTCGGTGGGGACGTTATATACGTCTGTAACGTTATATATCCTAACCTAAGGGAACCTAACATCGCGGATGTAGTATTTCACGACATTCCTGGAGGGTCGGCGCCAATTTTCAGTGGGAACATTATATACGTCTATAACGTAATATAACCTAACCTAACCCATCTAGCCCCTCGCTGGTAATGTTTTACAGAATCTCGGTCGTGTCGTCCCGTATGTCTCGGTGCGGACATTATATACGTCTATAACGTTATATATACTAACCTAAGAGTACCTAACATCGCGGATGTAGTATTTCACAACATTCCTCTCGGGTCGGCCCCCACTTCTCGGTTGGCACATTATTTACGTCTATATCGTAATATAACCTAACCTAACCCATCGAGACCCTAGCTGGTAATGTTTTGCAGAATCCCGGTCGTGTCGGCCCGTACGTCTCGGTGCGGACATTATATACGTCTATAACGTTATATATCCTAACCTAAGGGAACCTAACATCTCGGATGTAGTAGTTTCCAACAATCCTGGCGGGTCGGCCCCTACATCTTGGTGGGGACATTATATACGTCTATAACGTAATATAACATAACCTAACCCATCTAGCTCCTCGCTGGTAATGTTTTACAGAATCTCGGTCGTGTCGGCCCGTACTTCTCGGTGGGGAAATAATATACGTCTATAACGTTATATATCGTAACCTAAGGGAACCTAGCATCTCGGCTGTAGTATTTCACAACATTCCTGGCAGGTCGGCCCCTACTTCTCGGTGGGCACATTATTTACGTCTATATCGTAATATAACCTAACCTAACCCATCTAGAACCTCGCTGGTAATGTTTTACAAAATCCCGGTCGTGACGGCCCGTAATTCTCGGTGGGGACATTATATACGTCTATAACGTTATATATCCTAACCTAAAGGAACCTAACATCTCGGATGTAGTATTTTCCAACATTCCTGTCGGGTCGGCGCCAATTCTCGGTGGGAACATTATATACGTCTATAACGTAATATAACCTAACCTAACCCATCTAGCACCTAGCTGGGAATGTTTTACAGAATCACCGTCGTGTCGTCCCGTACGTCTCGGTGGGGAGATTATATACGTCTATAACGTTATATATCCTAACCTAAGGGAAATTAACATCTCGGATGTAGTATTTCACAACATTCCTGGCGGGTCGGCCCCTACTTCTCGGTGGGCACATTATTTACGTCTATATCGTAATATAACCTAACCTAACCCATCGAGACCCTCGCTGGTAATGTTTTACAGAATCCCGGTCGTGTCGTCCCGTACTTCTCGGTGGGGACATTATATACGTCTATAACGTTATATATCCTAACCTGAGGGAACCTAACATCGCGGATGTAGTATTTCACAACATTCCTGGCGGGTCGGCCCCAACTTCTCGGTGGACACATCATATACGTCTATATCGTAATATAACCTAACCTAACCCATCTAGACCCTCGCTGGTAATGTTTTACAACATCCCGGTCGTGTCGGCCCGTAATTCTCGGTGGGGACATTATATACGTCTATAACGTTATATATCCTAACCTAAGGGAACCTAACATCGCGGATGTAGTATTTCACAGCATTCTTGGCGGGTCGGCGCCAATTCTCGGTGGGAACATTATATACGTATATAACGTAATATAACCTAACCTAACCCATCTAGCCCCTAGCTGGGAATGTTTTACAAAATCCCGGTTGTTTCGGGCCATACTTTTCCGTGGGCACGTTATATACGTCTATAACTTTATATATCCGAACATAAGGGAACCTAACATCTCGGATGTAGTATTTTCCAACAATCCTGGCGGGTCGGACCCAACTTCTCGTTGGGCACATTATATACGTCTATATCGTAATATAACCTAACCTAACCCATCTAGACCCTCGCTGGTAATGTTTTACAAAATCCCGGTCGTGTCGGCCCGTACTTCTCGGTGGGGACATTATATACGTCTATAACGTTATATATCCTAACCTAAGGGAAATTAACATCTCGGATGTAGTAGTTTCCAACAATCCTGGCGGGTCGGCCCCTACAACTTGGTGGGGACATTATATACGTCTATAACGTAATATAACCTAACCTAAACCATCTAGGTCCTCGCTGGTAATGTTTTACAGAATCTCGGTCGTGTCGGCCCGTACTTCTCGGTGGGGAAATTATATACGTCTATAACGTTATATATCGTAACCTAAGGGAACCTAACATCTCGGCTGTAGTGTTTCACAACATTCCTGGCGGGTCGGCCCCTACTTCTCGGTGGGCCCATTATTTACGTCTATATCGTAATATAACCTAACCTAACCCATCGAGACCCTCGCTGGTAATGTTTTACAGAATCCCGGTCGTGTCGTCCCGTACTTCTCGGTGGGGACATTATATACGTCTATAACGTTATATATCCTAACCTGAGGGAACCTAACATCGCGGATGTAGTATTTCACAACATTCCTGGCGGGTCGGCGCCAATTCTCGGTAGGAACATTATATACGTCTATAACGTAATATAACCTAACATAACCCATCTAGCCCCTAGCTGGGAATATTTTACAAAATCCCGGTCGTGTCGGCCAGCACTTTTCCGTGGGGACATTATATACGTCTATAACGTTATATATCCTAACGTAAGGGAAATTAACATCTCGGATGTAGTAGTTTCCAACAATCCTGGCGGGTCGGCCCCTACAATTTGGTGGGGACATTATATACGTCTATAACGTAATATAACCTAACCTAAACCATCTAGGTCCTCGCTGGTAATGTTTTACAGAATCTCGGTCGTGTCGGCCCGTACTTCTCGGTGGGGAAATTATATACGTCTATAACGTTATATATCGTAACCTAAGGGAACCTAACATCTCGGCTGTAGTGTTTCACAACATTCCTGGCGGGTCGGCCCCTACTTCTCGGTGGGCACATTATTTACGTCTATATCGTAATATAACCTAACCTAACCCATCGAGACCCTCGCTGGTAATGTTTTACAGAATCCCGGTCGTGTCGTCCCGTACTTCTCGGTGGGGACATTATATACGTCTATAACGTTATATATCCTAACCTGAGGGAACCTAACATCGCGGATGTAGTATTTCACAACATTCCTGGCGGGTCGGCGCCAATTCTCGGTAGGAACATTATATACGTCTATAACGTAATATAACCTAACATAACCCATCTAGCCCCTAGCTGGGAATATTTTACAAAATCCCGGTCGTGTCGGCCAGCACTTTTCCGTGGGGACATTATATACGTCTATAACTTTATATATCCTAACCTAAGGGAACCTAACAACTCGGATGTAGTATTTTCCAACATTCCTGGGGGGTCGGCCCCTACTTCTCGGTGGGCACATTATATACGTCTATATCGTAATATAACCTAACCTAACCCATCTAGCACCTAGCTGGGAATGTTTTACAGAATCCCCGTCGTGTCGTCCCGTATGTCTCGGTGCGGACATTATATACGTCTATAACGTTATATATCCTAACCTAAGGGAACCTAACATCTCGGATGTAGTAGTTTCCAACAATCCTGGCGGGTCGGCCCCTACATCTTGGTGGGGACATTATATACGTCTATAACGTAATATAACATAACCTAACCCATCTAGCTCCTCGCTGGTAATGTTTTACAGAATCTCGGTCGTGTCGGCCCGTACTTCTCGGTGGGGAAATTATATACGTCTATAACGTTATATATCGTAACCTAAGGGAACCTAGCATCTCGGCTGTAGTATTTAACAACATTCCTGGCAGGTCGGCCCCTACTTCTCGGTGGGCACATTATTTACGTCTATATCGTAATATAACCTAACCTAACCCATCTAGAACCTCGCTGGTAATGTTTTACAAAATCCCGGTCGTGTCGGCCCGTAATTCTCGGTGGGGACATTATATACGTCTATAACGTTATATATCCTAACCTAAAGGAACCTAACATCTCGGCTGTAGTAGTTTCCAACAATCCTGGCGGGTCGGCCCCTACTTCTCGGTGGGCACATTATATACGTCTATATCGTAGTATAACCTAACCTAACCCATCTAGACCCTCGCTGGTAATGTTTTACAAAATCCCGGTCATGTCGGCCCGTACTTATCGGTGGGGACATTATATACGTCTGTAACGTTATATATCCTAACCTAAGGGAACCTAACATCGCGGATGTAGTATTTCACAACATTCCTGGAGGGTCGGCGCCAATTTTCAGTGGGAACATGATATGCGTCTATAACGTAATATAACCTAACCTAACCCATCTAGCACCTAGCTGGGAATCTTTTACAGAATCACCGTCGTGTCGTCCCGTACGTCTCGGTGGGGACATTATATACGTCTATAACGTTATATATCCTAACCTAAGGGAACCTAACATCTCGGATGTAGTATTTTCCAACATTCCTGTCGGGTCGGCGCCAATTCTCGGTGGGAACATTATATACGTCTATAACGTAATATAACCTAACCTAACCCATCTAGCACCTAGCTGGGAATGTTTTACAGAATCACCGCCGTGTCGTCCCGTACGTCTCGGTGGGGACATTATATACGTCTATAACGTTATATATCCTAACCTAAGGGAACCTAACATCGCGGATGTAGTATTTCACAGCATTCCTGGCGGGTCGGCGCCAATTCTCGGTGGAAACATTATATACGTATATAACGTAATATAACCTAACCTAACCCATCTAGCCCCTAGCTGGGAATGTTTTACAAAATCCCGGTTGTTTCGGGCCGTACTTTTCCGTGGGGACGTTATATACGTCTATAACTTAATATATCCGAACATAAGGGAACCTAACATCTGGGATGTAGTATTTTCCAACAATCCTGGCGGGTCGAACTCAACTTCTCGGTGGGCACATTATATACGTCTATATCGTAATATAACCTAACCTAACCCATCAAGACCCTCGCTGGTAATGTTTTACGAAATCCCGGTCGTGTCGGCCCGTACTTCTCGGTGGGGACATTATATACGTCTATAACGTTATATATCGTAACCTAAGGGAACCTAACATCTCGGCTGTAGTGTTTCACAACATTCCTGGCGGGTCGGCCCCTACTTCTCGGTGGGCACATTATTTACGTCTATATCGTAATATAACCTAACCTAACCCATCGAGACCCTCGCTGGTAATGTTTTACAGAATCCCGGTCGTGTCGGCCCGTACTTCTCGGTGGGGAAATTATATACGTCTATAACGTTATATATCGTAACCTAAGGGAACCTAACATCTCGGCTGTAGTGTTTCACAACATTCCTGGCGGGTCGGCCCCTACTTCTCGGTGGGCACATTATTTACGTCTATATCGTAATATAACCTAACCTAACCCATCGAGACCCTCGCTGGTAATGTTTTACAGAATCCCGGTCGTGTCGTCCCGTACTTCTCGGTGGGGACATTATATACGTCTATAACGTTATATATCCTAACCTGAGGGAACCTAACATCGCGGATGTAGTATTTCACAACATTCCTGGCGGGTCGGCCCCAACTTCTCGGTGGACACATCATATACGTCTATATCGTAATATAACCTAACCTAACCCATCTAGACCCTCGCTGGTAATGTTTTACAAAATCCCGGTCGTGTCGGCCCGTAATTCTCGGTGGGGACATTATATACGTCTATAACGTTATATATCCTAACCTAAGGGAACCTAACATCGCGGATGTAGTATTTCACAGCATTCTTGGCGGGTCGGCGCCAATTCTCGGTGGGAACATTATATACGTATATAACGTAATATAACCTAACCTAACCCATCTAGCCCCTAGCTGGGAATGTTTTACAAAATCACGGTTGTTTCGGGCCATACTTTTCCGTGGGCACGTTATATACGTCTATAACTTTATATATCCGAACATAAGGGAACCTAACATCTCGGATGTAGTATTTTCCAACAATCCTGGCGGGTCGGACCCAACTTCTCGGTGGGCACATTATATACGTCTATATCGTAATATAACCTAACCTAACCCATCTAGACCCTCGCTGGTAATGTTTTACAAAATCCCGGTCGTGTCGGCCCGTACTTCTCGGTGGGGACATTATATACGTCTATAACGTTATATATCCTAACCTAAGGGAAATTAACATCTCGGATGTAGTAGTTTCCAACAATCCTGGCGGGTCGGCACCTACAATTTGGTGGGGACATTATATACGTCTATAACGTAATATAACCTAACCTAAACCATCTAGGTCCTCGCTGGTAATGTTTTACAGAATCTCGGTCGTGTCGGCCCGTACTTCTCGGTGGGGAAATTATATACGTCTATAACGTTATATATCGTAACCTAAGGGAACCTAACATCTCGGCTGTAGTGTTTCACAACATTCCTGGCGGGTCGGCCCCTACTTCTCGGTGGGCACATTATTTACGTCTATATCGTAATATAACCTAACCTAACCCATCGAGACCCTCGCTGGTAATGTTTTACAGAATCCCGGTCGTGTCGTCCCGTACTTCTCGGTGGGGAAATTATATACGTCTATAACGTTATATATCCTAACCTGAGGGAACCTAACATCGCGGATGTAGTATTTCACAACATTCCTGGCGGGTCGGCGCCAATTCTCGGTAGGAACATTATATACGTCTATAACGTAATATAACCTAACATAACCCATGTAGCCCCTAGCTGGGAATATTTTACAAAATCCCGGTCGTGTCGGCCAGCACTTTTCCGTGGGGACATTATATACGTCTATAACGTTATATATCCTAACGTAAGGGAAATTAACATCTCGGATGTAGTAGTTTCCAACAATCCTGGCGGGTCGGCCCCTACAATTTGGTGGGGACATTATATACGTCTATAACGTAATATAACCTAACCTAAACCATCTAGGTCCTCGCTGGTAATGTTTTACAGAATCTCGGTCGTGTCGGCCCGTACTTCTCGGTGGGGAAATTATATACGTCTATAACGTTATATATCGTAACCTAAGGGAACCTAACATCTCGGCTGTAGTGTTTCACAACATTCCTGGCGGGTCGGCCCCTACTTCTCGGTGGGCACATTATTTACGTCTATATCGTAATATAACCTAACCTAACCCATCGAGACCCTCGCTGGTAATGTTTTACAGAATCCCGGTCGTGTCGTCCCGTACTTCTCGGTGGGGACATTATATACGTCTATAACGTTATATATCCTAACCTGAGGGAACCTAACATCGCGGATGTAGTATTTCACAACATTCCTGGCGGGTCGGCGCCAATTCTCGGTAGGAACATTATATACGTCTATAACGTAATATAACCTAACATAACCCATCTAGCCCCTAGCTGGGAATATTTTACAAAATCCCGGTCGTGTCGGCCAGCACTTTTCCGTGGGGACATTATATACGTCTATAACTTTATATATCCTAACCTAAGGGAACCTAACAACTCGGATGTAGTATTTTCCAACATTCCTGGGGGGTCGGCCCCTACTTCTCGGTGGGCACATTATATACGTCTATATCGTAATATAACCTAACCTAACCCATCTAGCACCTAGCTGGGAATGTTTTACAGAATCCCCGTCGTGTCGTCCCGTATGTCTCGGTGCGGACATTATATACGTCTATAACGTTATATATCCTAACCTAAGGGAACCTAACATCTCGGATGTAGTAGTTTCCAACAATCCTGGCGGGTCGGCCCCTACATCTTGGTGGGGACATTATATACGTCTATAACGTAATATAACATAACCTAACCCATCTAGCTCCTCGCTGGTAATGTTTTACAGAATCTCGGTCGTGTCGGCCCGTACTTCTCGGTGGGGAAATTATATACGTCTATAACGTTATATATCGTAACCTAAGGGAACCTAGCATCTCGGCTGTAGTATTTCACAACATTCCTGGCAGGTCGGCCCCTACTTCTCGGTGGGCACATTATTTACGTCTATATCGTAATATAACCTAACCTAACCCATCTAGAACCTCGCTGGTAATGTTTTACAAAATCCCGGTCGTGTCGGCCCGTAATTCTCGGTGGGGACATTATATACGTCTATAACGTTATATATCCTAACCTAAAGGAACCTAACATCTCGGCTGTAGTAGTTTCCAACAATCCTGGCGGGTCGGCCCCTACTTCTCGGTGGGCACATTATATACGTCTATATCGTAGTATAACCTAACCTAACCCATCTAGACCCTCGCTGGTAATGTTTTACAAAATCCCGGTCGTGTCGGCCCGTACCTCTCGGTGGGGACATTATATACGTCTATAACGTTATATATCCTAACCTAAGGGAAATTAACATCTCGGATGTAGTAGTTTCCAACAATCCTGGCGGGTCGGCCCCTACAATTTGGTGGGGACATTATATACGTCTATAACGTAATATAACCTAACCTAAACCATCTAGGTCCTCGCTGGTAATGTTTTACAGAATCTCGGTCCTGTCGGCCCGTACTTCTCGGTGGGGAAATTATATACGTCTATAACGTTATATATCGTAACCTTAGGGAACCTAACATCTCGGCTGTAGTGTTTCACAACATTCCTGGCGGGTCGGCCCCTACTTCTCGGTGGGCACATTATTTACGTCTATATCGTAATATAACCTAACCTAACCCATCGAGACCCTCGCTGGTAATGTTTTACAGAATCCCGGTCGTGTCGGCCCGTACTTCTCGGTGGGGAAATTATATACGTCTATAACGTTATATATCGTAACCTAAGGGAACCTAACATCTCGGCTGTAGTGTTTCACAACATTCCTGGCGGGTCGGCCCCTACTTCTCGGTGGGCACATTATTTACGTCTATATCGTAATATAACCTAACCTAACCCATCGAGACCCTCGCTGGTAATGTTTTACAGAATCCCGGTCGTGTCGTCCCGTACTTCTCGGTGGGGACATTATATACGTCTATAACGTTATATATCCTAACCTGAGGGAACCTAACATCGCGGATGTAGTATTTCACAACATTCCTGGCGGGTCGGCCCCAACTTCTCGGTGGACACATCATATACGTCTATATCGTAATATAACCTAACCTAACCCATCTAGACCCTCGCTGGTAATGTTTTACAAAATCCCGGTCGTGTCGGCCCGTAATTCTCGGTGGGGACATTATATACGTCTATAACGTTATATATCCTAACCTAAGGGAACCTAACATCGCGGATGTAGTATTTCACAGCATTCTTGGCGGGTCGGCGCCAATTCTCGGTGGGAACATTATATACGTATATAACGTAATATAACCTAACCTAACCCATCTAGCCCCTAGCTGGGAATGTTTTACAAAATCCCGGTTGTTTCGGGCCATACTTTTCCGTGGGCACGTTATATACGTCTATAACTTTATATATCCGAACATAAGGGAACCTAACATCTCGGATGTAGTATTTTCCAACAATCCTGGCGGGTCGGACCCAACTTCTCGGTGGGCACATTATATACGTCTATATCGTAATATAACCTAACCTAACCCATCTAGACCCTCGCTGGTAATGTTTTACAAAATCCCGGTCGTGTCGGCCCGTACTTCTCGGTGGGGACATTATATACGTCTATAACGTTATATATCCTAACCTAAGGGAAATTAACATCTCGGATGTAGTAGTTTCCAACAATCCTGGCGGGTCGGCCCCTACAATTTGGTGGGGACATTATATACGTCTATAACGTAATATAACCTAACCTAAACCATCTAGGTCCTCGCTGGTAATGTTTTACAGAATCTCGGTCGTGTCGGCCCGTACTTCTCGGTGGGGAAATTATATACGTCTATAACGTTATATATCGTAACCTAAGGGAACCTAACATCTCGGCTGTAGTGTTACACAACATTCCTGGCGGGTCGGCCCCTACTTCTCGGTGGGCACATTATTTACGTCTATATCGTAATATAACCTAACCTAACCCATCGAGACCCTCGCTGGTAATGTTTTACAGAATCCCGGTCGTGTCGTCCCGTACTTCTCGGTGGGGACATTATATACGTCTATAACGTTATATATCCTAACCTGAGGGAACCTAACATCGCGGATGTAGTATTTCACAACATTCCTGGCGGGTCGGCCCCAACTTCTCGGTGGACACATCATATACGTCTATATCGTAATATAACCTAACCTAACCCATCTAGACCCTCGCTGGTAATGTTTTACAAAATCCCGGTCGTGTCGGCCCGTAATTCTCGGTGGGGACATTATATACGTCTATAACGTTATATATCCTAACCTAAGGGAACCTAACATCGCGGATGTAGTATTTCACAGCATTCTTGGCGGGTCGGCGCCAATTCTCGGTGGGAACATTATATACGTATATAACGTAATATAACCTAACCTAACCCATCTAGCCCCTAGCTGGGAATGTTTTACAAAATCCCGGTTGTTTCGGGCCATACTTTTCCGTGGGCACGTTATATACGTCTATAACTTTATATATCCGAACATAAGGGAACCTAACATCTCGGATGTAGTATTTTCCAACAATCCTGGCGGGTCGGACCCAACTTCTCGGTGGGCACATTATATACGTCTATATCGTAATATAACCTAACCTAACCCATCTAGACCCTCGCTGGTAATGTTTTACAAAATCCCGGTCGTGTCGGCCCGTACTTCTCGGTGGGGACATTATATACGTCTATAACGTTATATATCCTAACCTAAGGGAAATTAACATCTCGGATGTAGTAGTTTCCAACAATCCTGGCGGGTCGGCCCCTACAATTTGGTGGGGACATTATATACGTCTATAACGTAATATAACCTAACCTAAACCATCTAGGTCCTCGCTGGTAATGTTTTACAGAATCTCGGTCGTGTCGGCCCGTACTTCTCGGTGGGGAAATTATATACGTCTATAACGTTATATATCGTAACCTAAGGGAACCTAACATCTCGGCTGTAGTGTTTCACAACATTCCTGGCGGGTCGGCCCCTACTTCTCGGTGGGCACATTATTTACGTCTATATCGTAGTATAACCTAACCTAACCCATCGAGACCCTCGCTGGTAATGTTTTACAGAATCCCGGTCGTGTCGTCCCGTACTTCTCGGTAGGGACATTATATACGTCTATAACGTTATATATCCTAACCTGAGGGAACCTAACATCGCGGATGTAGTATTTCACAACATTCCTGGCGGGTCGGCGCCAATTCTCGGTAGGAACATTATATACGTCTATAACGTAATATAACCTAACATAACCCATCTAGCCCCTAGCTGGGAATATTTTACAAAATCCCGGTCGTGTCGGCCAGCACTTTTCCGTGGGGACATTATATACGTCTATAACGTTATATATCCTAACGTAAGGGAAATTAACATCTCGGATGTAGTAGTTTCCAACAATCCTGGCGGGTCGGCCCCTACAATTTGGTGGGGACATTATATACGTCTATAACGTAATATAACCTAACCTAAACCATCTAGGTCCTCGCTGGTAATGTTTTACAGAATCTCGGTCGTGTCGGCCCGTACTTCTCGGTGGGGAAATTATATACGTCTATAACGTTATATATCGTAACCTAAGGGAACCTAACATCTCGGCTGTAGTGTTTCACAACATTCCTGGCGGGTCGGCCCCTACTTCTCGGTGGGCACATTATTTACGTCTATATCGTAATATAACCTAACCTAACCCATCGAGACCCTCGCTGGTAATGTTTTACAGAATCCCGGTCGTGTCGTCCCGTACTTCTCGGTGGGGACATTATATACGTCTATAACGTTATATATCCTAACCTGAGGGAACCTAACATCGCGGATGTAGTATTACACAACATTCCTGGCGGGTCGGCGCCAATTCTCGGTAGGAACATTATATACGTCTATAACGTAATATAACCTAACATAACCCATCTAGCCCCTAGCTGGGAATATTTTACAAAATCCCGGTCGTGTCGGCCAGCACTTTTCCGTGGGGACATTATATACGTCTATAACTTTATATATCCTAACCTAAGGGAACCTAACAACTCGGATGTAGTATTTTCCAACATTCCTGGGGGGTCGGCCCCTACTTCTCGGTGGGCACATTATATACGTCTATATCGTAATATAACCTAACCTAACCCATCTAGCACCTAGCTGGGAATGTTTTACAGAATCCCCGTCGTGTCGTCCCGTATGTCTCGGTGCGGACATTATATACGTCTATAACGTTATATATCCTAACCTAAGGGAACCTAACATCTCGGATGTAGTAGTTTCCAACAATCCTGGCGGGTCGGCCCCTACATCTTGGTGGGGACATTATATACGTCTATAACGTAATATAACATAACCTAACCCATCTAGCTCCTCGCTGGTAATGTTTTACAGAATCTCGGTCGTGTCGGCCCGTACTTCTCGGTGGGGAAATTATATACGTCTATAACGTTATATATCGTAACCTAAGGGAACCTAGCATCTCGGCTGTAGTATTTCACAACATTCCTGGCAGGTCGGCCCCTACTTCTCGGTGGGCACATTATTTACGTCTATATCGTAATATAACCTAACCTAACCCATCTAGAACCTCGCTGGTAATGTTTTACAAAATCCCGGTCGTGTCGGCCCGTAATTCTCGGTGGGGACATTATATACGTCTATAACGTTATATATCCTAACCTAAAGGAACCTAACATCTCGGCTGTAGTAGTTTCCAACAATCCTGGCGGGTCGGCCCCTACTTCTCGGTGGGCACATTATATACGTCTATATCGTAGTATAACCTAACCTAACCCATCTAGACCCTCGCTGGTAATGTTTTACAAAATCCCGGTCATGTCGGCCCGTACTTATCGGTGGGGACATTATATACGTCTGTAACGTTATATATCCTAACCTAAGGGAACCTAACATCGCGGATGTAGTATTTCACAACATTCCTGGAGGGTCGGCGCCAATTTTCAGTGGGAACATGATATGCGTCTATAACGTAATATAACCTAACCTAACCCATCTAGCACCTAGCTGGGAATCTTTTACAGAATCACCGTCGTGTCGTCCCGTACGTCTCGGTGGGGACATTATATACGTCTATAACGTTATATATCCTAACCTAAGGGAACCTAACATCTCGGATGTAGTATTTCACAACATTCCTGGAGGGTCGACGCCAATTTTCAGTGGGAACATGATATGCGTCTATAACGTAATATAACCTAACCTAACCCATCTAGCACCTAGCTGGGAATCTTTTACAGAATCACCGTCGTGTCGTCCCGTACGTCTCGGTGGGGAGATTATATACGTCTATAACGTTATATATCCTAACCTAAGGGTACCTAACATCGCGGATGTAGTATTTCACAACAATCCTGGCGGGGCGGCCCCTACTTCTCGGTGGGCACATTATTTACGTCTATATCGTAATATAACCTAACCTAACCCATCGAGACCCTCGCTGGTAATGTTTTACAGAATCCCGGTCGTGTCGTCCCGTACGTCTCGGTGCGGACATTATATACGTCTATAACGTTATATATCCTAACCTAAGGGAAATTAACATCTCGGATGTAGTATTTCACAACATTCCTGGCGGGTCGGCGCCAATTCTCGGTAGGAACATTATGTACGTCTATAACGTAATATAACCTAACATAACCCATCCAGCCCCTAGCTGGGAATATTTTACAAAATCCCGGTCGTGTCGGCCAGCACTTTTCCGTGGGGACATTATATACGTCTATAACTTTATATATCCTAACCTAAGGGAACCTAACAACTCGGATGTAGTATTTTCCAACATTCCTGTCGGGTCGGCGCCAATTCTCGGTGGGAACATTATATACGTCTATAACGTAATATAACCTAACCTAACCCATCTAGCACCTAGCTGGGAATGTTTTACAGAATCACCGTCGTGTCGTCCCGTACGTCTCGGTGGGGACATTATATACGCCATAACGTTATATATCCTAACCTAAGGTAACCTAACATCGCGGATGTAGTATTTCACAGCATTCCTGGCGGGTCGGCGCCAATTCTAGGTGGGAACATTATATACGTATATAACGTAATATAACCTAACCTAACCCATCTAGCCCCTAGCTGGGAATGTTTTACAAAATGCCGGTCGTGTCGGCCCGTACTTCTCGGTGGGGACATTATATACGTCTATAACGTTATATATACTAACCTAAGGGAACCTAACATCTCGGATGTAGTAGTTTCCAACAATCCTGGCGGGTCGGCCCCCACTTCTCGGTGGGCACATTATATACGTCTATATCGTAGTATAACCTAACCTAACCCATCTAGACCCTCGCTGGTAATGTTTTACAAAATCCCGGTCATGTCGGCCCGTACTTATCGGTGGGGACATTATATACGTCTGTAACGTTATATATCCTAACCTAAGGGAACCTAACATCGCGGATGTAGTATTTCACAACATTCCTGGAGGGTCGGCGCCAATTTTCAGTGGGAACATGATATGCGTCTATAACGTAATATAACCTAACCTAACCCATCTAGCACCTAGCTGGGAATCTTTTACAGAATCACCGTCGTGTCGTCCCGTACGTCTCGGTGGGGAGATTATATACGTCTATAACGTTATATATCCTAACCTAAGGGTACCTAACATCGCGGATGTAGTATTTCACAACATTCCTGGCGGGGCGGCCCCTACTTCTCGGTGGGCACATTATTTACGTCTATATCGTAATATAACCTAACCTAACCCATCGAGACCCTCGCTGGTAATGTTCTACAAAATCCCGGTCGTGTCGGCCCGTACTTCTCGGTGGGGACATTATATACGTCTATAACGTTATATATCCTAACCTAAGGGAAATTAACATCTCGGATGTAGTATTTCACAACATTCCTGGCGGGTCGGCCCCTACTTCTCGGTGGGCACATTATTTACGTCTATATCGTAATATAACCTAACCTAACCCATCGAGACCCTAGCTGGTAATGTTTTGCAGAATCCCGGTCGTGTCGGCCCGTACGTCTCGGTGCGGAAATTATATTCGTCTATAACGTTATGTATCCTAACCTAAGGCAACTTAACATCTCGGATGTAGTATTTTCCAACATTCCTGGCGGGTCCGCCCCACGTCTCGGTGTGAACATTATATACGTCTATAACGTAATATAACCTAACCTAACCCATCTAGCCCCTCGCTGGTAATGTTTTACAGAATCTCGGTCGTGTCGTCCCGTATGTCTCGGTGCGGACATTATATACGTCTATAACGTTATATATCCTAACCTAAGGCAACTTAACATCTCAGATGTAGTATTTCACAACATTCCTGGCGGGTCGGCCCCTACTTCTCGGTGGGCACATTATATACGTCTATATCGTAATATAACCTAACCTAACCCATCTAGCCCCTAGCTGGGAATGTTTTACAAAATCCCGGTTGTTTCGGGCCGTACTTTTCCGTGGGCACGTTATATACGTCTATAACTTTATATATCCGAATATAAGGGAACCTAATACCTCGGATGTAGTATTTTCCAACAATCCTGGCGGGTCGGACCCAACTTCTCGGTGGGCACATTATATACGTCTATATCGTAATATAACCTATCCTAACCCATCTAGACCCTCGCTGGTAATGTTTTACAAAATCCCGGTCGTGTCGGCCCGTACGTCTCGGTGCGGACATTATATACGTCTATAGCGTTATATATCCTAACCTAAGGGAACCTAACATCTCGGATGTAGTAGTTTCCAACAATCCTGGCGGGTCGGCCCCTACATCTTGGAGGGGACATTATATACGTCTATAACGTAATATAACATAACCTAACCCATCTAGCTCCTCGCTGGTAATATTTTACAGAATCTCGGTCGTGTCGGCCCGTACTTCTCGGTGGGGAAATTATATACGTCTATAACGTTATATATCGTAACCTAAGGGAACCTAGCATCTCGGCTGTAGTATTTCACAACATTCCTGGCAGGTCGGCCCCTACTTCTCGGTGGGCACATTATTTACGTCTATATCGTAATATAACCTAACCTAACCCATCTAGAACCTCGCTGGTAATGTTTTACAAAATCCCGGTCGTGTCGGCCCGTAATTCTCGGTGGGGACATTATATACGTCTATAACGTTATATATCCTAACCTAAAGGAACCTAACATCTCGGCTGTAGTAGTTTCCAACAATCCTGGCGGGTCGGCCCCTACTTCTCGGTGGGCACATTATATACGTCTATATCGTAGTATAACCTAACCTAACCCATCTAGACCCTCGCTGGTAATGTTTTACAAAATCCCGGTCATGTCGGCCCGTACTTATCGGTGGGGACATTATATACGTCTGTAACGTTATATATCCTAACCTAAGGGAACCTAACATCGCGGATGTAGTATTTCACAACATTCCTGGAGGGTCGGCGCCAATTTTCAGTGGGAACATGATATGCGTCTATAACGTAATATAACCTAACCTAACCCATCTAGCACCTAGCTGGGAATCTTTTACAGAATCACCGTCGTGTCGTCCCGTACGTCTCGGTGGGGACATTATATACGTCTATAACGTTATATATCCTAACCTAAGGGAACCTAACATCTCGGATGTAGTATTTCACAACATTCCTGGAGGGTCGACGCCAATTTTCAGTGGGAACATGATATGCGTCTATAACGTAATATAACCTAACCTAACCCATCTAGCACCTAGCTGGGAATCTTTTACAGAATCACCGTCGTGTCGTCCCGTACGTCTCGGTGGGGAGATTATATACGTCTATAACGTTATATATCCTAACCTAAGGGTACCTAACATCGCGGATGTAGTATTTCACAACAATCCTGGCGGGGCGGCCCCTACTTCTCGGTGGGCACATTATTTACGTCTATATCGTAATATAACCTAACCTAACCCATCGAGACCCTCGCTGGTAATGTTTTACAGAATCCCGGTCGTGTCGTCCCGTACGTCTCGGTGCGGACATTATATACGTCTATAACGTTATATATCCTAACCTAAGGGAAATTAACATCTCGGATGTAGTATTTCACAACATTCCTGGCGGGTCGGCGCCAATTCTCGGTAGGAACATTATGTACGTCTATAACGTAATATAACCTAACATAACCCATCCAGCCCCTAGCTGGGAATATTTTACAAAATCCCGGTCGTGTCGGCCAGCACTTTTCCGTGGGGACATTATATACGTCTATAACTTTATATATCCTAACCTAAGGGAACCTAACAACTCGGATGTAGTATTTTCCAACATTCCTGTCGGGTCGGCGCCAATTCTCGGTGGGAACATTATATACGTCTATAACGTAATATAACCTAACCTAACCCATCTAGCACCTAGCTGGGAATGTTTTACAGAATCACCGTCGTGTCGTCCCGTACGTCTCGGTGGGGACATTATATACGCCATAACGTTATATATCCTAACCTAAGGTAACCTAACATCGCGGATGTAGTATTTCACAGCATTCCTGGCGGGTCGGCGCCAATTCTAGGTGGGAACATTATATACGTATATAACGTAATATAACCTAACCTAACCCATCTAGCCCCTAGCTGGGAATGTTTTACAAAATGCCGGTCGTGTCGGCCCGTACTTCTCGGTGGGGACATTATATACGTCTATAACGTTATATATACTAACCTAAGGGAACCTAACATCTCGGATGTAGTAGTTTCCAACAATCCTGGCGGGTCGGCCCCCACTTCTCGGTGGGCACATTATATACGTCTATATCGTAGTATAACCTAACCTAACCCATCTAGACCCTCGCTGGTAATGTTTTACAAAATCCCGGTCATGTCGGCCCGTACTTATCGGTGGGGACATTATATACGTCTGTAACGTTATATATCCTAACCTAAGGGAACCTAACATCGCGGATGTAGTATTTCACAACATTCCTGGAGGGTCGGCGCCAATTTTCAGTGGGAACATGATATGCGTCTATAACGTAATATAACCTAACCTAACCCATCTAGCACCTAGCTGGGAATCTTTTACAGAATCACCGTCGTGTCGTCCCGTACGTCTCGGTGGGGAGATTATATACGTCTATAACGTTATATATCCTAACCTAAGGGTACCTAACATCGCGGATGTAGTATTTCACAACATTCCTGGCGGGGCGGCCCCTACTTCTCGGTGGGCACATTATTTACGTCTATATCGTAATATAACCTAACCTAACCCATCGAGACCCTCGCTGGTAATGTTCTACAAAATCCCGGTCGTGTCGGCCCGTACTTCTCGGTGGGGACATTATATACGTCTATAACGTTATATATCCTAACCTAAGGGAAATTAACATCTCGGATGTAGTATTTCACAACATTCCTGGCGGGTCGGCCCCTACTTCTCGGTGGGCACATTATTTACGTCTATATCGTAATATAACCTAACCTAACCCATCGAGACCCTAGCTGGTAATGTTTTGCAGAATCCCGGTCGTGTCGGCCCGTACGTCTCGGTGCGGAAATTATATTCGTCTATAACGTTATGTATCCTAACCTAAGGCAACTTAACATCTCGGATGTAGTATTTTCCAACATTCCTGGCGGGTCCGCCCCACGTCTCGGTGTGAACATTATATACGTCTATAACGTAATATAACCTAACCTAACCCATCTAGCCCCTCGCTGGTAATGTTTTACAGAATCTCGGTCGTGTCGTCCCGTATGTCTCGGTGCGGACATTATATACGTCTATAACGTTATATATCCTAACCTAAGGCAACTTAACATCTCAGATGTAGTATTTCACAACATTCCTGGCGGGTCGGCCCCTACTTCTCGGTGGGCACATTATATACGTCTATATCGTAATATAACCTAACCTAACCCATCTAGCCCCTAGCTGGGAATGTTTTACAAAATCCCGGTTGTTTCGGGCCGTACTTTTCCGTGGGCACGTTATATACGTCTATAACTTTATATATCCGAATATAAGGGAACCTAATACCTCGGATGTAGTATTTTCCAACAATCCTGGCGGGTCGGACCCAACTTCTCGGTGGGCACATTATATACGTCTATATCGTAATATAACCTATCCTAACCCATCTAGACCCTCGCTGGTAATGTTTTACAAAATCCCGGTCGTGTCGGCCCGTACGTCTCGGTGCGGACATTATATACGTCTATAGCGTTATATATCCTAACCTAAGGGAACCTAACATCTCGGATGTAGTAGTTTCCAACAATCCTGGCGGGTCGGCCCCTACATCTTGGAGGGGACATTATATACGTCTATAACGTAATATAACATAACCTAACCCATCTAGCTCCTCGCTGGTAATATTTTACAGAATCTCGGTCGTGTCGGCCCGTACTTCTCGGTGGGGAAATTATATACGTCTATAACGTTATATATCGTAACCTAAGGGAACCTAGCATCTCGGCTGTAGTATTTCACAACATTCCTGGCAGGTCGGACCCTACTTCTCGGTGGGCACATTATTTACGTCTATATCGTAATATAACCTAACCTAACCCATCTAGAACCTCGCTGGTAATGTTTTACAAAATCCCGGTCGTGTCGGCCCGTAATTCTCGGTGGGGACATTATATACGTCTATAACGTTATATATCCTAACCTAAGGGAACCTAACATCTCGGATGTAGTATTTTCCAACATTCCTGTCGGGTCGGCGCCAATTCTCGGTGGGAACATTATATACGTCTATAACGTAATATAACCTAACCTAACCCATCTAGCACCTAGCTGGGAATGTTTTACAGAATCACCGCCGTGTCGTCCCGTACGTCTCTGTGGGGACATTATATACGTCTATAACGTTATATATCCTAACCTAAGGGAACCTAACATCGCGGATGTAGTATTTCACAGCATTCCTGGCGGGTCGGCGCCAATTCTCGGTGGGAACATTATATACGTATATAACGTAATATAACCTAACCTAACCCATCTAGCCCCTAGCTGGGAATGTTTTACAAAATCCCGGTTGTTTCGGGCCGTACTTTTCCGTGGGCACGTTATATACGTCTATAACTTTATATATCCGAACATAAGGGAACCTAACATCTGGGATGTAGTATTTTCCAACAATCCTGGCGGGTCGAACTCAACTTCTCGGTGGGCACATTATATACGTCTGTATCGTAATATAACCTAACCTAACGCATCTAGACCCTCGCTGGTAATGTTTTACAAAATCCCGGTCGTGTCGGCCCGTACTTCTCGGTGGGGACATTATATACGTCTATAACGTTATATATCCTAACCTAAGGGAACCTAACATCTCGGATGTAGTATTTTCCAACATTCCTGTCGGGTCGGCGCCAATTCTCGGTGGGAACATTATATACGTCTATAACGTAATATAACCTAACCTAACCCATCTAGCACCTAGCTGGGAATGTTTTACAGAATCACCGCCGTGTCGTCCCGTACGTCTCGGTGGGGACATTATATACGTCTATAACGTTATATATCCTAACCTAAGGGAACCTAACATCGCGGATGTAGTATTTCACAGCATTCCTGGCGGGTCGGCGCCAATTCTCGGTGGGAACATTATATACGTATATAACGTAATATAACCTAACCTAACCCCTCTAGCCCCTAGCTGGGAATGTTTTACAAAATCCCGGTTGTTTCGGGCCGTACTTTTCCGTGGGAACGTTATATACGTCTATAACTTTATATATCCGAACATAAGGGAACCTAACATCTGGGATGTAGTATTTTCCAACAATCCTGGCGGGTCGAACTCAACTTCTCGGTGGGCACATTATATACGTCTGTATCGTAATATAACCTAACCTAACCCATCTAGACCCTCGCTGGTAATGTTTTACAAAATCCCGGTCGTGTCGGCCCGTACTTCTCGGTGGGGACATTATATACGTCTATAACGTTATATATCCTAATCTAAGGGAACCTAACATCTCGGATGTAGTATTTTCCAACATTCCTGTCGGGTCGGCGCCAATTCTCGGTGGGAACATTATATACGTCTATAACGTAATATAACCTAACCTAACCCATCTAGCACCTAGCTGGGAATGTTTTACAGAATCACCGCCGTGTTGTCCCGTACGTCTCGGTGGGGACATTATATACGTCTATAACGTTATATATCCTAACCTAAGGGAACCTAACATCGCGGATGTAGTATTTCACAGCATTCCTGGCGGGTCGGCGCCAATTCTCGGTGGGAACATTATATACGTATATAACGTAATATAACCTCACCTAACCCCTCTAGCCCCTAGCTGGGAATGTTTTACAAAATCCCGGTTGTTTCGGGCCGTACTTTTCCGTGGGCACGTTATATACGTCTATAACTTTATATATCCGAACATAAGGGAACCTAACATCTGGGATGTAGTATTTTCCAACAATCCTGGCGGGTCGAACTCAACTTCTCGGTGGGCACATTATATACGTCTGTATCGTAATATAACCTAACCTAACCCATCTAGACCCTCGCTGGTAATGTTTTACAAAATCCCGGTCGTGTCGGCCCGTACTTCTCGGTGGGGACATTATATACGTCTATAACGTTATATATCCTAACCTAAGGGAACCTAACATCTCGGATGTAGTAGTTTCCAACAATCCTGGCGGGTCGGCCCCTACAATTTGGTGGGCACATTATATACGTCTATATCGTAATATAACATAACCTACCCCATCTAGACCCTCGCTGGTAATGTTTTACAAAATCCCCGTCGTGTCGGCCCGTACTTCTCGGTGGGGAAATTATATACGTCTATAACGTTATATATCGTAACCTAAGGGAACCTAACATCTCGGCTGTAGTATTTTCCAACATTCCTGGCGGGTCGGCCCCAACTTCTCGGTGGGCACATCATATACGTCTATATCGTAATATAACCTAACCTAACCCATCTAGAACCTCGCTGGTAATGTTTTACAAAATCCCGGTCGTGTCGGCCCGTAATTCTCGGTGGGGACATTATATACGTCTATAACGTTATATATCCTAACCTAAGGGAACCTAACATCTCGGATGTAGTATTTTCCAACATTCCTGTCGGGTCGGCGCCAATTCTCGGTGGGAACATTATATACGTCTATAACGTAATATAACCTAACCTAACCCATCTAGCACCTAGCTGGGAATGTTTTACAGAATCACCGCCGTGTCGTCCCGTACGTCTCGGTGGGGACATTATATACGTCTATAACGTTATATATCCTAACCTAAGGGAACCTAACATCGCGGATGTAGTATTTCACAGCATTCCTGGCGGGTCGGCGCCAATTCTCGGTGGGAACATTATATACGTCTATAACGTAATATAACCTAGCCTAACCCATCTAGCACCTAGCTGGGAATGTTTTACAGAATCACCGCCGTGTCGTCCCGTACGTCTCGGTGGGGACATTATATACGTCTATAACGTTATATATCCTAACCTAAGGGAACCTAACATCGCGGATGTAGTATTTCACAGCATTCCTGGCGGGTCGGCGCCAATTCTCGGTGGGAACATTATATACGTATATAACGTAATATAACCTAACCTAACCCATCTAGCCCCTAGCTGGGAATGTTTTACAAAATCCCGGTTGTTTCGGGCCGTACTTTTCCGTGGGCACGTTATATACGTCTATAACTTTATATATCCGAACATAAGGGAACCTAACATCTGGGATGTAGTATTTTCCAACAATCCTGGCGGGTCGAACTCAACTTCTCGGTGGGCACATTATATACGTCTGTATCGTAATATAACCTAACCTAACCCATCTAGACCCTCGTTGGTAATGTTTTACAAAATCCCGGTCGTGTCGGCCCGTACTTCTCGGTGGGGACATTATATACGTCTATAACGTTATATATCCTAACCTAAGGGAACCTAACATTTCGGATGTAGTATTTTCCAACATTCCTGTCGGGTCGGCGCAAATTCTCGGTGGGAACATTATATACGTCTATAACGTAATATAACCTAACCTAACCCATCTAGCACCTAGCTGGGAATGTTTTACAGAATCACCGCCGTGTCGTCCCGTACGTCTCGGTGGGGACATTATATACGTCTATAACGTTACATATCCTAACCTAAGGGAACCTAACTTCGCGGATGTAGTATTTCACAGCATTCCTGGCGGGTCGGCGCCAATTCTTGGTGGGAACATTATATACGTATATAACGTAATATAACCTAACCTAACCCATCTATCCCCTAGCTGGGAATGTTTTACAAAATCCCGGTTGTTTCGGGCCGTACTTTTCCGTGGGCACGTTATATACGTCTATAACTTTATATATCCGAACATAAGGGAACCTAACATCTCGGATGTAGTATTTTCCAACATTCCTGGGGGGTCGACCCCTACTTCTCGGTGGGCACATTATATACGTCTATAGCGTAATATAACCTAACTTGACCCATCTAGACCCTCGCTGGTAATGTTTTACAAAATCCCGGTCGTGTCGGCCCGTACTTCTCGGTGGTGACATTATATACGTCTATAACGTTATATACCCTAACCTAAGGCAACCTAACATCTTGAATGTAGTATTTCACAACATTCCTGGCGGGTCCGCCCCACGTCTCGGTTTGAACATTATATACGTCTATAACGTAATATAACCTAACCTAACCCATCTAGCCCCTCGCTGGTAATGTTTTACAGAATCTCGGTCGTGTCGTCCCGTATGTCTCGGTGCGGACATTATATACGTCTATAACGTTATATATCCTAACCTAAGGCAACTTAACATCTCAGATGTAGTATTTCACAACATTCCTGGCGGGTCGGCCCCTACTTCTCGGTGGGCATATTATATACGTCTATATCGTAATATAACCTAACCTAACCCATCTAGCCCCTCGCTGGTAATGTTTTACAGAATCTCGGTCGTGTCGTCCCGTATGTCTCGGTGCGGACATTATATACGTCTATAACGTTATATATCCTAACCTAAGGCTACTTAACATCTCGGATGTAGTATTTTCCAACATTCCTGGCGGGTCGGCCGCTACTTCTCGGTGGGCACATTATATACGTCTATATCGTAATATAACCTAACCTAACCCATCTAGACCATCGCTGGTAATGTTTTACAAAATCCCGGTCGTGTCGGCCCGTACTTCTCGGTGGGGACATTATATACGTCTATAACGTTATATATCCTAACCTAAGGGAACCTAACATCTCGGATGTAGTAGTTTCCAACAATCCTGGCGGGTCGGCCCCTACAATTTGGTGGGCACATTATATACGTCTATATCGTAATATAACATAACCTACCCCATCTAGACCCTCGCTGGTAATGTTTTACAAAATCCCCGTCGTGTCGGCCCGTACTTCTCGGTGGGGAAATTATATACGTCTATAACGTTATATATCGTAACCTAAGGGAACCTACCATCTCGGCTGTAGTATTTTCCAACATTCCTGGCGGGTCGGCCCCAACTTCTCGGTGGGCACATCATATACGTCTATATCGTAATATAACCTAACCTAACCCATCTAGAACCTCGCTGGTAATGTTTTACAAAATCCCGGTCGTGTCCGCCCGTAATTCTCGGTGGGGACATTATATACGTCTATAACGTTATATATCCTAACCTAAGGGAACCTAACATCTCGGATGTAGTATTTTCCAACATTCCTGTCGGGTCGGCGCCAATTCTCGGTGGGAACATTATATACGTCTATAACGTAATATAACCTAACCTAACCCATCTAGCACCTAGCTGGGAATGTTTTACAGAATCACCGCCGTGTCGTCCCGTACGTCTCGGTGGGGACATTATATACGTCTATAACGTTATATATCCTAACCTAAGGGAACCTAACATCGCGGATGTAGTATTTCACAGCATTCCTGGCGGGTCGGCGCCAATTCTCGGTGGGAACATTATATACGTATATAACGTAATATAACCTAACCTAACCCATCTAGCCCCTAGCTGGGAATGTTTTACAAAATCCCGGTTGTTTCGGGCCGTACTTTTCCGTGGGCACGTTATATACGTCTATAACTTTATATATCCGAACATAAGGGAACCTAACATCTGGGATGTAGTATTTTCCAACAATCCTGGCGGGTCGAACTCAACTTCTCGGTGGGCACATTATATACGTCTGTATCGTAATATAACCTAACCTAACCCATCTAGACCCTCGCTGGTAATGTTTTACAAAATCCCGGTCGTGTCGGCCCGTACTTCTCGGTGGGGACATTATATACGTCTATAACGTTATATATCCTAACCTAAGGGAAATTAACATCTCGGATGTAGTAGTTTCCAACAATCCTGGCGGGTCGGCCCCTACAATTTGGTGGGGACATTATATACGTCTATAACGTAATATAACCTAACCTAAACCATCTAGGTCCTCGCTGGTAATGTTTTACAGAATCTCGGTCGTGTCGGCCCGTACTTCTCGGTGGGGAAATTATATACGTCTATAACGTTATATATCGTAACCTAAGGGAACCTAACATCTCGGCTGTAGTGTTTCACAACATTCCTGGCGGGTCGGTCCCTACTTCTCGGTGGCACATTATTTACGTCTATATCGTAATATAACCTAACCTAACCCATCGAGACCCTCGCTGGTAATGTTTTACAGAATCCCGGTCGTGTCGTCCCGTACTTCTCGGTGGGGACATTATATACGTCTATAACGTTATATATCCTAACCTGAGGGAACCTAACATCGCGGATGTAGTATTTCACAACATTCCTGGCGGGTCGGCGCCAATTCTCGGTAGGAACATTATATACGTCTATAACGTAATATAACCTAACATAACCCATCTAGCCCCTAGCTGGGAATATTTTACAAAATCCCGGTCGTGTCGGCCAGCACTTTTCCGTGGGGACATTATATACGTCTATAACTTTATATATCCTAACTTAAGGGAACCTAACAACTCGGATGTAGTATTTTCCAACATTCCTGGGGGGTCGGCCCCTACTTCTCGTTGGGCACATTATATACGTCTATATCGTAATATAACCTAACCTAACCCATCTAGCACCTAGCTGGGAATGTTTTACAGAATCCCCGTCGTGTCGTCCCGTATGTCTCGGTGCGGACATTATATACGTCTATAACCTTATATATCCTAACCTAAGGCGGCCTAACATCTCGAATGTTGTAGTTTACAACATTCCTGGCGTGACGGACCCTACTTCTCGGTGGGGACATTATACACGTCTATATCGTAATATAACCTAACCTAACCCATTTTGCCCTTCGGTGATAATGTTTTACAGAATCCCGGTCGTGTCTTCCCGTACGTCTCGGTGCGGACATTATATACGTCTATATCGTTATATATCCTAACCTAAGGGAACCTAAAATCTCGGATGTAGTATTTTCTAACATTCCTGGCGGGTCGGCCGCTACTTCTCGGTGGGCACATTATATACGTCTATATCGTAATATAACCTAACCTAACCCATCTAGACCCTCGCTGGTAATGTTTTACAAAATCCCGGTAGTGTTGGCCCCTACTTCTCGGTGGGGACATTATATACGTCTATATCGTAATATAACCTAACCTAAGGCAACCTAACATCTTGAATGTAGTATTTCACAACATTCCTGGCGGGTCCGCCCCACGTCTCGGTTTGAACATTATATACGTCTATAACGTAATATAACCTAACCTAACCCATCTAGCCCCTCGCTGGTAATGTTTTACAGAATCTCGGTCGTGTCGTCCCGTATGTCTCGGTGCGGACATTATATACGTCTATAACGTTATATATCCTAACCTAAGGCAACTTAACATCTCAGATGTAGTATTTCACAACATTCCTGGCGGGTCGGCCCCTACTTCTCGGTGGGCATATTATATACGTCTATATCGTAATATAACCTAACCTAACCCATCTAGCCCCTCGCTGGTAATGTTTTACAGAATCTCGGTCGTGTCGTCCCGTATGTCTCGGTGCGGACATTATATACGTCTATAACGTTATATATCCTAACCTAAGGCTACTTAACATCTCGGATGTAGTATTTTCCAACATTCCTGGCGGGTCGGCCGCTACTTCTCGGTGGGCACATTATATACGTCTATATCGTAATATAACCTAACCTAACCCATCTAGACCCTCGCTGGTAATGTTTTACAAAATCCCGGTCGTGTCGGCCCGTACTTCTCGGTGGGGACATTATATACGTCTATAACGTTATATATCCTAACCTAAGGGAACCTAACTTCGCGGATGTAGTATTTCACAGCATTCCTGGCGGGTCGGCGCCAATTCTCGGTGGGAACATTATATACGTATATAACGTAATATAACCTAACCTAACCCATCTAGCCCTAGCTGGGAATGTTTTACAAAATCCCGGTTGTTTCGGGCCGTACTTTTCCGTGGGCACGTGATATACGTTTATAACTTTATATATCCGAACATAAGGGAACCTAATATCTGGGATGTAGTATTTTCCAACAATCCTGGCGGGTCGGACCCAACTTCTCGGTGGGCACATTATATACGTCTGTATCGTAATATAACCTAACCTAACCCATCTAGACCCTCGCTGGTAATGTTTTACAAAATCCCGGTCGTGTCGGCCCGTACTTCTCGGTGGGGACATTATATACGTCTATAACGTTATATATCCTAACCTAAGGGAAATTAACATCTCGGATGTAGTAGTTTCCAACAATCCTGGCGGGTCGGCCCCTACAATTTGGTGGGGACATTATATACGTCTATAACGTAATATAACCTAACCTAAACCATCTAGGTCCTCGCTGGTAATGTTTTACAGAATCTCGGTCGTGTCGGCCCGTACTTCTCGGTGGGGAAATTATATACGTCTATAACGTTATATATCGTAACCTAAGGGAACCTAACATCTCGGCTGTAGTGTTTCACAACATTCCTGGCGGGTCGGTCCCTACTTCTCGGTGGCACATTATTTACGTCTATATCGTAATATAACCTAACCTAACCCATCGAGACCCTCGCTGGTAATGTTTTACAGAATCCCGGTCGTGTCGTCCCGTACTTCTCGGTGGGGACATTATATACGTCTATAACGTTATATATCCTAACCTGAGGGAACCTAACATCGCGGATGTAGTATTTCACAACATTCCTGGCGGGTCGGCGCCAATTCTCGGTAGGAACATTATATACGTCTATAACGTAATATAACCTAACATAACCCATCTAGCCCCTAGCTGGGAATATTTTACAAAATCCCGGTCGTGTCGGCCAGCACTTTTCCGTGGGGACATTATATACGTCTATAACTTTATATATCCTAACTTAAGGGAACCTAACAACTCGGATGTAGTATTTTCCAACATTCCTGGGGGGTCGGCCCCTACTTCTCGTTGGGCACATTATATACGTCTATATCGTAATATAACCTAACCTAACCCATCTAGCACCTAGCTGGGAATGTTTTACAGAATCCCCGTCGTGTCGTCCCGTATGTCTCGGTGCGGACATTATATACGTCTATAACCTTATATATCCTAACCTAAGGCGGCCTAACATCTCGAATGTTGTAGTTTACAACATTCCTGGCGTGACGGACCCTACTTCTCGGTGGGGACATTATACACGTCTATATCGTAATATAACCTAACCTAACCCATTTTGCCCTTCGGTGATAATGTTTTACAGAATCCCGGTCGTGTCTTCCCGTACGTCTCGGTGCGGACATTATATACGTCTATATCGTTATATATCCTAACCTAAGGGAACCTAAAATCTCGGATGTAGTATTTTCTAACATTCCTGGCGGGTCGGCCGCTACTTCTCGGTGGGCACATTATATACGTCTATATCGTAATATAACCTAACCTAACCCATCTAGACCCTCGCTGGTAATGTTTTACAAAATCCCGGTAGTGTTGGCCCCTACTTCTCGGTGGGGACATTATATACGTCTATATCGTAATATAACCTAACCTAAGGCAACCTAACATCTTGAATGTAGTATTTCACAACATTCCTGGCGGGTCCGCCCCACGTCTCGGTTTGAACATTATATACGTCTATAACGTAATATAACCTAACCTAACCCATCTAGCCCCTCGCTGGTAATGTTTTACAGAATCTCGGTCGTGTCGTCCCGTATGTCTCGGTGCGGACATTATATACGTCTATAACGTTATATATCCTAACCTAAGGCAACTTAACATCTCAGATGTAGTATTTCACAACATTCCTGGCGGGTCGGCCCCTACTTCTCGGTGGGCATATTATATACGTCTATATCGTAATATAACCTAACCTAACCCATCTAGCCCCTCGCTGGTAATGTTTTACAGAATCTCGGTCGTGTCGTCCCGTATGTCTCGGTGCGGACATTATATACGTCTATAACGTTATATATCCTAACCTAAGGCTACTTAACATCTCGGATGTAGTATTTTCCAACATTCCTGGCGGGTCGGCCGCTACTTCTCGGTGGGCACATTATATACATCTATATCGTAATATAACCTAACCTAGCCCATCTAGACCCTCGCTGGTAATGTTTTACAAAATCCCGGTCGTGTCGGCCCGTACTTCTCGGTGGGGACATTATATACGTCTATAACGTTATATATCCTAACCTAAGGGAACCTAACTTCGCGGATGTAGTATTTCACAGCATTCCTGGCGGGTCGGCGCCAATTCTCGGTGGGAACATTATATACGTATATAACGTAATATAACCTAACCTAACCCATCTAGCCCTAGCTGGGAATGTTTTACAAAATCCCGGTTGTTTCGGGCCGTACTTTTCCGTGGGCACGTGATATACGTCTATAACTTTATATATCCGAACATAAGGGAACCTAATATCTGGGATGTAGTATTTTCCAACAATCCTGGCGGGTCGGACCCAACTTCTCGGTGGGCACATTATATACGTCTATATCGTAATATAACCTAACCTAACCCATCTTGACCCTCGCTGGTAATGTTTTACAAAATCCCGGTCGTGTCGGCCCGTACGTCTCGGTGCGGACATTATATACGTCTATAACGTTATATATCCTAACCTAAGGGAACCTAACATCTCGGATGTAGTAGTTTCCAACAATCCTGGCGGGTCGGCCCCTACTTCTCGGTGGGCATATTATATACGTCTATATCGTAATATAACCTAACCTAACCCATCTAGTCCCTCGCTGGTAATGTTTTACAGAATCTCGGTCGTGTCGTCCCGTATGTCTCGGTGCGGACATTATATACGTCTATAACGTTATATATCCTAACCTAAGGCTACTTAACATCTCGGATGTAGTATTTTCCAACATTCCTGGCGGGTCGGCCGCTACTTCTCGGTGGGCACATTATATACGTCTATATCGTAATATAACCTAACCTAACCCATCTAGACCCTCGCTGGTAATGTTTTACAAAATCCCGGTCGTGTCGGCCCGTACTTCTCGGTGGGGACATTATATACGTCTATAACGTTATATATCGTAACCTAAGGGAACCTAACATCTCGTCTGTAGTGTTTCACAACATTCCTGGCGGGTCGGTCCCTACTTCTCGGTGGCACATTATTTACGTCTATATCGTAATATAACCTAACCTAACCCATCGAGACCCTCGCTGGTAATGTTTTACAGAATCCCGGTCGTGTCGTCCCGTACTTCTCGGTGGGGACATTATATACGTCTATAACGTTATATATCCTAACCTGAGGGAACCTAACATCGCGGATGTAGTATTTCACAACATTCCTGGCGGGTCGGCGCCAATTCTCGGTAGGAACATTATATACGTCTATAACGTAATATAACCTAACATAACCCATCTAGCCCCTAGCTGGGAATATTTTACAAAATCCCGGTCGTGTCGGCCAGCATTTTTCCGTGGGGACATTATATACGTCTATAACTTTATATATCCTAACTTAAGGGAACCTAACAACTCGGATGTAGTATTTTCCAACATTCCTGGGGGGTCGGCCCCTACTTCTCGTTGGGCACATTATATACGTCTATATCGTAATATAACCTAACCTAACCCATCTAGCACCTAGCTGGGAATGTTTTACAGAATCCCCGTCGTGTCGTCCCGTATGTCTCGGTGCGGACATTATATACGTCTATAACCTTATATATCCTAACCTAAGGCGGCCTAACATCTCGAATGTTGTAGTTTACAACATTCCTGGCGTGACGGACCCTACTTCTCGGTGGGGACATTATATACGTCTATATCGTAATATAACCTAACCTAACCCATTTTGCCCTTCGGTGATAATGTTTTACAGAATCCCGGTCGTGTCTTCCCGTACGTCTCGGTGCGGACATTATATACGTCTATATCGTTATATATCCTAACCTAAGGGAACCTAAAATCTCGGATGTAGTATTTTCTAACATTCCTGGCGGGTCGGCCGCTACTTCTCGGTGGGCACATTATATACGTCTATATCGTAATATAACCTAACCTAACCCATCTAGACCCTCGCTGGTAATGTTTTACAAAATCCCGGTAGTGTTGGCCCCTACTTCTCGGTGGGGACATTATATACGTCTATATCGTAATATAACCTAACCTAACCCATTTTGCCCTTCGGTGATAATGTTTTACAGAATCCCGGTCGTGTCTTCCCGTACGTCTCGGTGCGGACATTATATACGTCTATATCGTTATATATCCTAACCTAAGGGAACCTAAAATCTCGGATGTAGTATTTTCTAACATTCCTGTCGGGTCGGCGCCAATTCTCGGTGGGAACATTATATACGTCTATAACGTAATATAACCTAACCTAACCCATCTAGACCATCGCTGGTAATGTTTTACAAAATCCCGGTAGTGTTGGCCCCTACTTCTCGGTGGGGACATTATATACGTCTATAACGTTATATATCCTAACCTAAGGGAACCTAACTTCGCGGATGTAGTATTTCACAACATTCCTGGCGGGTCGGCGCCAATTCTCGGTGGGAACGTTATATACGTCTATAGCGTAATATAACCTAACCTAACCCATCTAGCACCCAGCTGGGAATGTTTTACAAAATCCCGGTCGTGTCGGCCGCTACGTCTCGGTGGGGTCATTATATACGTCTATAACGTTATATATCCTAACCTAAGGGAACCTAACTTCGCGGATGTAGTATTTCACAGCATTCCTGGCGGGTCGGCGCCAATTCTTGATGGGAACATTATATACGTATATAACGTAATATAACCTAACCTAACCCATCTAGCCCCTAGCTGGGAATGTTTTACAAAATCCCGGTTGTTTCGGGCCGTACTTTTCCGTGGGCACGTTATATACGTCTATAACTTTATATATCCGAACATAAGGGAACCTAACATCTCGGATGTAGTATTTTCCAACATTCCTGGGGGGTCGGCCCCTACTTCTCGGTGGGCACATTATATACGTCTATATCGTAATATAACCTAACTTGACCCATCTAGACCCTCGCTGGTAATGTTTTACAGAATCTCGGTCGTGTCGGCCCGTACTTCTCGGTGGGGACATTATATACGTCTATAACGTTATATACCCTAACCTAAGGCAACCTAACATCTTGAATGTAGTATTTCACAACATTCCTGGCGGGTCCGCCCCACGTCTCGGTTTGAACATTATATACGTCTATAACGTAATATAACCTAACCTAACCCATCTAGCCCCTCGCTGGTAATGTTTTACAGAATCTCGGTCGTGTCGTCCCGTATGTCTCGGTGCGGACATTATATACGTCTATAACGTTATATATCCTAACCTAAGGGAACCTAACATCTCGGATGTAGTATTTTCCAACATTCCTGTCGGGTCGGCGCCAATTCTCGGTGGGAACATTATATACGTCTATAACGTAATATAACCTAACCTAATCCATCTAGCCCCTAGCTGGGAATGTTTTACAAAATCCCGGTTGTTTCGGGCCGCACTTTTCCGTGGGCACGTTATATACGTCTATAACTTAATATATCCGAACATAAGGGAACCTAACATCTCGGATGTAGTATTTTCCAACAATCCTGGCGGGTCGGACCCAACTTCTCGGTGGGCACATTATATACGTCTATATCGTAATATAACCTAACCTAACCCATCGAGACCCTCGCTGGTAATGTTTTACAGAATCCCGGTCGTGTCGTCCCGTACGTCTCGGTGCGGACATTATATTCGTCTATAACGTTATGTATCCTAACCTAAGGCAACTTAACATCTCGGATGTAGTATTTTCCAACATTCCTGGCGGGTCGGCCCCAACTTCTCGGTGGGCACATCATATACGTCTACATCGTAATATAACCTAACTTAACCCATCTAGACCCTCGCTGGTAATGTTTTACAAAATCCCGGTCGTGTCGGCCCGTACGTCTCGGTGCGGACATTATATACGTCTATAACGTTATATATCCTAACCTAAGGGAACCTAACATCTCGGATGTAGTAGTTTCCAACAATCCTGGCGGGTCGGCCCCTACATATTGGTGGGGACATTATATACGTCTATAACGTAGTATAACATAACCTACCCCATCTAGACCCTCGCTGGTAATGTTTTACAAAATCCCGGTCGTGTCGGCCCGTACTTCTCGGTGGGGACATTATATACGTCTATAACGTTATATATCCTAACCTAAGGGAAATTAACATCTCGGATGTAGTATTTCACAACATTCCTGGCGGGTCGGCCCCTACTTCTCGGTGGGCACATTATTTACGTCTATATCGTAATATAACCTAACCTAACCCATCGAGACCCTAGCTGGTAATGTTTTGCAGAATCCCGGTCGTGTCGGCCCGTACGTCTCGTTGCGGACATTATATACGTCTATAACGTTATATATCCTAACCTAAGGGAACCTAACATCTCGGATGTAGTAGTTTCCAACAATCCTGGCGGGTCGGCCCCTACATCTTGGTGGGGACATTATACACGTCTATAACGTAATATAACATAACCTAACCCATCTAGCTCCTCGCTGGTAGTGTTTTACAGAATCTCGGTCGTGTCGGCCCGTACTTCTCGGTGGGGAAATTATATACGTCTATAACGTTATATATCGTAACCTAAGGGAACCTAACATCTCGGCTGTAGTATTTCACAACATTCCTGGCGGGCCGGCCCCTACTTCTCGGTGGGCACATTATTTACGTCTATATCGTAATATAACCTAACCTAACCCATCGAGACCCTCGCTGGTAATGTTTTACAGAATCCCGGTCGTGTCGTCCCGTACGTCTCGGTGCGGACATTATATTCGTCTATAACGTTATGTTTCCTAACCTAAGGCAACTTAACATCTCGGATGTAGTATTTTCCAACATTCCTGGCGGGTCGGCCCCAACTTCTCGGTGGGCACATCATATACGTCTATATCGTAATATAACCTAACCTAACCCATCTAGACCCTCGCTGGTAATGTTTTACAAAATTCCGGTCGTGTCGGCCCGTACTTCTCGTTGCGGACATTATATACGTCTATAACGTTATATATCCTAACCTAAGGGAACCTAACATCTCGGATGTAGTAGTTTCCAACAATCCTGGCGGGTCGGCCCCTACATCTTGGTGGGGACATTATACACGTCTATAACGTAATATAACATAACCTAACCCATCTAGCTCCTCGCTGGTAGTGTTTTACAGAATCTCGGTCGTGTCGGCCCGTACTTCTCGGTGGGGAAATTATATACGTCTATAACGTTATATATCGTAACCTAAGGGAACCTAACATCTCGGCTGTAGTATTTCACAACATTCCTGGCGGGCCGGCCCCTACTTCTCGGTGGGCACATTATTTACGTCTATATCGTAATATAACCTAACCTAACCCATCGAGACCCTCGCTGGTAATGTTTTACAGAATCCCGGTCGTGTCGTCCCGTACGTCTCGGTGCGGACATTATATTCGTCTATAACGTTATGTTTCCTAACCTAAGGCAACTTAACATCTCGGATGTAGTATTTTCCAACATTCCTGGCGGGTCGGCCCCAACTTCTCGGTGGGCACATCATATACGTCTATATCGTAATATAACCTAACCTAACCCATCTAGACCCTCGCTGGTAATGTTTTACAAAATTCCGGTCGTGTCGGCCCGTACTTCTCGGTGAGGACATTATATACGTCTATAACGTTATATATCCTAACCTAAGGGAAATTAACATCTCGGATGTAGTAGTTTCCAACAATCCTGGCGGGTCGGCCCCTACAATTTGGTGGGGTCATTATATACATCTATAACGTAATATAACCTAACCTAAACCATCTAGGTCCTCGCTGGTAATGTTTTACAGAATGTCGGTCGTGTCGGCCCGTACTTCTCGGTGGGGAAATTATATACGTCTATAACGTTATATATCGTAACCTAAGGGAACCTAACATCTCGGCTGTAGTGTTTCACAACATTCCTGGCTGGTCGGCCCCTACTTCTCGGTGGCACATTATTTACGTCTATATCGTAATATAACCTAACCTAACCCATCGAGACCCTCGCTGGTAATGTTTTACAGAATCCCGGTCGTGTCGTCCCGTACTTCTCGGTGGGGACATTATATACGTCTATAACGTTATATATCCTAACCTGAGGGAACCTAACATCGCGGATGTAGTATTTCACAACATTCCTGGCGGGTCGGCGCCAATTCTCGGTGGGAACGTTATATACGTCTATAGCGTAATATAACCTAACCTAACCCATCTAGCACCTAGCTGGGAATGTTTTACAAAATCCCGGTCGTGTCGGCCGCTACGTCTCGGTGGGGTCATTATATACGTCTATAACGTTATATATCCTAACCTAAGGGAACCTAACTTCGCGGATGTAGTATTTCACAGCATTCCTGGCGGGTCGGCGCCAATTCTCGGTGGGAACATTATATACGTATATAATGTAATATAACCTAACCTAACCCATCTAGCCCCTAGCTGGGAATGTTTTACAAAATCCCGGTTGTTTCGGGCCGTACTTTTCCGTGGGCACGTTATATACGTCTATAACTTTATATATCCGAACATAAGGGAACCTAACATCTCGGATGTAGTATTTTCCAACCTTCCTGGGGGGTCGGCCCCTACTTCTCGGTGGGCACATTATATACGTCTATATCGTAATATAACCTAACTTGACCCATCTAGACCCTCGCTGGTAATGTTTTACAAAATCCCGGTCGTGTCGGCCCGTACTTCTCGGTGGGGACATTATATACGTCTATAACGTTATATACCCTAACCTAAGGCAACCTAACATCTTGAATGTAGTATTTCACAACATTCCTGGCGGGTCCGCCCCACGTCTGGGTGTGAACATTATATACGTCTATAACGTAATATAACCTAACCTAACCCATCTAGCCCCTCGCTGGTAATGTTTTACAGAATCTCGGTCGTGTCGTCCCGTATGTCTCGGTGCGGACATTATATACGTCTATAACGTTATATATCCTAACCTAAGGCTACTTAACATCTCGGATGTAGTATTTTCCAACATTCCTGGCGGGTCGGCCGCTACTTCTCGGTGGGCACATTATATACGTCTATATCGTAATATAACCTAACCTAACCCATCTAGACCCTCGCTGGTAATGTTTTACAAAATCCCGGTCGTGTCGGCCCGTACTTCTCGGTGGGGACATTATATACGTCTATAACGTTATATATCCTAACCTAAGGGAACCTAACATCTCGGATGTAGTATTTTCCAACATTCCTGTCGGGTCGGCGCCAATTCTCGGTGGGAACATTATATACGTCTATAACGTAATATAACCTAACCTAACCCATCTAGCACCTAGCTGGGAATGTTTTACAGAATCACCGCCGTGTCGTCCCGTACGTCTCGGTGGGGACATTATATTCGTCTATAACGTTATGTATCCTAACCTAAGGCAACTTAACATCTCGGATGTAGCATTTTCCAACATTCCTGGCGGGTCGGCCCCAACTTGTCGGTGGGCACATCATATACGTCTATATCGTAATATAACATAACCTAACCCATCTAGACCCTCGCTGGTAATGTTTTACAAAATCCCGGTCGTGTCGGCCCGTAATTCTCGGTTGGGACATTATATACGTCTATAACGTTATATATCCTAACCTCAGGGAACCTAACATCGCGGATGTAGTATTTCACAGCATTCCTGGCGGGTCGGCCCCTACATCTTGGTGGGGACATTATATACGTCTATAACGTAATATAACCTAACCTAACCCATCTAGCCCCTAGCTGGGAATGTTTTACAAAATCCCGGTTGTTTCGGGCCGTACTTTTCCGTGGGCACGATATATACGTCTATAACTTTATATATCCGAACATAAGGGAACCTAATATCTCGGATGTAGTATTTTCCAACAATCCTGGCGGGTCGGACCCAACTTCTCGGTGGGCACATTATATACGTCTATATCGTAATATAACCTAACCTAACCCATCTAGACCCTCGCTGGTAATGTTTTACAAAATCCCGGTCGTGTCGGCCCGTACGTCTCGGTGCGGACATTATATACGTCTATAACGTTATATATCCTAACCTAAGGGAACCTAACATCTCGGATGTAGTAGTTTCCAACAATCCTGGCGGGTCGGCCCCTACATCTTGGTGGGGACATTATATACGTCTATAACGTAATATAACATAACCTAACCCATCTAGCTCCTCGCTGGTAATGTTTTACAGAATCTCGGTCGTGTCGGCCCGTACTTCTCGGTGGGGAAATTATATACGTCTATAACGTTATATATCGTAACCTAAGGGAACCTAGCATCTCGGCTGTAGTATTTCACAACATTCCTGGCAGGTCGGCCCCTACTTCTCGGTGGGCACATTATTTACGTCTATATCGTAATATAACCTAACCTAACCCATCTAGAACCTCGCTGGTAATGTTTTACAAAATCCCGGTCGTGTCGGCCCGTAATTCTCGGTGGGGACATTATATACGTCTATAACGTTATATATCCTAACCTAAGGGAACCTAACATCTCGGATGTAGTATTTTCCAACATTCCTGTCGGTTCGGCGCCAATTGTCGGTGGGAACATTATATACGTCTATAACGTAATATAACCTAACCTAACCCATCTAGCACCTAGCTGGGAATGTTTTACAGAATCACCGCCGTGTCGTCCCGTACGTCTCGGTGGGGACATTATATACGTCTATAACATTATATATCCTAACCTAAGGGAACCTAACATTGCGGATGTAGTATTTTCCAACATTCCTGGCGGGTCGGCCCCAACTTCTCGGTGGGCACATCATATACGTCTATATCGTAATATAACCTAACCTAACCCATCTAGAACCTCGCTGGTAATGTTTTACAAAATCCCGGTCGTGTCGGCCCGTAATTCTCGGTGGGGACATTATATACGTCTATAACGTTATATATCCTAACCTAAGGGAACCTAACATCTCGGATGTAGTATTTTCCAACAATCCTGGCGGGTCGGCCCCTACAATTTGGTGTGGACATTATATACGTCTATAACGTAATATAACCTAACCTAAACCATCTAGGTCCTCGCTAGTAATGTTTTACAGAATCTCGGTCGTGTCGGCCCGTACTTCTCGGTGGGGAAATTATATACGTCTATAACGTTATATATCGTAACCTAAGGGAACCTAACATCTCGGCTGTAGTGTTTCACAACATTCCTGGCGGGTCGGCCCCTACTTCTCGGTGGCACATTATTTACGTCTATATCGTAATATAACCTAACCTAACCCATCGGGACCCTCGCTGGTAATGTTTTACAGAATCCCGGTCGTGTCGTCCCGTACTTCTCGGTGGGGACATTATATTTGTCTATAACGTTATATATCCTAACCTGAGGGAACCTAACATCGCGGATGTAGTATTTCACAACATTCCTGGCGGGTCGGCGCCAATTCTCGGTAGGAACATTATATACGTCTATAACGTAATATAACCTAACATAACCCATCTAGCCCCTAGCTGGGAATATTTTACAAAATCCCGGTCGTGTCGGCCAGCACTTTTCCGTGGGGACATTATATACGTCTGTAACTTTATATATCCTAACCTAAGGGAACCTAACATTGCGGATGTAGTATTTCACAGCATTCCTGGCGGGTCGGCGCCAATTCTCGGTGGGAACATTATATACGTATATAACGTAATATAACCTAACCCATCTAGCCCCTAGCTGGGAATGTTTTACAAAATCCCGGTTGTTTCGGTCCGTACTTTTCCGTGGGGACGTTATATACGTCTATAACGTTATATATCCTAACCTAAGGGAACCTAACATCTCGGATGTAGTAGTTTCCAACAATCCTGGCGGGTCGGCCCCTACATCTTGGTGGGGACATTATATACGTCTATAACGTAATATAACATAACCTAACCCATCTAGCTCCTCGCTGGTAATGTTTTACAGAATCTCGGTCGTGTCAGCCCGTACTTCTCGGTGGGGAAATTATATACGTCTATAACGTTATATATCGTAACCTAAGGGAACCTAACATCTCGGCTGTAGTATTTCACAACATTCCTGGCGGGTCGGCCCCTACTTCTCGGTGGGCACATTATTTACGTCTATAACGTAATATAACCTAACCTAACCCATCGAGACCCTCGCTGGTAATGTTTTACAGAATCCCGGTCGTGTCGTCCCGTACGTCTCGGTGCGGACATTATATTCGTCTATAACGTTATGTATCCTAACCTAAGGCAACTTAACATCTCGGATGTAGTATTTTCCAACATTCCTGGCGGGTCGGCCCCAACTTCTCGGTGGGCACATCATATACGTCTATATCGTAATATAACCTAACCTAAGCCATCTAGACCCTCGCTGGTAATGTTTTACAAAATCCCGGTCGTGTCGGCCCGTACGTCTCGGTGCGGACATTATATACGTCTATAACGTTATATATCCTAACCTAAGGGAACCTAACATCTCGGATGTAGTAGTTTCCAACAATCCTGGCGGGTCGGCCCCTACATCTTGGTGGGGACATTATATACGTCTATAACGTAATATAACATAACCTAACCCATCTAGCTCCTCGCTGGTAATGTTTTACAGAATCTCGGTCGTGTCGGCCCGTACTTCTCGGTGGGGAAATTATATACGTCTATAACGTTATATATCGTAACCTAAGGGAACCTAACATCTCGGCTGTAGTATTTCACAACATTCCTGGCGGGTCGGCCCCTACTTCTCGGTGGGCACATTATTTACGTCTATATCGTAATATAACCTAACCTAACCCATCGAGACCCTCGCTGGTAATGTTTTACAGAATCCCGGTCGTGTCGTCCCGTACGTCTCGGTGCGGACATTATATTCGTCTATAACGTTATGTATCCTAACCTAAGGCAACTTAACATCTCGGATGTAGTATTTTCCAACATTCCTGGCGGGTCGGCCCCAACTTCTCGGTGGGCACATCATATACGTCTATATCGTAATATAACCTAACCTAACCCATCTAGACCCTAGCTGGGAATGTTTTACAAAATCCCGGTTGTTTCGGCCCGTACTTTTCCGTGGGCACGATATATACGTCTATAACTTTATATATCCGAACATAAGGGAACCTAATATCTCGGATGTAGTATTTTCCAACAATCCTGGCGGGTCGGACCCAACTTCTCGGTGGGCACATTATATACGTCTATATCGTAATATAACCTAACCTAACCCATCTAGACCCTCGCTGGTAAGGTTTTACAAAATCCTGGTCGTGTCGGCCCGTACGTCTCGGTGCGGACATTATATACGTCTATAACGTTATATATCCTAACCTAAGGGAACCTAACATCTCGGATGTAGTAGTTTCCAACAATCCTGGCGGGTCGGCCCCTACATCTTGGTGGGGACATTATATACGTCTATAACGTAATATAACATAACCTAACCCATCTAGCTCCTCGCTGGTAATGTTTTACAGAATCTCGGTCGTGTCGGCCCGTACTTCTCGGTGGGGAAATTATATACGTCTATAACGTTATATATCGTAACCTAAGGGAACCTAGCATCTCGGCTGTAGTATTTCACAACATTCCTGGCAGGTCGGCCCCTACTTCTCGGTGGGCACATTATTTACGTCTATATCGTAATATAACCTAACCTAACCCATCTAGAACCTCGCTGGTAATGTTTTACAAAATCCCGGTCGTGTCGGCCCGTAATTCTCGGTGGGGACATTATATACGTCTATAACGTTATATATCCTAACCTAAGGGAACCTAACATCTCGGATGTAGTATTTTCCAACATTCCTGTCGGTTCGGCGCCAATTGTCGGTGGGAACATTATATACGTCTATAACGTAATATAACCTAACCTAACCCATCTAGCACCTAGCTGGGAATGTTTTACAGAATCACCGCCGTGTCGTCCCGTACGTCTCGGTGGGCACATTATATACGTCAGTATCGTAATATAACCTAACCTAACCCATCTAGACCCTCGCTGGTAATGTTTTACAAAATCCCGGTCGTGTCGGCCCGTACTTCTCGGTGGGGACATTATATACGTCTATAACGTTATATATCCTAACCTAAGGGAAATTAACATCTCGGATGTAGTAGTTTCCAACAATCCTGGCGGGTCGGCCCCTACAATTTGGTGGGCACATTATATACGTCTATATCGTAATATAACCTAACCTACCCCATCTAGACCCTCGCTGGTAATGTTTTACAAAATCCCGGTCGTGTCGGCCCGTACGTCTCGGTGCGGACATTATATACGTCTATAACGTTATATATCCTAACCTAAGGGAACCTAACATCTCGGATGTAGTAGTTTCCAACAATCCTGGCGGGTCGGCCCCTACATCTTGGTGGGGACATTATATACGTCTATAACGTAATATAACATAACCTAACCCATCTAGCTCCTCGCTGGTAATGTTTTACAGAATCTCGGTCGTGTCGGCCCGTACTTCTCGGTGGGGAAATTATATACGTCTATAACGTTATATATCGTAACCTAAGGGAACCTAGCATCTCGGCTGTAGTATTTCACAACATTCCTGGCAGGTCGGCCCCTACTTCTCGGTGGGCACATTATTTACGTCTATATCGTAATATAACCTAACCTAACCCATCTAGAACCTCGCTGGTAATGTTTTACAAAATCCCGGTCGTGTCGGCCCGTAATTCTCGGTGGGGACATTATATACGTCTATAACGTTATATATCGTAACCTAAGGGAACCTAGCATCTCGGCTGTAGTATTTCACAACATTCCTGGCAGGTCGGCCCCTACTTCTCGGTGGGCACATTATTTACGTCTATATCGTAATATAACCTAACCTAACCCATCTAGAACCTCGCTGGTAATGTTTTACAAAATCCCGGTCGTGTCGGCCCGTAATTCTCGGTGGGGACATTATATACGTCTATAACGTTATATATCCTAACCTAAGGGAACCTAACATCTCGGATGTAGTAGTTTCCAACAATCCTGGCGGTTCGGCCCCTACATCTTGGTGGGGACATTATATACGTCTATAACGTAATATAACATAACCTAACCCATCTAGCTCCTCGCTGGTAATGTTTTACAGAATCTCGGTCGTGTCGGCCCGTACTTCTCGGTGGGGAAATTATATACGTCTATAACGTTATATATCGTAACCTAAGGGAACCTAACATCTCGGCTGTAGTATTTCACAACATTCCTGGCGGGTCGGCCCCTACTTCTCGGTGGGCACATTATTTACGTCTATATCGTAATATAACCTAACCTAACCCATCGAGACCCTCGCTGGTAATGTTTTACAGAATCCCGGTCGTGTCGTCCCGTACGTCTCGGTGCGGACATTATATTCGTCTATAACGTTATGTATCCTAACCTAAGGCAACTTAACATCTCGGATGTAGTATTTTCCAACATTCCTGGCGGGTCGGCCCCAACTTCTCGGTGGGCACATCATATACGTCTATATCGTAATATAACCTAACCTAACCCATCTAGACCCTCGCTGGTAATGTTTTACAAAATCCCGGTCGTGTCGGCCCGTAATTCTCGGTGGGGACATTATATACGTCTATAACTTTATATATCCGAACATAAGGGAACCTAACATCTGGGATGTAGTATTTTCCAACAATCCTGGCGGGTCGAACTCAACTTCTCGGTGCGCACATTATATACGTCTATATCGTAATATAACCTAACCTAACCCATCTAGACCCTCGCTGGTAATGTTTTACAAAATCCCGGTCGTGTCGGCCCGTACTTCTCGGTGGGGGCATTATATACGTCTATAACGTTATATATCCTAACCTAAGGGAAATTAACATCTCGGATGTAGTAGTTTCCAACAATCCTGGCGGGTCGGCCCCTACAATTTGGTGTGGACATTATATACGTCTATAACGTAATATAACCTAACCTAAACCATCTAGGTCCTCGCTGGTAATGTTTTACAGAATCTCGGTCGTGTCGGCCCGTACTTCTCGGTGGGGAAATTATATACGTCTATAACGTTATATATCCTAACCTCAGGGAACCTAACATCGCGGATGTAGTATTTCACAGCATTCCTGGCGGGTCCGCCCCTACATCTTGGTAGGGACATTATATACGTCTATAACGTAATATAACCTAACCTAACCCATCTAGCCCCTAGCTGGGAATGTTTTACAAAATCCCGGTTGTTTCGGGCCGTACTTTTCCGTGGGCACGATATATACGTCTATAACTTTATATATCCGAACATAAGGGAACCTAATATCTCGGATGTAGTATTTTCCAACAATCCTGGCGGGTCGGACCCAACTTCTCGGTGGGCACATTATATACGTCTATATCGTAATATAACCTAACCTAACCCATCTAGACCCTCGCTGGTAATGTTTTACAAAATCCTGGTCGTGTCGGCCCGTACGTCTCGGTGCGGACATTATATACGTCTATAACGTTATATATCCTAACCTAAGGGAACCTAACATCTCGGATGTAGTAGTTTCCAACAATCCTGGCGGGTCGGCCCCTACATCTTGGTGGGGACATTATATACGTCTATAACGTAATATAACATAACCTAACCCATCTAGCTCCTCGCTGGTAATGTTTTACAGAATCTCGGTCGTGTCGGCCCGTACTTCTCGGTGGGGAAATTATATACGTCTATAACGTTATATATCGTAACCTAAGGGAACCTAGCATCTCGGCTGTAGTATTTCACAACATTCCTGGCAGGTCGGCCCCTACTTCTCGGTGGGCACATTATTTACGTCTATATCGTAATATAACCTAACCTAACCCATCTAGAACCTCGCTGGTAATGTTTTACAAAATCCCGGTCGTGTCGGCCCGTAATTCTCGGTGGGGACATTATATACGTCTATAACGTTATATATCCTAACCTAAGGGAACCTAACATCTCGGATGTAGTATTTTCCAACATTCCTGTCGGTTCGGCGCCAATTGTCGGTGGGAACATTATATACGTCTATAACGTAATATAACCTAACCTAACCCATCTAGCACCTAGCTGGGAATGTTTTACAGAATCACCGCCGTGTCGTCCCGTACGTCTCGGTGGGCACATTATATACGTCAGTATCGTAATATAACCTAACCTAACCCATCTAGACCCTCGCTGGTAATGTTTTACAAAATCCCGGTCGTGTCGGCCCGTACTTCTCGGTGGGGACATTATATACGTCTATAACGTTATATATCCTAACCTAAGGGAAATTAACATCTCGGATGTAGTAGTTTCCAACAATCCTGGCGGGTCGGCCCCTACAATTTGGTGGGCACATTATATACGTCTATATCGTAATATAACCTAACCTACCCCATCTAGACCCTCGCTGGTAATGTTTTACAAAATCCCGGTCGTGTCGGCCCGTACGTCTCGGTGCGGACATTATATACGTCTATAACGTTATATATCCTAACCTAAGGGAACCTAACATCTCGGATGTAGTAGTTTCCAACAATCCTGGCGGGTCGGCCCCTACATCTTGGTGGGGACATTATATACGTCTATAACGTAATATAACATAACCTAACCCATCTAGCTCCTCGCTGGTAATGTTTTACAGAATCTCGGTCGTGTCGGCCCGTACTTCTCGGTGGGGAAATTATATACGTCTATAACGTTATATATCGTAACCTAAGGGAACCTAACATCTCGGCTGTAGTATTTCACAACATTCCTGGCGGGTCGGCCCCTACTTCTCGGTGGGCACATTATTTACGTCTATAACGTAATATAACCTAACCTAACCCATTTTGCCCTTCGGTGATAATGTTTTACAGAATCCCGGTCGTGTCTTCCCGTACGTCTCGGTGCGGACATTATATACGTCTATATCGTTATATATCCTAACCTAAGGGAACCTAAAATCTCGGATGTAGTATTTTCTAACATTACTGGCGGGTCGGCCGCTACTTCTCGGTGGGCACATTATATACGTCAGTATCGTAATATAACCTAACCTAACCCATCTAGACCCTCGCTGGTAATGTTTTACAAAATCCCGGTCGTGTCGGCCCGTACTTCTCGGTGGGGACATTATATACGTCTATAACGTTATATATCCTAACCTAAGGGAAATTAACATCTCGGATGTAGTAGTTTCCAACAATCCTGGCGGGTCGGCCCCTACAATTTGGTGGGCACATTATATACGTCTATATCGTAATATAACCTAACCTACCCCATCTAGACCCTCGCTGGTAATGTTTTACAAAATCCCGGTCGTGTTGGCCCCTACTTCTCGGTGGGGACATTATATACGTCTATAACGTTATATATCCTAACCTAAGGGAAATTAACATCTCGGATGTAGTAGTTTCCAACAATCCTGGCGGGTCGGCCCCTACAATTTGGTGTGGACATTATATACGTCTATAACGTAATATAACCTAACCTAAACCATCTAGGTCCTCGCTGGTAATGTTTTACAGAATCTCGGTCGTGTCGGCCCGTACTTCTCGGTGGGGAAATTATATACGTCTATAACGTTATATATCGTAACCTAAGGGAACCTAACATCTCGGCTGTAGTATTTCACAACATTCCTGGCGGGTCGGCCCCTACTTCTCGGTGGGCACATTATTTACGTCTATAACGTAATATAACCTAACCTAACCCATTTTGCCCTTCGGTGATAATGTTTTACAGAATCCCGGTCGTGTCTTCCCGTACGTCTCGGTGCGGACATTATATACGTCTATATCGTTATATATCCTAACCTAAGGGAACCTAAAATCTCGGATGTAGTATTTTCTAACATTACTGGCGGGTCGGCCGCTACTTCTCGGTGGGCACATTATATACGTCTATATCGTAATATAACCTAACCTAACCCATCTAGACCCTCGCTGGTAATGTTTTACAAAATCCCGGTAGTGTTGGCCCCTACTTCTCGGTGGGGACATTATATACGTCTATAACGTTATATATCCTAACCTAAGGGAAATTAACATCTCGGATGTAGTAGTTTCCAACAATCCTGGCGGGTCGGCCCCTACAATTTGGTGTGGACATTATATACGTCTATAACGTAATATAACCTAACCTAAACCATCTAGGTCCTCGCTGGTAATGTTTTACAGAATCTCGGTCGTGTCGGCCCGTACTTCTCGGTGGGGAAATTATATACGTCTATAACGTTATATATCGTAACCTAAGGGAACCTATCATCTCGGCTGTAGTGTTTCACAACATTCCTGGCGGGTCGGCCCCTACTTCTCGGTGGCACATTATTTACGTCTATATCGTAATATAACCTAACCTAACCCATCGGGACCCTCGCTGGTAATGTTTTACAGAATCCCGGTCGTGTCGTCCCGTACTTCTCGGTGGGGACATTATATACGTCTATAACGTTATATATCCTAACCTGAGGGAACCTAACATCGCGGATGTAGTATTTCACAACATTCCTGGCGGGTCGGCGCCAATTCTCGGTAGGAACATTATATACGTCTATAACGTAATATAACCTAACATAACCCATCTAGCCCCTAGCTGGGAATATTTTACAAAATCCCGGTCGTGTCGGCCAGCACTTTTCCGTGGGGACATTATATACGTCTATAACGTTATATATCCTAACCTAAGGGAAATTAACATCTCGGATGTAGTAGTTTCCAACAATCCTGGCGGGTCGGCCCCTACAATTTGGTGGGCACATTATATACGTCTATATCGTAATATAACCTAACCTACCCCATCTAGACCCTCGCTGGTAATGTTTTACAAAATCCCGGTCGTGTCGGCCCGTACGTCTCGGTGCGGACATTATATACGTCTATAACGTTATATATCCTAACCTAAGGGAACCTAACATCTCGGATGTAGTAGTTTCCAACAATCCTGGCGGGTCGGCCCCTACATCTTGGTGGGGACATTATATACGTCTATAACGTAATATAACATAACCTAACCCATCTAGCTCCTCGCTGGTAATGTTTTACAGAATCTCGGTCGTGTCGGCCCGTACTTCTCGGTGGGGAAATTATATACGTCTATAACGTTATATATCGTAACCTAAGGGAACCTAACATCTCGGCTGTAGTATTTCACAACATTCCTGGCGGGTCGGCCCCTACTTCTCGGTGGGCACATTATTTACGTCTATAACGTAATATAACCTAACCTAACCCATTTTGCCCTTCGGTGATAATGTTTTACAGAATCCCGGTCGTGTCGTCCCGTACTTCTCGGTGGGGACATTATATACGTCTATAACGTTATATATCCTAACCTGAGGGAACCTAACATCGCGGATGTAGTATTTCACAACATTCCTGGCGGGTCGGCGCCAATTCTCGGTAGGAACATTATATACGTCTATAACGTAATATAACCTAACATAACCCATCTAGCCCCTAGCTGGGAATATTTTACAAAATCCCGGTCGTGTCGGCCAGCACTTTTCCGTGGGGACATTATATACGTCTATAACTTTATATATCCTAACCTAAGGGAAATTAACATCTCGGATGTAGTAGTTTCCAACAATCCTGGCGGGTCGGCCCCTACAATTTGGTGGGCACATTATATACGTCTATATCGTAATATAACCTAACCTACCCCATCTAGACCCTCGCTGGTAATGTTTTACAAAATCCCGGTCGTGTCGGCCCGTACGTCTCGGTGCGGACATTATATACGTCTATAACGTTATATATCCTAACCTAAGGGAACCTAACATCTCGGATGTAGTAGTTTCCAACAATCCTGGCGGGTCGGCCCCTACATCTTGGTGGGGACATTATATACGTCTATAACGTAATATAACATAACCTAACCCATCTAGCTCCTCGCTGGTAATGTTTTACAGAATCTCGGTCGTGTCGGCCCGTACTTCTCGGTGGGGAAATTATATACGTCTATAACGTTATATATCGTAACCTAAGGGAACCTAACATCTCGGCTGCAGTATTTCACAACATTCCTGGCGGGTCGGCCCCTACTTCTCGGTGGGCACATTATTTACGTCTATAACGTAATATAACCTAACCTAACCCATCGAGACCCTCGCTGGTAATGTTTTACAGAATCCCGGTCGTGTCGTCCCGTACGTCTCGGTGCGGACATTATATTCGTCTATAACATTATGTATCCTAACCTAAGGCAACTTAACATCTCGGATGTAGTATTTTCCAACATTCCTGGCGGGTCGGCCCCAACTTCTCGGTGGGCACATCATATACGTCTATATCGTAATATAACCTAACCTAACCCATCTAGACCCTCGCTGGTAATGTTTTACAAAATCCCGGTCGTGTCGGCCCGTACTTCTCGGTGGGGACATTATATACGTCTATAACGTTATATATCCTAACCTAAGGGAAATTAACATCTCGGATGTAGTAGTTTCCAACAATCCTGGCGGGTCGGCCCCTACAATTTGGTGTGGACATTATATACGTCTATAACGTAATATAACCTAACCTAAACCATCTAGGTCCTCGCTGGTAATGTTTTACAGAATCTCGGTCGTGTCGGCCCGTACTTCTCGGTGGGGAAATTATATACGTCTATAACGTTATATATCGTAACCTAAGGGAACCTAACATCTCGGCTGTAGTGTTTCACAACATTCCTGGCGGGTCGGCCCCTACTTCTCGGTGGCACATTATTTACGTCTATATCGTAATATAACCTAACCTAACCCATCGAGACCCTCGCTGGTAATGTTTTACAGAATCCCGGTCGTGTCGTCCCGTACTTCTCGGTGGGGACATTATATACGTCTATAACGTTATATATCCTAACCTGAGGGAACCTAACATCGCGGATGTAGTATTTCACAACATTCCTGGCGGGTCGGCGCCAATTCTCGGTAGGAACATTATATACGTCTATAACGTAATATAACCTAACATAACCCATCTAGCCCCTAGCTGGGAATATTTTACAAAATCCCGGTCGTGTCGGCCAGCACTTTTCCGTGGGGACATTATATACGTCTATAACTTTATATATCCTAACCTAAGGGAACCTAACAACTCGGATGTAGTATATTCCAACATTCCTGGGGGGTCGGCCCCTACTTCTCGGTGGGCACATTATATACGTCTATATCGTAATATAACCTAACCTAACCCATCTAGCACCTAGCTGGGAATGTTTTACAGAATCCCCGTCGTGTCGTCCCGTATGTCTCGGTGCGGACATTATATACGTCTATAACGTTATATATCCTAACCTAAGGCGGCCTAACATCTCGAATGTTGTAGTTTACAACATTCCTGGCGTGACGGACCCTACTTCTCGGTGGGGACATTATATACGTCTATATCGTAATATAACCTAACCTAACCCATTTTGCCCTTCGGTGATAATGTTTTACAGAATCCCGGTCGTGTCTTCCCGTACGTCTCGTTGCGGACATTATATACGTCTATATCGTTATATATCCTAACCTAAGGGAACCTAAAATCTCGGATGTAGTATTTTCTAACATTCCTGGCGGGTCGGCCGCTACTTCTCGGTGGGCACATTATATACGTCTATATCGTAATATAACCTAACCTAACCCATCTAGACCCTCGCTGGTAATGTTTTACAAAATCCCGGTAGTGTTGGCCCCTACTTCTCGGTGGGGACATTATATACGTCTATATCGTAATATAACCTAACCTAACCCATTTTGCCCTTCGGTGATAATGTTTTCCAGAATCCCGGTCGTGTCTTCCCGTACGTCTCGGTGCGGACATTATATACGTCTATATCGTTATATATCCTAACCTAAGGGAACCTAAAATCTCGGATGTAGTATTTTCTAACATTCCTGTCGGGTCGGCGCCAATTCTCGGTGGGAACATTATATACGTCTATAACGTAATATAACCTAACCTAACCCATCTAGACCCTCGTTGGTAATGTTTTACAAAATCCCGGTAGTGTTGGCCCCTACTTCTCGGTGGAGACATTATATACGTCTATAACGTTATATATCCTAACCTAAGGGAACCTAACATCGGGGATGTAGTATTTCACAACATTCCTGGCGGGTCGGCGCCAATCCTCGGTGGGAACGTTATATACGTCTATAGCGTAATATAACCTAACCTAACCCATCTAGCACCTAGCTGGGAATGTTTTACAAAATCCCGGTCGTGTCGGCCGCTACGTCTCGGTGGGGTCATTATATACGTCTATAACGTTATATATCCTAACCTAAGGGAACCTAACTTCGCGGATGTAGTATTTCACAGCATTCCTGGCGGGTCGGCGCCAATTCTCGGTGGGAACATTATATACGTATATAACGTAATATAACCTAACCTAACCCATCTAGCCCCTAGCTGGGAATGTTTTACAAAATCCCGGTTGTTTCGGGCCGTACTTTTCCGTTTGCACGTTATATACGTCTATAACTTTATATATCCGAACATAAGGGAACCTAACATCTCGGATGTAGTATTTTCCAACATTCCTGGGGGGTCGGCCCCTACTTCTCGGTGGGCACATTATATACGTCTATATCGTAATATAACCTAACTTGACCCATCTAGACCCTCGCTGGTAATGTTTTACAAAATCCCGGTCGTGTCGGCCCGTACTTCTCGTTGGGGACATTATATACGTCTATAACTTTATATATCCGAACATAAGGGAACCTAACATCTGGGATGTAGTATTTTCCAACAATCCTGGCGGGTCGAACTCAACTTCTCGGTGGGCACATTATATACGTCTATATCGTAATATAACCTAACCTAACCCATCTAGACCCTCGCTGGTAATGTTTTACAAAATCCCGGTCGTGTCGGCCCGTACTTCTCGGTGGGGGCATTATATACGTCTATAACGTTATATATCCTAACCTAAGGGAACCTAACATCTCGGATGTAGTAGTTTCCAACAATCCTGGCGGGTCGGCGCCAATTCTCGGTGGGAACATTATATACGTCTATAACGTAATATAACCTAACCTAACCCATCTAGCACCTAGCTGGGAATGTTTTACAGAATCACCGTCGTGTCGTCCCGTACGTCTCGGTGGGGACATTATATACGTCTATAACGTTATATATCCTAACCTAAAGGTACCTAACATCGCGGATGTACTATTTCACAACATTCCTGGCGGGTCGGCCCCTACTTCTCGGTGGGCACATTATATACTTCTATATCGTAATATAACCTAACCTAACCCATCTAGCCCCTCGCTGGTAATGTTTTACAGAATCTCGGTCGTGTCGTCCCGTATGTCTCGGTGCGGAAATTATATACGTCTATAACGTTATATATCCTAACCTAAGGCTACTTAACATCTCGGATGTAGTATTTTCCAACATTCCTGGCGGGTCGGCCGCTACTTCTCGGTGGGCACATTATATACGTCTATATCGTAATATAACCTAACCTAACCCATCTAGACCCTCGCTGGTAATGTTTTACAAAATCCCGGTCGTGTCGGCCCGTACTTCTCGGTGGGGACATTATATACGTCTATAACGTTATATATCCTAACCTAAGGGAACCTAACTTCGCGGATGTAGTATTTCACAGCATTCCTGGCGGGTCGGCGCCAATTCTCGGTGGGAACATTATATACGTATATAACGTAATATAACCTAACCTAACCCATCTAGCCCCTAGCTGGGAATGTTTTACAAAATCCCGGTTGTTTCGGGCCGTACTTTTCCGTGGGCACGTTATATACGTCTATAACTTTATATATCCGAACATAAGGGAACCTAACATCTGGGATGTAGTATTTCACAACATTCCTGGCGGGTCGGCGCCAATTCTCGGTGGGAACGTTATATACGTCTATAGCGTAATATAACCTAACCTAACCCATCTAGCACCTAGCTGGGAATGTTTTACAAAATCCCGGTCGTGTCGGCCGCTACGTCTCGGTGGGGTCATTATATACGTCTATAACGTTATATATCCTAACCTAAGGGAACCTAACTTCGCGGATGTAGTATTTCACAGCATTCCTGGCGGGTCGGCGCCAATTCTCGGTGGGAACATTATATACGTATATAACGTAATATAACCTAACCTAACCCATCTAGCCCCTAGCTGGGAATGTTTTACAAAATCCCGGTTGTTTCGGGCCGTACTTTTCCGTGGGCACGTTATATACGTCTATAACTTTATATATCCGAACATAAGGGAACCTAACATCTCGGATGTAGTATTTTCCAACATTCCTGGGGGGTCGGCCCCTACTTCTCGGTGGGCACATTATATACGTCTATATCGTAATATAACCTAACTTGACCCATCTAGACCCTCGCTGGTAATGTTTTACAAAATCCCGGTCGTGTCGGCCCGTACTTCTCGTTGGGGACATTATATACGTCTATAACTTTATATATCCGAACATAAGGGAACCTAACATCTGGGATGTAGTATTTTCCAACAATCCTGGCGGGTCGAACTCAACTTCTCGGTGCGCACATTATATACGTCTATATCGTAATATAACCTAACCTAACCCATCTAGACCCTCGCTGGTAATGTTTTACAAAATCCCGGTCGTGTCGGCCCGTACTTCTCGGTGGGGGCATTATATACGTCTATAACGTTATATATCCTAACCTAAGGGAACCTAACATCTCGGATGTAGTAGTTTCCAACAATCCTGGCGGGTCGGCGCCAATTCTCGGTGGGAACATTATATACGTCTGTAACGTAATATAACCTAACCTAACCCATCTAGCACCTAGCTGGGAATGTTTTACAGAATGACCGTCGTGTCGTCCCGTACGTCTCGGTGGGGACATTATATACGTCTATAACGTTATATATCCTAACCTAAAGGTACCTAACATCGCGGATGTAGTATTTCACAACATTCCTGGCGGGTCGGCCCCTACTTCTCGGTGGGCACATTATATACTTCTATATCGTAATATAACCTAACCTAACCCATCTAGCCCCTCGCTGGTAATGTTTTACAGAATCTCGGTCGTGTCGTCCCCTATGTCTCGGTGCGGAAATTATATACGTCTATAACGTTATATATCCTAACCTAAGGCTACTTAACATCTCGGATGTAGTATTTTCCAACATTCCTGGCGGGTCGGCCGCTACTTCTCGGTGGGCACATTATATACGTCTATATCGTAATATAACCTAACCTAACCCATCTAGACCCTCGCTGGTAATGTTTTACAAAATCCCGGTCGTGTCGGCCCGTACTTCTCGGTGGGGACATTATATACGTCTATAACGTTATATATCCTAACCTAAGGGAACCTAACTTCGCGGATGTAGTATTTCACAGCATTCCTGGCGGGTCGGCGCCAATTCTCGGTGGGAACATTATATACGTATATAACGTAATATAACCTAACCTAACCCATCTAGCCCCTAGCTGGGAATGTTTTACAAAATCCCGGTTGTTTCGGGCCGTACTTTTCCGTGGGCACGTTATATACGTCTATAACTTTATATATCCGAACATAAGGGAACCTAACATCTCGGATGTAGTATTTTCCAACATTCCTGGGGGGTCGGCCCCTACTTCTCGGTGGGCACATTATATACGTCTATATCGTAATATAACCTAACTTGACCCATCTAGACCCTCGCTGGTAATGTTTTACAAAATCCCGGTCGTGTCGGCCCGTACTTCTCGTTGGGGACATTATATACGTCTATAACTTTATATATCCGAACATAAGGGAACCTAACATCTGGGATGTAGTATTTTCCAACAATCCTGGCGGGTCGAACTCAACTTCTCGGTGCGCACATTATATACGTCTATATCGTAATATAACCTAACCTAACCCATCTAGACCCTCGCTGGTAATGTTTTACAAAATCCCGGTCGTGTCGGCCCGTACTTCTCGGTGGGGGCATTATATACGTCTATAACGTTATATATCCTAACCTAAGGGAACCTAACATCTCGGATGTAGTAGTTTCCAACAATCCTGGCGGGTCGGCGCCAATTCTCGGTGGGAACATTATATACGTCTGTAACGTAATATAACCTAACCTAACCCATCTAGCACCTAGCTGGGAATGTTTTACAGAATGACCGTCGTGTCGTCCCGTACGTCTCGGTGGGGACATTATATACGTCTATAACGTTATATATCCTAACCTAAAGGTACCTAACATCGCGGATGTAGTATTTCACAACATTCCTGGCGGGTCGGCCCCTACTTCTCGGTGGGCACATTATATACTTCTATATCGTAATATAACCTAACCTAACCCATCTAGCCCCTCGCTGGTAATGTTTTACAGAATCTCGGTCGTGTCGTCCCCTATGTCTCGGTGCGGAAATTATATACGTCTATAACGTTATATATCCTAACCTAAGGCTACTTAACATCTCGGATGTAGTATTTTCCAACATTCCTGGCGGGTCGGCCGCTACTTCTCGGTGGGCACATTATATACGTCTATATCGTAATATAACCTAACCTAACCCATCTAGACCCTCGCTGGTAATGTTTTACAAAATCCCGGTCGTGTCGGCCCGTACTTCTCGGTGGGGACATTATATACGTCTATAACGTTATATATCCTAACCTAAGGGAACCTAACTTCGCGGATGTAGTATTTCACAGCATTCCTGGCGGGTCGGCGCCAATTCTCGGTGGGAACATTATATACGTATATAACGTAATATAACCTAACCTAACCCATCCAGCCCCTAGCTGGTAATGTTTTACAGAATCTCGGTCGTGTCGTCCCGTACGTCTCGGTGGGGACATTATATACGTCTATAACGTTATATATCCTAACCTAAGGGTACCTAACATCGCGGATGTAGTATTTCACAACATTCCTGGCGGGTCGGCCCCTACTTCTCGGTGGGCACATTATATACGTCTATATCGTAATATAACCTAACCTAACCCATCTAGCCCCTCGCTGGTAATGTTTTACAGAATCTCGGTCGTGTCGTCCCGTATGTCTCGGTGCGGACATTATATACGTCTATAACGATATATATCCTAACCTAAGGCTACTTAACATCTCGGATGTAGTATTTTCCAACATTCCTGGCGGGTCGGCCGCTACTTCTCGGTGGGCACATTATATACGTCTATATCGTAATATAACCTAACCTAACCCATCTAGACCCTCGCTGGTAATGTTTTACAAAATCCCGGTCGTGTCGGCCCGTACTTCTCGGTGGGGACATTATATACGTCTATAACGTTATATATCCTAACCTAAGGGAACCTAACTTCGCGGATGTAGTATTTCACAGCATTCCTGGCGGGTCGGCGCCAATTCTCGGTGGGAACATTATATACGTATATAACGTAATATAACCTAACCTAACCCATCTAGCCCCTAGCTGGGAATGTTTTACAAAATCCCGGTTGTTTCGGGCCGTACTTTTCCGTGGGCACGTTATATACGTCTATAACTTTATATATCCGAACATAAGGGAACCTAATATCTCGGATGTAGTATTTTCCAACAATCCTGGCGTGTCGGCCCCTACATCTTGGTGGGGACATTATATACGTCTATAACGTGATATAACATAACCTAACCCATCTAGCTCCTCGCTGGTAATGTTTTACAGAATCTCGGTCGTGTCGGCCCGTACTTCTCGGTGGGGAAATTATATACGTCTATAACGTTATATATCGTAACCTAAGGGAACCTAGCATCGCGGCTGTAGTATTTCACAACATTCCTGGCAGGTCGGCCCCTACTTCTCGGTGGGCACATTATTTACGTCTATATCGTAATATAACCTAACCTAACCCATCTATAACCTCGCTGGTAATGTTTTACAAAATCCCGGTCGCGTCGGCCCGTAATTCTCGGTGGGGACATTATATACGTCTATAACGTTATATATCCTAACCTAAGGGAACCTAACATCTCGGATGTAGTATTTTCCAACATTCCTGTCGGGTCGGGGCCAATTCTCGGTGGGAACATTATATACGTCTATAACGTAATATAACCTAACCTAACCCATCTAGCACCTAGCTGGGAATGTTTTACAGAATCACCGTCGTGTCGTCCCGTACGTCTCGGTGGGGACATTATATACGTCTATAACGTTATATATCCTAACCTAAGGGAACCTAACATCGCGGATGTAGTATTTCACAGCATTCCTGGCGGGTCGGCGCCAATTCTCGGTGGGAACATTATATACGTCTATAACGTAATATAACCTAACCTAACCCATCTAGCACCTAGCTGGGAATGTTTTACAGAATCACCGTCGTGTCGTCCCGTACGTCTCGGTGGGGACATTATATACGTCTATAACGTTATATATCCTAACCTAAGGGTACCTAACATCGCGGATGTAGTATTTCACAACATTCCTGGCGGGTCGGCCCCTACTTCTCGGTGGGCACATTATATACGTCTATATCGTAATATAACCTAACCTAACCCATCTAGCCCCTCGCTGGTAATGTTTTACAGAATCTCGGTCGTGTCGTCCCGTATGTCTCGGTGCGGACATTATATACGTCTATAACGATATATATCCTAACCTAAGGCTACTTAACGTCTCGTATGTAGTATTTTCCAACATTCCTGGCGGGTCGGCCGCTACTTCTCGGTGGGCACATTATATACGTCTATATCGTAATATAACCTAACCTAACCCATCTAGACCCTCGCTGGTAATGTTTTACAAAATCCCGGTCGTGTCGGCCCGTACTTCTCGGTGGGGACATTATATACGTCTATAACGTTATATATCCTAACCTAAGGGAACCTAACTTCGCGGATGTAGTATTTCACAGCATTCCTGGCGGGTCGGCGCCAATTCTCGGTGGGAACATTATATACGTATATAACGTAATATAACCTAACCTAACCCATCTAGCCCCTAGCTGGAAATGTTTTACAAAATCCCGGTTGTTTCGGGCCGTACTTTTCCGTGGGCACGTTATATACGTCTATAACTTTATATATCCGAACATAAGGGAACCTAATATCTCGGATGTAGTATTTTCCAACAATCCTGGCGTGTCGGACCCAACTTCTCGGTGGGAACATTATATACGTCTATAACGTAATATAACCTAACCTAACCCATCTAGCACCTAGCTGGGAATGTTTTACAGAATCACCGTCGTGTCGTCCCGTACGTCTCGGTGCGGACATTATATACGTCTATAACGTTATATATCCTAACCTAAGGGAACCTAACATCGCGGATGTAGTATTTCACAGCATTCCTGGCGGGTCGGCGCCAATTCTCGGTGGGAACATTATATACGTATATAACGTAATATAACCTAACCTAACCCATCTAGCCCCTAGCTGGGAATGTTTTACAAAATCCCGGTTGTTTCGGGCCGTACTTTTCCGTGGGGACGTTATATACGTCTATAACTTTATATATCCGAACATAAGGGAACCTAACATCTGGGATGTAGTATTTTCCAACAATCCTGGCGGGTCGAACTCAACTTCTCGGTGGGCACATTATATACGTCTATATCGTAATATAACCTAACCTAACCCATCTAGACCCTCGCTGGTAATGTTTTACAAAATCCCGGTCGTGTCGGCCCGTACTTCTCGGTGGGGACATTATATACGTCTATAACGTTATATATCCTAACCTAAGGGAACCTAACATCTCGGATGTAGTAGTTTCCAACAATCCTGGCGGGTCGGCGCCAATTCTCGGTGGGAACATTATATACGTCTATAACGTAATATAACCTAACCTAACCCATCTAGCACCTAGCTGGGAATGTTTTACAGAATCACCGTCGTGTCGTCCCGTACGTCTCGGTGGGGACATTATATACGTCTATAACGTTATATATCCTAACCTAAGGGTACCTAACATCGCGGATGTAGTATTTCACAACATTCCTGGCGGGTCGGCCCCTACTTCTCGGTGGGCACATTATATACGTCTATATCGTAATATAACCTAACCTAACCCATCTAGCCCCTCGCTGGTAATGTTTTACAGAATCTCGGTCGTGTCGTCCCGTATGTCTCGGTGCGGACATTATATACGTCTATAACGATATATATCCTAACCTAAGGCTACTTAACATCTCGGATGTAGTATTTTCCAACATTCCTGGCGGGTCGGCCGCTACTTCTCGGTGGGCACATTATATACGTCTATATCGTAATATAACCTAACCTAACCCATCTAGACCCTCGCTGGTAATGTTTTACAAAATCCCGGTCGTGTCGGCCCGTACTTCTCGGTGGGGACATTATATACGTCTATAACGTTATATATCCTAACCTAAGGGAACCTAGCATCTCGGCTGTAGTACTTCACAACATTCCTGGCAGGTCGGCCCCTACTTCTCGGTGGGCACATTATTTACGTCTATATCGTAATATAACCTAACCTAACCCATCTAGAACCTCGCTGGTAATGTTTTACAAAATCCCGGTCGTGTCGGCCCGTAATTCTCGGTGGGGACATTATATACGTCTATAACGTTATATATCCTAACCTAAGGGAACCTAACATCTCGGATGTAGTATTTTCCAACATTCCTGTCGGGTCGGGGCCAATTCTCGGTGGGAACATTATATACGTCTATAACGTAATATAACCTAACCTAACCCATCTAGCACCTAGCTGGGAATGTTTTACAGAATCACCGTCGTGTCGTCCCGTACGTCTCGGTGGGGACATTATATACGTCTATAACGTTATATATCCTAACCTAAGGGAACCTAACATCGCGGATGTAGTATTTCACAGCATTCCTGGCGGGTCGGCGCCAATTCTCGGTGGGAACATTATATACGTATATAACGTAATATAACCTAACCTAACCCATCTAGCCCCTAGCTGGGAATGTTTTACAAAATCCCGGTTGTTTCGGGCCGTACTTTTCCGTGGGGACGTTATATACGTCTATAACTTTATATATCCGAACATAAGGGAACCTAACATCTGGGATGTAGTATTTTCCAACAATCCTGGCGGGTCGAACTCAACTTCTCGGTGGGCACATTATATACGTCTATATCGTAATATAACCTAACCTAACCCATCTAGACCCTCGCTGGTAATGTTTTACAAAATCCCGGTCGTGTCGGCCCGTACTTCTCGGTGGGGACATTATATACGTCTATAACGTTATATATCCTAACCTAAGGGAACCTAACATCTCGGATGTAGTAGTTTCCAACAATCCTGGCGGGTCGGCGCCAATTCTCGGTGGGAACATTATATACGTCTATAACGTAATATAACCTAACCTAACCCATCTAGCACCTAGCTGGGAATGTTTTACAGAATCACCGTCGTGTCGTCCCGTACGTCTCGGTGGGGACATTATATACGTCTATAACGTTATATATCCTAACCTAAGGGTACCTAACATCGCGGATGTAGTATTTCACAACATTCCTGGCGGGTCGGCCCCTACTTCTCGGTGGGCACATTATATACGTCTATATCGTAATATAACCTAACCTAACCCATCTAGCCCCTCGCTGGTAATGTTTTACAGAATCTCGGTCGTGTCGTCCCGTATGTCTCGGTGCGGACATTATATACGTCTATAACGATATATATCCTAACCTAAGGCTACTTAACATCTCGGATGTAGTATTTTCCAACATTCCTGGCGGGTCGGCCGCTACTTCTCGGTGGGCACATTATATACGTCTATATCGTAATATAACCTAACCTAACCCATCTAGACCCTCGCTGGTAATGTTTTACAAAATCCCGGTCGTGTCGGCCCGTACTTCTCGGTGGGGACATTATATACGTCTATAACGTTATATATCCTAACCTGAGGGAACCTAACTTCGCGGATGTAGTATTTCACAGCATTCCTGGCGGGTCGGCGCCAATTCTCGGTGGGAACATTATATACGTCTATAACGTAATATAACCTAACCTAACCCATCTAGCACCTAGCTGGGAATGTTTTACAGAATCACCGTCGTGTCGTCCCGTACGTCTCGGTGGGGACATTATATACGTCTATAACGTTATATATCCTAACCTAAGGGTACCTAACATCGCGGATGTAGTATTTCACAACATTCCTGGCGGGTCGGCCCCTACTTCTCGGTGGGCACATTATATACGTCTATAACGTAATATAACATAACCTAACCCATCTAGCTCCTCGCTGGTAATGTTTTACAGAATCTCGGTCGTGTCGGCCCGTACTTCTCGGTGGGGAAATTATATACGTCTATAACGTTATATATCGTAACCTAAGGGAACCTAGCATCTCGGCTGTAGTATTTCACAACATTCCTGGCAGGTCGGCCCCTACTTCTCGGTGGGCACATTATTTACGTCTATATCGTAATATAACCTAACCTAACCCATCTAGAACCTCGCTGGTAATGTTTTACAAAATCCCGGTCGTGTCGGCCCGTAATTCTCGGTGGGGACATTATATACGTCTATAACGTTATATATCCTAACCTAAGGGAACCTAACATCTCGGATGTAGTATTTTCCAACATTCCTGTCGGGTAGGCGCCAATTCTCGGTGGGAACATTATATACGTCTATAACGTAATATAACCTAACCTAACCCATCTAGCACCTAGCTGGGAATGTTTTACAGAATCACCGTCGTGTCGTCCCGTACGTCTCGGTGGGGACATTATATACGTCTATAACGTTATATATCCTAACCTAAGGGAACCTAACATCGCGGATGTAGTATTTCACAGCATTCCTGGCGGGTCGGCTCCAATTCTCGGTGGGAACATTATATACGTCTATAACGTAATATAACCTAACCTAACCCATCTAGCACCTAGCTGGGAATGTTTTACAGAATCACCGTCGTGTCGTCCCGTACGTCTCGGTGGGGACATTATATACGTCTATAACGTTATATATCCTAACCTAAGGGTACCTAACATCGCGGATGTAGTATTTCACAACATTCCTGGCGGGTCGGCCCCTACTTCTCGGTGGGCACATTATATACGTCTATATCGTAATATAACCTAACCTAACCCATCTAGCCCCTCGCTGGTAATGTTTTACAGAATCTCGGTCGTGTCGTCCCGTATGTCTCGGTGCGGACATTATATACGTCTATAACGATATATATCCGAACATAAGGGAACCTAATATCTCGGATGTAGTATTTTCCAACAATCCTGGCGTGTCGGACCCAACTTCTCGGTGGGCACATTATATACGTCTATATCGTAATATAACCTAACCTAACCCATCTAGACCCTCGCTGGTAATGTTTTACAGAATCTCGGTCGTGTCGGCCCGTACGTCTCGGTGCGGACATTATATACGTCTATAACGTTATATATCCTAACCTAAGGGAACCTAACATCTCGGATGTAGTAGTTTCCAACAATCCTGGCGGGTCGGCCCCTACATCTTGGTGGGGACATTATATACGTCTATAACGTGATATAACATAACCTAACCCATCTAGCTCCTCGCTGGTAATGTTTTACAGAATCTCGGTCGTGTCGGCCCGTACTTCTCGGTGGGGAAATTATATACGTCTATAACGTTATATATCGTAACCTAAGGGAACCTAGCATCTCGGCTGTAGTATTTCACAACATTCCTGGCAGGTCGGCCCCTACTTCTCGGTGGGCACATTATATACGTCTATATCGTAATATAACCTAACCTAACCCATCTATAACCTCGCTGGTAATGTTTTACAAAATCCCGGTCGCGTCGGCCCGTAATTCTCGGTGGGGACATTATATACGTCTATAACGTTATATATCCTAACCTAAGGGAACCTAACATCTCGGATGTAGTATTTTCCAACATTCCTGTCGGGTCGGCGCCAATTCTCGGTGGGAACATTATATACGTCTATAACGTAATATAACCTAACCTAACCCATCTAGCACCTAGCTGGGAATGTTTTACAGAATCACCGTCGTGTCGTCCCGTACGTCTCGGTGGGGACATTATATACGTCTATAACGTTATATATCCTAACCTTAGGGTACCTAACATCGCGGATGTAGTATTTCACAACATTCCTGGCGGGTCGGCCCCTACTTCTCGGTGGGCACATTATATACGTCTATATCGTAATATAACCTAACCTAACCCATCTAGCCCCTCGCTGGTAATGTTTTACAGAATCTCTGTCGTGTCGTCCCGTATGTCTCGGTGCGGACATTATATACGTCTATAACGATATATATCCTAACCTAAGGCTACTTAACATCTCGGATGTAGTATTTTCCAACATTCCTGGCGGGTCGGCCGCTACTTCTCGGTGGGCACATTATATACGTCTATATCGTAATATAACCTAACCTAACCCATCTAGACCCTCGCTGGTAATGTTTTACAAAATCCCGGTCGTGTCGGCCCGTACTTCTCGGTGGGGACATTCTATACGTCTATAACGTTATATATCCTAACCTAAGGGAACCTAACTTCGCGGATGTAGTATTTCACAGCATTCCTGGCGGGTCGGCGCCAATTCTCGGTGGGAACATTATATACGTCTATAACGTAATATAACCTAACCTAACCCATCTAGCACCTAGCTGGGAATGTTTTACAGAATCACCGTCGTGTCGTCCCGTACGTCTCGGTGGGGACATTATATACGTCTATAACGTTATATATCCTAACCTAAGGATACCTAACATCGCGGATGTAGTATTTCACAACATTCCTGGCGGGTCGGCCCCTACTTCTCGGTGGGCACATTATATACGTCTATACCGTAATATAACATAACCTAACCCATCTAGCTCCTCGCTGGTAATGTTTTACAGAATCTCGGTCGTGTCGGCCCGTACTTCTCCGTGGGGAAATTATATACGTCTATAACGTTATATATCGTAACCTAAGGGAACCTAGCATCTCGGCTGTAGTATTTCACAACATTCCTGGCAGGTCGGCCCCTACTTCTCGGTGGGCACATTATTTACGTCTATATCGTAATATAACCTAACCTAACCCATCTAGCACCTAGCTGGGAATGTTTTACAGAATCACCGTCGTGTCGTCCCGTACGTCTCGGTGGGGACATTATATACGTCTATAACGTTATATATCCTAACCTAAGGGTACCTAACATCGCGGATGTAGTATTTCACAACATTCCTGGCGGGTCGGCCCCTACTTCTCGGTGGGCACATTATATACTTCTATATCGTAATATAACCTAACCTAACCCATCTAGCCCCTCGCTGGTAATGTTTTACAGAATCTCGGTCGTGTCGTCCCGTATGTCTCGGTGCGGACATTATATACGTCTATAACGATATATATCCTAACCTAAGGCTACTTAACATCTCGGATGTAGTATTTTCCAACATTCCTGGCGGGTCGGCCGCTACTTCTCGGTGGGCACATTATATACGTCTATATCGTAATATAACCTAACCTAACCCATCTAGACCCTCGCTGGTAATATTTTACAAAATCCCGGTCGTGTCGGCCCGTACTTCTCGGTGGGGACATTATATACGTCTATAACGTTATATATCCTAACCTAAGGGAACCTAACTTCGCGGATGTAGTATTTCACAGCATTCCTGGCGGGTCGGCGCCAATTCTCGGTGGGAACATTATATACGTATATAACGTAATATAACCTAACCTAACCCATCTAGCCCCTAGCTGGGAATGTTTTACAAAATCCCGGTTGTTTCGGGCCGTACTTTTCCGTGGGCACGTTATATACGTCTATAACTTTATATATCCGAACATAAGGGAACCTAATATCTCGGATGTAGTATTTTCCAACAATCCTGGCGTGTCGGACCCAACTTCTCGGTGGGCACATTATATACGTCTATATCGTAATATAACCTAACCTAACCCATCTAGACCCTCGCTGGTAATGTTTTACAAAATCCCGGTCGTGTCGGCCCGTACGTCTCGGTGCGGACATTATATACGTCTATAACGTTATATATCCTAACCTAAGGGAACCTAACATCTCGGATGTAGTAGTTTCCAACAATCCTGGCGGGTCGGCCCCTACATCTTGGTGGGGACATTATATACGTCTATAACGTGATATAACATAACCTAACCCATCTAGCTCCTCGCTGGTAATGTTTTACAGAATCTCGGTCGTGTCGGCCCGTACTTCTCGGTGGGGAAATTATATACGTCTATAACGTTATATATCGTAACCTAAGGGAACCTAGCATCTCGGCTGTAGTATTTCACAACATTCCTGGCAGGTCGGCCCCTACTTCTCGGTGGGCACATTATTTACGTCTATATCGTAATATAACCTAACCTAACCCATCTATAACCTCGCTGGTAATGTTTTACAAAATCCCGGTCGCGTCGGCCCGTAATTCTCGGTGGGGACATTATATACGTCTATAACGTTATATATCCTAACCTAAGGGAACCTAACTTCGCGGATGTAGTATTTCACAGCATTCCTGGCGGGTCGGCGCCAATTCTCGGTGGGAACATTATATACGTCTATAACGTAATATAACCTAACCTAACCCATCTAGCACCTAGCTGGGAATGTTTTACAGAATCACCGTCGTGTCGTCCCGTACGTCTCAGTGGGGACATTATATACGTCTATAACGTTATATATCCTAACCTAAGGGTACCTAACATCGCGGATGTAGTATTTCACAACATTCCTGGCGGGTCGGCCCCTACTTCTCGGTGGGCACATTATATACGTCTATAACGTAATATAACATAACCTAACACATCTAGCTCCTCGCTGGTAATGTTTTACAGAATCTCGGTCGTGTCGGCCCGTACTTCTCGGTGGGGAAATTATATACGTCTATGACGTTATATATCGTAACCTAAGGGAACCTAGCATCTCGGCTGTAGTATTTCACAACATTCCTGGCAGGTCGGCCCCTACTTCTCGGTGGGCACATTATTTACGTCTATATCGTAATATAACCTAACCTAACCCATCTAGAACCTCGCTGGTAATGTTTTACAAAATCCCGGTCGTGTCGGCCCGTAATTCTCGGTGGGGACATTATATACGTCTATAACGTTATATATCCTAACCTAAGAGAACCTAACATCTCGGATGTAGTATTTTCCAACATTCCTGTCGGGTCGGCGCCAATTCTCGGTGGGAACATTATATACGTCTATAACGTAATATAACCTAACCTAACCCATCTAGCACCTAGCTGGGAATGTTTTACAGAATCACCGTCGTGTCGTCCCGTACGTCTCGGTGGGGACATTATATACGTCTATCACGTTATATATCCTAACCTAAGGGAACCTAACATCGCGGATGTAGTATTTCACAGCATTCCTGGCGGGTCGGCGCAAATTCTCGGTGGGAACATTATATACGTCTATAACGTAATATAACCTAACCTAACCCATCTAGCACCTAGCTGGGAATGTTTTACAGAATCACCGTCGTGTCGTCCCGTACGTCTCGGTGGGGACATTATATACGTCTATAACGTTATATATCCTAACCTAAGGGTACCTAACATCGCGGATGTAGTATTTCACAACATTCCTGGCGGGTCGGCCCCTACTTCTCGGTGGGCACATTATATACGTCTATATCGTAATATAACCTAACCTAACCCATCTAGACCCTCGCTGGTAATGTTTTACAAAATCCCGGTCGTGTCGGCCCGTACTTCTCGGTGGGGACATTATATACGTCTATAACGTTATATATCCTAACCTAAGGGAACCTAACTTCGCGGATGTAGTATTTCACAGCATTCCTGGCGGGTCGGCGCCAATTCTCGGTGGGAACATTATATACGTATATAACGTAATATAACCTAACCTAACCCATCTAGCCCCTAGCTGGGAATGTTTTACAAAATCCCGGTTGTTTCGGGCCGTACTTTTCCGTGGGCACGTTATATACGTCTATAACTTTATATATCCGAACATAGGGGAACCTAATATCTCGGATGTAGTATTTTCCAACAATCCTGGCGTGTCGGACCCAACTTCTCGGTGGGCACATTATATACGTCTATATCGTAATATAACCTAACCTAACCCATCTAGACCCTCGCTGGTAATGTTTTACAAAATCCCGGTCGTGTCGGCCCGTACGTCTCGGTGCGGACATTATATACGTCTATAACGTTATATATCGTAACCTAAGGGAGCCTAGCATCTCGGCTGTAGTATTTCACAACATTCCTGGCAGGTCGGCCCCTACTTCTCGGTGGGCACATTATTTACGTCTATATCGTAATATAACCTAACCTAACCCATCTATAACCTCGCTGGTAATGTTTTACAAAATCCCGGTCGCGTCGGCCCGTAATTCTCGGTGGGGACATTATATACGTCTATAACGTTATATATCCTAACCTAAGGGAACCTAACATCACGGATGTAGTATTTCACAGCATTCCTGGCGGGTCGGCGCCAATTCTCGGTGGGAACATTATATACGTATATAACGTAATATAACCTAACCTAACCCATCTAGCCCCTAGCTGGGAATGTTTTACAAAATCCCGGTTGTTTCGGGCCGTACTTTTCCGTGGGGACGTTATATACGTCTATAACTTTATATATCCGAACATAAGGGAACCTAACATCTGGGATGTAGTATTTTCCAACAATCCTGGCGGGTCGAACTCAACTTCTCGGTGGGCACATTATATACGTCTATATCGTAATATAACCTAACCTAACCCATCTAGACCCTCGCTGGTAATGTTTTACAAAATCCCGGTCGTGTCGGCCCGTACTCCTCGGTGGGGACATTATATACGTCTATAACGTTATATATCCTAACCTAAGGGAACCTAACATCTCGGATGTAGTAGTTTCCAACAATCCTGGCGGGTCGGCACCAATTCTCGGTGGGAACATTATATACGTCTATAACGTAATATAACCTAACCTAACCCATCTAGCACCTAGCTGGGAATGTTTTACAGAATCACCGTCGTGTCGTCCCGTACGTCTCGGTGGGGACATTATATACGTCTATAACGTTATATATCCTAACCTAAGGGTACCTAACATCGCGGATGTAGTATTTCACAACATTCCTGGCGGGTCGGCCCCTACTTCTCGGTGGGCACATTATATACGTCTATATCGTAATATAACCTAACCTAACCCATCTAGCCCCTCGCTGGTAATGCTTTACAGAATGTCGGTCGTGTCGTCCCGTATGTCTCGGTGCGGACATTATATACGTCTATAACGATATATATCCTAACCTAAGGCTACTTAACATCTCGGATGTAGTATTTTCCAACATTCCTGGCGGGTCGGCCGCTACTTCTCGGTGGGCACATTATATACGTCTATATCGTAATATAACCTAACCTAACCCATCTAGACCCTCGCTGGTAATGTTTTACAAAATCCCGGTCGTGTCGGCCCGTACTTCTCGGTGGGGATATTATATACGTCTATAACTTTATATATCCGAACATAAGGGAACCTATTATCTGGGATGCAGTATTTTCCAACAATCCTGGCTGGTCGAACTCAACTTCTCGGTGGGCACATTATATACGTCTATATCGTAATATAACCTAACCTAACCCATCTAGACCCTCGCTGGTAATGTTTTACAAAATCCCGGTTATTTCGGGCCGTACTTTTCCGTGGGCACGTTATATACGTCTATAACTTTATATATCCGAACATAAGGGAACCTAATATCTCGGATGTAGTATTTTCCAACAATCCTGGCGGGTCGGCCCCTACTTCTCGGTGGGCACATTATATACGTCTATATCGTAATATAACCTAACCTAACCCATCTAGACCCTCGCTGGTAATGTTTTACAAAATCCCGGTCGTGTCGGCCCGTACGTCTCGGTGCGGACATTATATACGTCTATAACGTTATATATCCTAACCTAAGGGAACCTAACATCTCGGATGTAGTAGTTTCCAACAATCCTGGCGGGTCGGCCCCTACATCTTGGTGGGGACATTATATACGTCTATAACGTAATATAACATAACCTAACCCATCTAGCTCCTCGCTGGTAATGTTTTACAGAATCTCGGTCGTGTCGGCCCGTACTTCTCGGTGGGGAAATTATATACGTCTATAACGTTATATATCCTAACCTAAGGGAACCTAACATCGCGGATGTAGTATTTCACAGCATTCCTGGCGGGTCGGCGCCAATTCTCGGTGGGAACATTATATACGTATATAACGTAATATAACCTAACCTAACCCATCTAGCCCCTAGCTGGGAATGTTTTACAAAATCCCGATTGCTTCGGGCCGTACTTTTCCGTGGGGACGTTATATACGTCTATAACTTTATATATCCGAACATAAGGGAACCTATTATCTGGGATGCAGTATTTTCCAACAATCCTGGCGGGTCGAACTCAACTTCTCGGTGGGCACATTATATACGTCTATATCGTAATATAACATAACCTAACCCATCTAAACCCTCGCTGGTAATGTTTTACAAAATCCCGGTCGTGTCGGCCCGTACTTCTCGGTGGGGACAATATATACGTCTATAACGTTATATACCCTAACCTAAGGGTACCTAACATCGCGGATGTAGTATTTCACAACATTCCTGGCGGGTCGGCCCCTACTTCTCGGTGGGCACATTATATACGTCTATATCGTAATATAACCTAACCTAACCCATCTAGCCCCTCGCTGGTAATGTTTTACAGAATCTCGGTCGTGTCGTCCCGTATGTCTCGGTGCGGACATTATATACGTCTATAACGATATATATCCTAACCTAAGGCTACTTAACATCTCGGATGTAGTATTTTCCAACATTCCTGGCGGGTCGGCCGCTACTTCTCGGTGGGCACATTATATACGTCTATATCGTAATATAACCTAACCTAACCCATCTAGACCCTCGCTGGTAATGTTTTACAAAATCCCGGTCGTGTCGGCCCGTACTTCTCGGTGGGGACATTATATACGTCTATAACGTTATATATCCTAACCTAAGGGAACCTAACTTCGCGGATGTAGTATTTCACAGCATTCCTGGCGGGTCGGCGCCAATTCTCGGTGGGAACATTATATACGTATATAACGTAATATAACCTAACCTAACCCATCTAGCCCCTAGCTGGGAATGTTTTACAAAATCCCGGTTGTTTCGGGCCGTACTTTTCCGTGGGCACGTTATATACGTCTATAACTTTATATATCCGAACATAGGGGAACCTAATATCTCGGATGTAGTATTTTCCAACAATCCTGGCGTGTCGGACCCAACTTCTCGGTGGGCACATTATATACGTCTATATCGTAATATAACCTAACCTAACCCATCTAGACCCTCGCTGGTAATGTTTTACAAAATCCCGGTTATTTCGGGCCGTACTTTTCCGTGGGCACGTTATATACGTCTATAACTTTATATATCCGAACATAAGGGAACCTAATATCTCGGATGTAGTATTTTCCAACAATCCTGGCGGGTCGGCCCCTACTTCTCGGTGGGCACATTATATACGTCTATATCGTAATATAACCTAACCTAACCCATCTAGACCCTCGCTGGTAATGTTTTACAAAATCCCGGTCGTGTCGGCCCGTACGTCTCGGTGGGGACATTATATACGTCTATAACGTTATATATCCTAACCTAAGGGAACCTAACATCGCGGATGTAGTATTTCACAGCATTCCTGGCGGGTCGGCGCCAATTCTCGGTGGGAACATTATATACGTATATAACGTAATATAACCTAACCTAACCCATCTAGCCCCTAGCTGGGAATGTTTTACAAAATCCCGGTTATTTCGGGCCGTACTTTTCCGTGGGCACGTTATATACGTCTATAACTTTATATATCCGAACATAAGGGAACCTAATATCTCGGATGTAGTATTTTCCAACAATCCTGGCGGGCCGGCCCCTACTTCTCGGTGGGCACATTATATACGTCTATATCGTAATATAACCTAACCTAACCCATCTAGACCCTCGCTGGTAATGTTTTACAAAATCCCGGTCGTGTCGGCCCGTACGTCTCGGTGCGGACATTATATACGTCTATAACGTTATATATCCTAACCTAAGGGAACCTAACATCTCGGATGTAGTAGTTTCCAACAATCCTGGCGGGTCGGCCCCTACATCTTGGTGGGGACATTATATACGTCTATAACGTAATATAACATAACCTAACCCATCTAGCTCCTCGCTGGTAATGTTTTACAGAATCTCGGTCGTGTCGGCCCGTACTTCTCGGTGGGGAAATTATATACGTCTATAACGTTATATATCGTAACCTAAGGGAACCTAGCATCTCGGCTGTAGTATTTCACAACATTCCTGGCAGGTCGGCCCCTACTTCTCGGTGGGCACATTATTTACCTCTATATCGTAATATAACCTAACCTAACCCATCTAGAACCTCGCTGGTAATGTTTTACAAAATCCCGGTCGTGTCGGCCCGTAATTCTCGGTGGGGACATTATATACGTCTATAACGTTATATATCCTAACCTAAGGGAACCTATCATCTCGGATGTAGTAGTTTCCAACAATCCTGGCGGGTTGGCCCCTACATCTTGGTGGGGACATTATATACGTCTATAACGTAATATAACATAACCTAACCCATCTAGCTCCTCGCTGGTAATGTTTTACAAAATCTCGGTCGTGTCGGCCAGTACTTCTCGGTGGGGAAATTATATACGTCTATAACGTTATATATCCTAACCTAAGGGAACCTAACATCGCGGATGTAGTATTTCACAGCATTCCTGGCGGGTCGGCGCCAATTCTCGGTGGGAACATTATATACGTATATAACGTAATATAACCTAACCTAACCCATCTAGCCCCTAGCTGGGAATGTTTTACAAAATCCCGATTGTTTCGGGCCGTACTTTTCCGTGGGGACGTTATATACGTCTATAACTTTATATATCCGAACATAAGGGAACCTATTATCTGGGATGCAGTATTTTCCAACAATCCTGGCGGGTCGAACTCAACTTCTCGGTGGGCACATTATATATGTCTATATCGTAATATAACCTAACCTAACCCATCTAGACCCTCGCTGGTAATGTTTTACAAAATCCCGGTCGTGTCGTCCCGTATGTCTCGGTGCGGACATTATATACGTCTATAACGTTATATATCCTAACCTAAGGCTACTTAACATCTCGGATGTAGTATTTTCCAACATTCCTGGCGGGTCGGCCGCTACTTCTCGGTGGGCACATTATATACGTCTATATCGTAATATAACCTAACCTAACCCATCTAGACCCTCGCTGGTAATGTTTTACAGAATGTCGGTCGTGTCGTCCCGTATGTCTCGGTGCGGACATTATATACGTCTATAACGATATATATCCTAACCTAAGGCTACTTAACATCTCGGATGTAGTATTTTCCAACATTCCTGGCGGGTCGGCCGCTACTTCTCGGTGGGCACATTATATACGTCTATATCGTAATATAACCTAACCTAACCCATCTAGACCCTCGCTGGTAATGTTTTACAAAATCCCGGTCGTGTCGGCCCGTACTTCTCGGTGGGGACATTATATACGTCTATAACTTTATATATCCGAACATAAGGGAACCTATTATCTGGGATGCAGTATTTTCCAACAATCCTGGCTGGTCGAACTCAACTTCTCGGTGGGCACATTATATACGTCTATATCGTAATATAACCTAACCTAACCCATCTAGACCCTCGCTGGTAATGTTTTACAAAATCCCGGTCGTGTCGGCCCGTACTTCTCGGTGGGGACAATATATACGTCTATAACGTTATATGCCCTATCCTAAGGCAACCTAACATCTTGAATGTAGTATTTCACAACATTCCTGGCGGGTCCGCCCCACGTCTCGGTGTGAACATTATATACGTCTATAACGTAATATAACCTAACCTAACCCATCTAGCCCCTCGCTGGTAATGTTTTACAGAATCTCGGTCGTGTCGTCCCGTATGTCTCGGTGCGGACATTATATACGTCTATAACGTTATATATCCTAACCTAAGGCAACTTAACATCTCAGATGTAGTATTTCACAACATTCCTGGCGGGTCGGCCCCTACTTCTCGGTGGGCACATTATATACGTCTATATCGTAATATAACCTAACCTAACCCATCTAGCCCCTCGCTGGTAATGTTTTACAGAATCTCGGTCGTGTCGTCCCGTATGTCTCGGTGCGGACATTATATACGTCTATAACGTTATATATCCTAACCTAAGGCTACTTAACATCTCGGATGTAGTATTTACCAACATTCCTGGCGGGTCGGCCGCTACTTCTCGGTGGGCACATTATATACGTCTATATCGTAATATAACCTAACCTAACCCATCTAGACCCTCGCTGGTAATGTTTTACAAAATCCCGGTCGTGTCGGCCCGTACTTCTCGGTGGGGACATTATATACGTCTATAACGTTATATATCCTAACCTAAGGGAACCTAACTTCGCGGATGTAGTATTTCACAGCATTCCTGGCGGGTCGGCGCCAATTCTCGGTGGGAACATTATATACGTATATAACGTAATATAACCTAACCTAACCCATCTAGCCCCTAGCTGGGAATGTTTTACAAAATCCCGGTTGTTTCGGGCCGTACTTTTCCGTGGGCACGTTATATACGTCTATAACTTTATATATCCGAACATAGGGGAACCTAATATCTCGGATGTAGTATTTTCCAACAATCCTGGCGTGTCGGACCCAACTTCTCGGTGGGCACATTATATACGTCTATATCGTAATATAACCTAACCTAACCCATCTAGACCCTCGCTGGTAATGTTTTACAAAATCCCGGTTATTTCGGGCCGTACTTTTCCGTGGGCACGTTATATACGTCTATAACTTTATATATCCGAACATAAGGGAACCTAATATCTCGGATGTAGTATTTTCCAACAATCCTGGCGGGTCGGCCCCTACTTCTCGGTGGGCACATTATATACGTCTATATCGTAATATAACCTAACCTAACCCATCTAGACCCTCGCTGGTAATGTTTTACAAAATCCCGGTCGTGTCGGCCCGTACGTCTCGGTGGGGACATTATATACGTCTATAACGTTATATATCCTAACCTAAGGGAACCTAACATCGCGGATGTAGTATTTCACAGCATTCCTGGCGGGACGGCGCCAATTCTCGGTGGGAACATTATATACGTATATAACGTAATATAACCTAACCTAACCCATCTAGCCCCTAGCTGGGAATGTTTTACAAAATCCCGGTTATTTCGGGCCGTACTTTTCCGTGGGCACGTTATATACGTCTATAACTTTATATATCCGAACATAAGGGAACCTAATATCTCGGATGTAGTATTTTCCAACAATCCTGGCGGGCCGGCCCCTACTTCTCGGTGGGCACATTATATACGTCTATATCGTAATATAACCTAACCTAACCCATCTAGACCCTCGCTGGTAATGTTTTACAAAATCCCGGTCGTGTCGGCCCGTACGTCTCGGTGCGGACATTATATACGTCTATAACGTTATATATCCTAACCTAAGGGAACCTAACATCTCGGATGTAGTAGTTTCCAACAATCCTGGCGGGTCGGCCCCTACATCTTGGTGGGGACATTATATACGTCTATAACGTAATATAACATAACCTAACCCATCTAGCTCCTCGCTGGTAATGTTTTACAGAATCTCGGTCGTGTCGGCCCGTACTTCTCGGTGGGGAAATTATATACGTCTATAACGTTATATATCGTAACCTAAGGGAACCTAGCATCTCGGCTGTAGTATTTCACAACATTCCTGGCAGGTCGGCCCCTACTTCTCGGTGGGCACATTATTTACCTCTATATCGTAATATAACCTAACCTAACCCATCTAGAACCTCGCTGGTAATGTTTTACAAAATCCCGGTCGTGTCGGCCCGTAATTCTCGGTGGGGACATTATATACGTCTATAACGTTATATATCCTAACCTAAGGGAACCTATCATCTCGGATGTAGTAGTTTCCAACAATCCTGGCGGGTTGGCCCCTACATCTTGGTGGGGACATTATATACGTCTATAACGTAATATAACATAACCTAACCCATCTAGCTCCTCGCTGGTAATGTTTTACAAAATCTCGGTCGTGTCGGCCAGTACTTCTCGGTGGGGAAATTATATACGTCTATAACGTTATATATCCTAACCTAAGGGAACCTAACATCGCGGATGTAGTATTTCACAGCATTCCTGGCGGGTCGGCGCCAATTCTCGGTGGGAACATTATATACGTATATAACGTAATATAACCTAACCTAACCCATCTAGCCCCTAGCTGGGAATGTTTTACAAAATCCCGATTGTTTCGGGCCGTACTTTTCCGTGGGGACGTTATATACGTCTATAACTTTATATATCCGAACATAAGGGAACCTATTATCTGGGATGCAGTATTTTCCAACAATCCTGGCGGGTCGAACTCAACTTCTCGGTGGGCACATTATATATGTCTATATCGTAATATAACCTAACCTAACCCATCTAGACCCTCGCTGGTAATGTTTTACAAAATCCCGGTCGTGTCGGCCCGTACTTCTCGGTGGGGACAATATATACGTCTATAACGTTATATACCCTAACCTAAGGCAACCTAACATCTTGAATGTAGTATTTCACAACATTCCTGGCGGGTCCGCCCCACGTCTCGGTGTGAACATTATATACGTCTATAACGTAATATAACCTAACCTAACCCATCTAGCCCCTCGCTGGTAATGTTTTACAGAATCTCGGTCGTGTCGTCCCGTATGTCTCGGTGCGGACATTATATACGTCTATAACGTTATATATCCTAACCTAAGGCAACTTAACATCTCAGATGTAGTATTTCACAACATTCCTGGCGGGTCGGCCCCTACTTCTCGGTAGGCACATTATATACGTCTATATCGTAATATAACCTAACCTAACCCATCTAGCCCCTCGCTGGTAATGTTTTACAGAATCTCGGTCGTGTCGTCCCGTATGTCTCGGTGCGGACATTATATACGTCTATAACGTTATATATCCTAACCTAAGGCTACTTAACATCTCGGATGTAGTATTTTCCAACATTCCTGGCGGGTCGGCCGCTACTTCTCGGTGGGCACATTATATACGTCTATATCGTAATATAACCTAACCTAACCCATCTAGACCCTCGCTGGTAATGTTTTACAAAATCCCGGTCGTGTCGGCCCGTACTTCTCGGTGGGGACATTATATACGTCTATAACGTTATATATCCTAACCTAAGGGAACCTAACTTCGCGGATGTAGTATTTCACAGCATTCCTGGCGGGTCGGCGCCAATTCTCGGTGGGAACATTATATACGTATATAACGTAATATAACCTAACCTAACCCATCTAGCCCCTAGCTGGGAATGTTTTACAAAATCCCGGTTATTTCGGGCCGTACTTTTCCGTGGGCACGTTATATACGTCTATAACTTTATATATCCGAACATAAGGGAACCTAATATCTCGGATGTAGTATTTTCCAACAATCCTGGCGGGCCGGCCCCTACTTCTCGGTGGGCACATTATATACGTCTATATCGTAATATAACCTAACCTAACCCATCTAGACCCTCGCTGGTAATGTTTTACAAAATCCCGGTCGTGTCGGCCCGTACGTCTCGGTGCGGACATTATATACGTCTATAACGTTATATATCCTAACCTAAGGGAACCTAACATCTCGGATGTAGTAGTTTCCAACAATCCTGGCGGGTCGGCCCCTACATCTTGGTGGGGACATTATATACGTCTATAACGTAATATAACATAACCTAACCCATCTAGCTCCTCGCTGGTAATGTTTTACAAAATCCCGGTCGTGTCGGCCCGTACGTCTCGGTGCGGACATTATATACGTCTATAACGTTATATATCCTAACCTAAGGGAACCTAACATCTCGGATGTAGTAGTTTCCAACAATCCTGGCGGGTCGGCCCCTACATCTTGGTGGGGACATTATATACGTCTCTAACGTAATATAACATAACCTAACCCATCTAGCTCCTCGCTGGTAATGTTTTACAGAATCTCGGTCGTGTCGGCCCGTACTTCTCGGTGGGGAAATTATATACGTCTATAACGTTATATATCGTAACCTAAGGGAACCTAGCATCTCGGCTGTAGTATTTCACAACATTCCTGGCAGGTCGGCCCCTACTTCTCGGTGGGCACATTATTTACCTCTATATCGTAATATAACCTAACCTAACCCATCTAGAACCTCGCTGGTAATGTTTTACAAAATCCCGGTCGTGTCGGCCCGTAATTCTCGGTGGGGACATTATATACGTCTATAACGTTATATATCCTAACCTAAGGGAACCTATCATCTCGGATGTAGTAGTTTCCAACAATCCTGGCGGGTCGGCCCCTACATCTTGGTGGGGACATTATATACGTCTATAACGTAATATAACATAACCTAACCCATCTAGCTCCTCGCTGGTAATGTTTTACAAAATCTCGGTCGTGTCGGCCAGTACTTCTCGGTGGGGAAATTATATACGTCTATAACGTTATATATCCTAACCTAAGGGAACCTAACATCGCGGATGTAGTATTTCACAGCATTCCTGGCGGGTCGGCGCCAATTCTCGGTGGGAACATTATATACGTATATAACGTAATATAACCTAACCTAACCCATCTAGCCCCTAGCTGGGAATGTTTTACAAAATCCCGATTGTTTCGGGCCGTACTTTTCCGTGGGGACGTTATATACGTCTATAACTTTATATATCCGAACATAAGGGAACCTATTATCTGGGATGCAGTATTTTCCAACAATCCTGGCGGGTCGAACTCAACTTCTCGGTGGGCACATTATATACGTCTATATCGTAATATAACCTAACCTAACCCATCTAGACCCTCGCTGGTAATGTTTTACAGAATCTCGGTCGTGTCGTCCCGTATGTCTCGGTGCGGACATTATATACGTCTATAACGTTATATATCCTAACCTAAGGCTACTTAACATCTCGGATGTAGTATTTTCCAACATTCCTGGCGGGTCGGCCGCTACTTCTCGGTGGGCACATTATATACGTCTATATCGTAATATAACCTAACCTAACCCATCTAGACCCTCGCTGGTAATGTTTTACAGAATGTCGGTCGTGTCGTCCCGTATGTCTCGGTGCGGACATTATATACGTCTATAACGATATATATCCTAACCTAAGGCTACTTAACATCTCGGATGTAGTATTTTCCAACATTCCTGGCGGGTCGGCCGCTACTTCTCGGTGGGCACATTATATACGTCTATATCGTAATATAACCTAACCTAACCCATCTAGATCCTCGCTGGTAATGTTTTACAAAATCCCGGTCGTGTCGGCCCGTACTTCTCGGTGGGGACATTATATACGTCTATAACTTTATATATCCGAACATAAGGGAACCTATTATCTGGGATGCAGTATTTTCCAACAATCCTGGCTGGTCGAACTCAACTTCTCGGTGGGCACATTATATACGTCTATATCGTAATATAACCTAACCTAACCCATCTAGACCCTCGCTGGTAATGTTTTACAAAATCCCGGTCGTGTCGGCCCGTACTTCTCGGTGGGGACAATATATACGTCTATAACGTTATATACCCTAACCTAAGGCAACCTAACATCTTGAATGTACTATTTCACAACATTCCTGGCGGGTCCGCCCCACGTCTCGGTGTGAACATTATATACGTCTATAACGTAATATAACCTAACCTAACCCATCTAGCCCCTCGCTGGTAATGTTTTACAGAATCTCGGTCGTGTCGTCCCGTATGTCTCGGTGCGGACATTATATACGTCTATAACGTTATATATCCTAACCTAAGGCAACTTAACATCTCAGATGTAGTATTTCACAACATTCCTGGCGGGTCGGCCCCTACTTCTCGGTGGGCACATTATATACGTCTATATCGTAATATAACCTAACCTAACCCATCTAGCCCCTCGCTGGTAATGTTTTACAGAATCTCGGTCGTGTCGTCCCGTATGTCTCGGTGCGGACATTATATACGTCTATAACGTTATATATCCTAACCTAAGGCTACTTAACATCTCGGATGTAGTATTTACCAACATTCCTGGCGGGTCGGCCGCTACTTCTCGGTGGGCACATTATATACGTCTATATCGTAATATAACCTAACCTAACCCATCTAAACCCTCGCTGGTAATGTTTTACAAAATCCCGGTCGTGTCGGCCCGTACTTCTCGGTGGGGACATTATATACGTCTATAACGTTATATATCCTAACCTAAGGGAACCTAACTTCGCGGATGTAGTATTTCACAGCATTCCTGGCGGGTCGGCGCCAATTCTCGGTGGGAACATTATATACGTATGTAACGTAATATAACCTAACCTAACCCATCTAGCCCCTAGCTGGGAATGTTTTACAAAATCCCGGTTATTTCGGGCCGTACTTTTCCGTGGGCACGTTATATACGTCTATAACTTTATATATCCGAACATAAGGGAACCTAATATCTCGGATGTAGTATTTTCCAACAATCCTGGCGGGTCGGCCCCTACTTCTCGGTGGGCACATTATATACGTCTATATCGTAATATAACCTAACCTAACCCATCTAGACCCTCGCTGGTAATGTTTTACAAAATCCCGGTCGTGTCGGCCCGTACGTCTCGGTGGGGACATTATATACGTCTATAACGTTATATATCCTAACCTAAGGGAACCTAACATCGCGGATGTAGTATTTCACAGCATTCCTGGCGGGTCGGCGCCAATTCTCGGTGGGAACATTATATACGTATATAACGTAATATAACCTAACCTAACCCATCTAGCCCCTAGCTGGGAATGTTTTACAAAATCCCGATTGTTTCGGGCCGTACTTTTCCGTGGGGACGTTATATACGTCTATAACTTTATATATCCGAACATAAGGGAACCTATTATCTGGGATGCAGTATTTTCCAACAATCCTGGCGGGTCGAACTCAACTTCTCGGTGGGCACATTATATACGTCTATATCGTAATATAACCTAACCTAACCCATCTAGACCCTCGCTGGTAATGTTTTACAAAATCCCGGTCGTGTCGGCCCGTACTTCTCGGTGGGGACAATATATACGTCTATAACGTTATATACCCTAACCTAAGGCAACCTAACATCTTGAATGTAGTATTTCACAACATTCCTGGCGGGTCCGCCCCACGTCTCGGTGTGAACATTATATACGTCTATAACGTAATATAACCTAACCTAACCCATCTAGCCCCTCGCTGGTAATGTTTTACAGAATCTCGGTCGTGTCGTCCCGTATGTCTCGGTGCGGACATTATATACGTCTATAACGTTATATATCCTAACCTAAGGCAACTTAACATCTCAGATGTAGTATTTCACAACATTCCTGGCGGGTCGGCCCCTACTTCTCGGTAGGCACATTATATACGTCTATATCGTAATATAACCTAACCTAACCCATCTAGCCCCTCGCTGGTAATGTTTTACAGAATCTCGGTCGTGTCGTCCCGTATGTCTCGGTGCGGACATTATATACGTCTATAACGTTATATATCCTAACCTAAGGCTACTTAACATCTCGGATGTAGTATTTTCCAACATTCCTGGCGGGTCGGCCGCTACTTCTCGGTGGGCACATTATATACGTCTATATCGTAATATAACCTAACCTAACCCATCTAGACCCTCGCTGGTAATGTTTTACAAAATCCCGGTCGTGTCGGCCCGTACTTCTCGGTGGGGACATTATATACGTCTATAACGTTATATATCCTAACCTAAGGGAACCTAACTTCGCGGATGTAGTATTTCACAGCATTCCTGGCGGGTCGGCGCCAATTCTCGGTGGGAACATTATATACGTATATAACGTAATATAACCTAACCTAACCCATCTAGCCCCTAGCTGGGAATGTTTTACAAAATCCCGGTTATTTCGGGCCGTACTTTTCCGTGGGCACGTTATATACGTCTATAACTTTATATATCCGAACATAAGGGAACCTAATATCTCGGATGTAGTATTTTCCAACAATCCTGGCGGGCCGGCCCCTACTTCTCGGTGGGCACATTATATACGTCTATATCGTAATATAACCTAACCTAACCCATCTAGACCCTCGCTGGTAATGTTTTACAAAATCCCGGTCGTGTCGGCCCGTACGTCTCGGTGCGGACATTATATACGTCTATAACGTTATATATCCTAACCTAAGGGAACCTAACATCTCGGATGTAGTAGTTTCCAACAATCCTGGCGGGTCGGCCCCTACATCTTGGTGGGGACATTATATACGTCTATAACGTAATATAACATAACCTAACCCATCTAGCTCCTCGCTGGTAATGTTTTACAAAATCCCGGTCGTGTCGGCCCGTACGTCTCGGTGCGGACATTATATACGTCTATAACGTTATATATCCTAACCTAAGGGAACCTAACATCTCGGATGTAGTAGTTTCCAACAATCCTGGCGGGTCGGCCCCTACATCTTGGTGGGGACATTATATACGTCTCTAACGTAATATAACATAATCTAACCCATCTAGCTCCTCGCTGGTAATGTTTTACAGAATCTCGGTCGTGTCGGCCCGTACTTCTCGGTGGGGAAATTATATACGTCTATAACGTTATATATCGTAACCTAAGGGAACCTAGCATCTCGGCTGTAGTATTTCACAACATTCCTGGCAGGTCGGACCCTACTTCTCGGTGGGCACATTATTTACCTCTATATCGTAATATAACCTAACCTAACCCATCTAGAACCTCGCTGGTAATGTTTTACAAAATCCCGGTCGTCTCGGCCCGTAATTCTCGGTGGGGACATTATATACGTCTATAACGTTATATATCCTAACCTAAGGGAACCTATCATCTCGGATGTAGTAGTTTCCAACAATCCTGGCGGGTCGGCCCCTACATCTTGGTGGGGACATTATATACGTCTATAACGTAATATAACATAACCTAACCCATCTAGCTCCTCGCTGGTAATGTTTTACAAAATCTCGGTCGTGTCGGCCAGTACTTCTCGGTGGGGAAATTATATACGTCTATAACGTTATATATCCTAACCTAAGGGAACCTAACATCGCGGATGTAGTATTTCACAGCATTCCTGGCGGGTCGGCGCCAATTCTCGGTGGGAACATTATATACGTATATAACGTAATATAACCTAACCTAACCCATCTAGCCCCTAGCTGGGAATGTTTTACAAAATCCCGATTGTTTCGGGCCGTACTTTTCCGTGGGGACGTTATATACGTCTATAACTTTATATATCCGAACATAAGGGAACCTATTATCTGGGATGCAGTATTTTCCAACAATCCTGGCGGGTCGAACTCAACTTCTCGGTGGGCACATTATATACGTCTATATCGTAATATAACCTAACCTAACCCATCTAGACCCTCGCTGGTAATGTTTTACAGAATCTCGGTCGTGTCGTCCCGTATGTCTCGGTGCGGACATTATATACGTCTATAACGTTATATATCCTAACCTAAGGCTACTTAACATCTCGGATGTAGTATTTTCCAACATTCCTGGCGGGTCGGCCGCTACTTCTCGGTGGGCACATTATATACGTCTATATCGTAATATAACCTAACCTAACCCATCTAGACCCTCGCTGGTAATGTTTTACAAAATCCCGGTCGTGTCGGCCCGTACTTCTCGGTGGGGACATTATATACGTCTATAACGTTATATATCCTAACCTAAGGGAACCTAACTTCGCGGATGTAGTATTTCACAGCATTCCTGGCGGGTCGGCGCCAATTCTCGGTGGGAACATTATATACGTATATAACGTAATATAACCTAACCTAACCCATCTAGCCCCTAGCTGGGAATGTTTTACAAAATCCCGGTTATTTCGGGCCGTACTTTTCCGTGGGCACGTTATATACGTCTATAACTTTATATATCCGAACATAAGGGAACCTAATATCTCGGATGTAGTATTTTCCAACAATCCTGGCGGGCCGGCCCCTACTTCTCGGTGGGCACATTATATACGTCTATATCGTAATATAACCTAACCTAACCCATCTAGACCCTCGCTGGTAATGTTTTACAAAATCCCGGTCGTGTCGGCCCGTACGTCTCGGTGCGGACATTATATACGTCTATAACGTTATATATCCTAACCTAAGGGAACCTAACATCTCGGATGTAGTAGTTTCCAACAACACTGGCGGGTCGGCCCCTACATCTTGGTGGGGACATTATATACGTCTATAACGTAATATAACATAACCTAACCCATCTAGCTCCTCGCTGGTAATGTTTTACAAAATCCCGGTCGTGTCGGCCCGTACGTCTCGGTGCGGACATTATATACGTCTATAACGTTATATATCCTAACCTAAGGGAACCTAACATCTCGGATGTAGTAGTTTCCAACAATCCTGGCGGGTCGGCCCCTACATCTTGGTGGGGACATTATATACGTCTCTAACGTAATATAACATAATCTAACCCACCTAGCTCCTCGCTGGTAATGTTTTACAGAATCTCGGTCGTGTCGGCCCGTACTTCTCGGTGGGGAAATTATATACGTCTATAACGTTATATATCGTAACCTAAGGGAACCTAGCATCTCGGCTGTAGTATTTCACAACATTCCTGGCAGGTCGGCCCCTACTTCTCGGTGGGCACATTATTTACCTCTATATCGTAATATAACCTAACCTAACCCATCTAGAACCTCGCTGGTAATGTTTTACAAAATCCCGGTCGTGTCGGCCCGTAATTCTCGGTGGGGACATTATATACGTCTATAACGTTATATATCCTAACCTAAGGGAACCTATCATCTCGGATGTAGTAGTTTCCAACAATCCTGGCGGGTCGGCCCCTACATCTTGGTGGGGACATTATATACGTCTATAACGTAATATAACATAACCTAACCCATCTAGCTCCTCGCTGGTAATGTTTTACAAAATCTCGGTCGTGTCGGCCAGTACTTCTCGGTGGGGAAATTATATACGTCTATAACGTTATATATCCTAACCTAAGGGAACCTAACATCGCGGATGTAGTATTTCACAGCATTCCTGGCGGGTCGGCGCCAATTCTCGGTGGGAACATTATATACGTATATAACGTAATATAACCTAACCTAACCCATCTAGCCCCTAGCTGGGAATGTTTTACAAAATCCCGATTGTTTCGGGCCGTACTTTTCCGTGGGGACGTTATATACGTCTATAACTTTATATGTCCGAACATAAGGGAACCTATTATCTGGGATGCAGTATTTTCCAACAATCCTGGCGGGTCGAACTCAACTTCTCGGTGGGCACATTATATACGTCTATATCGTAATATAACCTAACCTAACCCATCTAGACCCTCGCTGGTAATGTTTTACAGAATCTCGGTCGTGTCGTCCCGTATGTCTCGGTGCGGACATTATATACGTCTATAACGTTATATATCCTAACCTAAGGCTACTTAACATCTCGGATGTAGTATTTTCCAACATTCCTGGCGGGTCGGCCGCTACTTCTCGGTGGGCACATTATATACGTCTATATCGTAATATAACCTAACCTAACCCATCTAGACCCTCGCTGGTAATGTTTTACAGAATGTCGGTCGTGTCGTCCCGTATGTCTCGGTGCGGACATTATATACGTCTATAACGATATATATCCTAACCTAAGGCTACTTAACATCTCGGATGTAGTATTTTCCAACATTCCTGGCGGGTCGGCCGCTACTTCTCGGTGGGCACATTATATACGTCTATATCGTAATATAACCTAACCTAACCCATCTAGACCCTCGCTGGTAATGTTTTACAAAATCCCGGTCGTGTCGGCCCGTACTTCTCGGTGGGGACATTATATACGTCTATAACTTTATATATCCGAACATAAGGGAACCTATTATCTGGGATGCAGTATTTTCCAACAATCCTGGCTGGTCGAACTCAACTTCTCGGTGGGCACATTATATACGTCTATATCGTAATATAACCTAACCTAACCCATCTAGACCCTCGCTGGTAATGTTTTACAAAATCCCGGTCGTGTCGGCCCGTACTTCTCGGTGGGGACAATATATACGTCTATAACGTTATATACCCTAACCTAAGGCAACCTAACATCTTGAATGTAGTATTTCACAACATTCCTGGCGGGTCCGCCCCACGTCTCGGTGTGAACATTATATACGTCTATAACGTAATATAACCTAACCTAACCCATCTAGCCCCTCGCTGGTAATGTTTTACAGAATCTCGGTCGTGTCGTCCCGTATGTCTCGGTGCGGACATTATATACGTCTATAACGTTATATATCCTAACCTAAGGCAACTTAACATCTCAGATGTAGTATTTCACGACATTCCTGGCGGGTCGGCCCCTACTTCTCGGTGGGCACATTATATACGTCTATATCGTAATATAACCTAACCTAACCCATCTAGCCCCTCGCTGGTAATGTTTTACAGAATCTCGGTCGTGTCGTCCCGTATGTCTCGGTGCGGACATTATATACGTCTATAACGTTATATATCCTAACCTAAGGCTACTTAACATCTCGGATGTAGTATTTACCAACATTCCTGGCGGGTCGGCCGCTACTTCTCGGTGGGCACATTATATACGTCTATATCGTAATATAACCTAACCTAACCCATCTAGACCCTCGCTGGTAATGTTTTACAAAATCCCGGTCGTGTCGGCCCGTACTTCTCGGTGGGGACATTATATACGTCTATAACGTTATATATCCTAACCTAAGGGAACCTAACTTCGCGGATGTAGTATTTCACAGCATTCCTGGCGGGTCGGCGCCAATTCTCGGTGGGAACATTATATACGTATATAACGTAATATAACCTAACCTAACCCATCTAGCCCCTAGCTGGGAATGTTTTACAAAATCCCGGTTATTTCGGGCCGTACTTTTCCGTGGGCACGTTATATACGTCTATAACTTTATATATCCGAACATAAGGGAACCTAATATCTCGGATGTAGTATTTTCCAACAATCCTGGCGGGTCGGCCCCTACTTCTCGGTGGGCACATTATATACGTCTATATCGTAATATAACCTAACCTAACCCATCTAGACCCTCGCTGGTAATGTTTTACAAAATCCCGGTCGTGTCGGCCCGTACGTCTCGGTGCGGACATTATATACGTCTATAACGTTATATATCCTAACCTAAGGGAACCTAACATCTCGGATGTAGTAGTTTCCAACAATCCTGGCGGGTCGGCCCCTACATCTTGGTGGGGACATTATATACGTCTATAACGTAATATAACATAACCTAACCCATCTAGCTCCTCGCTGGTAATGTTTTACAAAATCCCGGTCGTGTCGGCCCGTACGTCTCGGTGCGGACATTATATACGTCTATAACGTTATATATCCTAACCTAAGGGAACCTAACATCTCGGATGTAGTAGTTTCCAACAATCCTGGCGGGTCAGCCCCTACATCTTGGTGGGGACATTATATACGTCTCTAACGTAATATAACATAACCTAACCCATCTAGCTCCTCGCTGGTAATGTTTTACAGAATCTCGGTCGTGTCGGCCCGTACTTCTCGGTGGGGAAATTATATACGTCTATAACGTTATATATCGTAACCTAAGGGAACCTAGCATCTCGGCTGTAGTATTTCACAACATTCCTGGCAGGTCGGCCCCTACTTCTCGGTGGGCACATTATTTACCTCTATATCGTAATATAACCTAACCTAACCCATCTAGAACCTCGCTGGTAATGTTTTACAAAATCCCGGTCGTGTCGGCCCGTAATTCTCGGTGGGGACATTATATACGTCTATAACGTTATATATCCTAACCTAAGGGAACCTATCATCTCGGATGTAGTAGTTTCCAACAATCCTGGCGGGTCGGCCCCTACATCTTGGTGGGGACATTATATACGTCTATAACGTAATATAACATAACCTAACCCATCTAGCTCCTCGCTGGTAATGTTTTACAAAATCTCGGTCGTGTCGGCCAGTACTTCTCGGTGGGGAAATTATATACGTCTATAACGTTATATATCCTAACCTAAGGGAACCTAACATCGCGGATGTAGTATTTCACAGCATTCCTGGCGGGTCGGCGCCAATTCTCGGTGGGAACATTATATACGTATATAACGTAATATAACCTAACCTAACCCATCTAGCCCCTAGCTGGGAATGTTTTACAAAATCCCGATTGTTTCGGGCCGTACTTTTCCGTTGGGACGTTATATACGTCTATAACTTTATATATCCGAACATAAGGGAACCTATTATCTGGGATGCAGTATTTTCCAACAATCCTGGCGGGTCGAACTCAACTCCTCGGTGGGCACATTATATACGTCTATATCGTAATATAACCTAACCTAACCCATCTAGACCCTCGCTGGTAATGTTTTACAAAATCCCGGTCGTGTCGGCCCGTACTTCTCGGTGGGGACATTATATACGTCTATAACGTTATATACCCTAACCTAAGGCAACCTAACATCTTGAATGTAGTATTTCACAACATTCCTGGCGGGTCCGCCCCACGTCTCGGTGTGAACATTATATACGTCTATAACGTAATATAACCTAACCTAACCCATCTAGCCCCTCGCTGGTAATGTTTTACAAAATCCCGGTCCTGTCGGCCCGTATGTCTCTGTGCGGACATTATATACGCCTATAACGTTATATATCCTAACCTAAGGCAACTTAACATCTCAGATGTAGTATTTCACAACATTCCTGGCGGGTCGGCCCCTACTTCTCGGTGGGCACATTATATACGTCTATATCGTAATATAACCTAACCTAACCCATCTAGACCCTCGCTGGTAATGTTTTACAGAATCTCGGTCGTGTCGTCCCGTATGTCTCGGTGCGGACATTATATACGTCTATAACGTTATATATCCTAACCTAAGGCTACTTAACATCTCGGATGTAGTATTTTCCAACATTCCTGGCGGGTCGGCCGCTACTTCTCGGTGGGCACATTATATACGTCTATATCGTAATATAACCTAACCTAACCCATCTAGACCCTCGCTGGTAATGTTTTACAAAATCCCGGTCGTGTCGGCCCGTACTTCTCGGTGGGGACATTATATACGTCTATAACGTTATATATCCTAACCTAAGGGAACCTAACTTCGCGGATGTAGTATTTCACAGCATTCCTGGCTGGTCGGCGCCAATTCTCGGTGGGAACATTATATACGTATATAACGTAATATAACCTAACCTAACCCATCTAGCCCCTAGCTGGGAATGTTTTACAAAATCCCGGTTGTTTCGTGCCGTACTTTTCCGTGGGCACGTTATATACGTCTATAACTTTATATATCCGAACATAAGGGAACCTAATATCTCGGATGTAGTATTTTCCAACAATCCTGGCGGGTCGGACCCAACTTCTCGGTGGGCACATTATATACGTCTATATCGTAATATAACCTAACCTAACCCATCTAGACCCTCGCTGGTAATGTTTTACAAAATCCCGGTCGTGTCGGCCCGTACGTCTCGGTGCGGACATTATATACGTCTATAACGTTATATATCCTAACCTAAGGGAACCTAACTTCGCGGATGTAGTATTTCACAGCATTCCTGGCGGGTCGGCGCCAATTCTCGGTGGGAACATTATATACGTATATAACGTAATATAACCTAACCTAACCCATCTAGCCCCTAGCTGGGAATGTTTTACAAAATCCCGGTTGTTTCGGGCCGTACTTTTCCGTGGGCACGTTATATACGTCTATAACTTTATATATCCGAACATAAGGGAACCTAATATCTCGGATGTAGTATTTTCCAACAATCCTGGCGTGTCGGACCCAACTTCTCGGTGGGCACATTATATACGTCTATATCGTAATATAACCTAACCTAACCCATCTAGACCCTCGCTGGTAATGTTTTACAAAATCCCGGTCATGTCGGCCCGTACGTCTCGGTGCGGACATTATATACGTCTATAACGTTATATATCCTAACCTAAGGGAACCTAACATCTCGGATGTAGTAGTTTCCAACAATCCTGGCGGGTCGGCCCCTACATCTTGGTGGGGACATTATATACGTCTATAACGTAATATAACATAACCTAACCCATCTAGCTCCTCGCTGGTAATGTTTTACAGAATCTCGGTCGTGTCGGCCCGTACTTCTCGGTGGGGAAATTATATACGTCTATAACGTTATATATCCTAACCTAAGGGAACCTAACATCGCGGATGTAGTATTTCACAGCATTCCTGGCGGGTCGGCGCCAATTCTCGGTGGGAACATTATATACGTATATAACGTAATATAACCTAACCTAACCCATCTAGCCCCTAGCTGGGAATGTTTTACAAAATCCCGATTGTTTCGGGCCGTACTTTTCCGTGGGGACGTTATATACGTCTATAACTTTATATATCCGAACATAAGGGAACCTAACATCTGGGATGTAGTATTTTCCAACAATCCTGGCGGGTCCAACTCAACTTCTCGGTGGGCACATTATATACGTCTATATCGTAATATAACCTAACCTAACCCATCTAGACCCTCGCTGGTAATGTTTTACAAAATTCCGGTCGTGTCGGCCCGTACTTCTCGGTGGGGACATTATATACGTCTATAACGTTATATACCCTAACCTAAGGCAACCTAACATCTTGAATGTAGTATTTCACAACATTCCTGGCGGGTCCGCCCCACGTCTCGGTGTGAACATTATATACGTCTATAACGTAATATAACCTAACCTAACCCATCTAGCCCCTCGCTGGTAATGTTTTACAAAATCCCGGTCGTGTCGGCCCGTATGTCTCTGTGCGGACATTATATACGTCTATAACGTTATATATCCTAACCTAAGGCAACTTAACATCTCAGATGTAGTATTTCACAACATTCCTGGCGGGTCGGCCCCTACTTCTCGGTGGGCACATTATATACGTCTATATCGTAATATAACCTAACCTAACCCATCTAGACCCTCGCTGGTAATGTTTTACAGAATCTCGGTCGTGTCGTCCCGTATGTCTCGGTGCGGACATTATATACGTCTATAACGTTATATATCCTAACCTAAGGCTACTTAACATCTCGGATGTAGTATTTTCCAACATTCCTGGCGGATCGGCCGCTACTTCTCGGTGGGCACATTATATACGTCTATATCGTAATATAACCTAACCTAACCCAACTAGACCCTCGCTGGTAATGTTTTACAAAATCCCGGTCGTGTCGGCCCGTACATCTCGGTGGGGACATTATATACGTCTATAACGTTATATATCCTAACCTAAGGGAACCTAACTTCGCGGATGTAGTATTTCACAGCATTCCTGGCTGGTCGGCGCCAATTCTCGGTGGGAACATTATATACGTATATAACGTAATATAACCTAACCTAACCCATCTAGCCCCTAGCTGGGAATGTTTTACAAAATCCCGGTTGTTTCGGGCCGTACTTTTCCGTGGGCACGTTATATACGTCTATAACTTTATATATCCGAACATAAGGGAACCTAATATCTCGGATGTAGTATTTTCCAACAATCCTGGCGGATCGGACCCAACTTCTCGGTGGGCACATTATATACGTCTATATCGTAATATAACCTAACCTAACCCATCTAGACCCTCGCTGGTAATGTTTTACAAAATCCCGGTCGTGTCGGCCCGTACGTCTCGGTGCGGACATTATATACGTCTATAACGTTATATATCCTAACCTAAGGAAACCTAACTTCGCGGATGTAGTATTTCACAGCATTCCTGGCGGGTCGGCGCCAATTCTCGGTGGGAACATTATATACGTATATAACGTAATATAACCTAACCTAACCCATCTAGCCCCTAGCTGGGAATGTTTTACAAAATCCCGGTTGTTTCGGGCCGTACTTTTCCGTGGGCACGTTATATACGTCTATAACTTTATATATCCGAACATAAGGGAACCTAATATCTCGGATGTAGTATTTTCCAACAATCCTGGCGGGTCGGCCCCTACTTCTCGGTGGGCCCATTATATACGTCTATATCGTAATATAACCTAACCTAACCCATCTAGACCCTCGCTGGTAATGTTTTACAAAATCCCGGTCGTGTCGGCCCGTACGTCTCGGTGCGGACATTATATACGTCTATAACGTTATATATCCTAACCTAAGGGAACCTAACATCTCGGATGTAGCAGTTTCCAACAATCCTGGCGGGTCGGCCCCTACATCTTGGTGGGGACATTATATACGTCTATAACGTAATATAACATAACCTAACCCATCTAGCTCCTCGCTGGTAATGTTTTACAGAATCTCGGTCGTGTCGGCCCGTACTTCTCGGTGGGGAAATTATATACGTCTATAACGTTATATATCGTAACCTAAGGGAACCTAGCATCTCGGCTGTAGTATTTCACAACATTCCTGGCAGGTCGGCCCCTACTTCTCGGTGGGCACATTATTTACCTCTATATCGTAATATAACCTAACCTAACCCATCTAGAACCTCGCTGGTAATGTTTTACAAAGTCCCGGGCGTGTCGGCCCGTACTTCTCGGTGGGGACATTATATACGTCTATAACGTTATATATCCTAACCTAAGGGAACCTAACTTCGCGGATGTAGTATTTCACAGCATTCCTGGCGGGTCGGCGCCAATTCTCGGTGGGAACATTATATACGTATATAACGTAATATAACCTAACCTAACCCATCTAGCCCCTAGCTGGGAATGTTTTACAAAATCCCGGTTGTTTCGGGCCGTACTTTTCCGTGGGCACGTTATATACGTCTATAACTTTATATATCCGAACATAAGGGAACCTAATATCTCGGATGTAGTATTTTCCAACAATCCTGGCGTGTCGGACCCAACTTCTCGGTGGGCACATTATATACGTCTATATCGTAATATAACCTAACCTAACCCATCTAGACCCTCGCTGGTAATGTTTTACAAAATCCCGGTCATGTCGGCCCGTACGTCTCGGTGCGGACATTATATACGTCTATAACGTTATATATCCTAACCTAAGGGAACCTAACATCTCGGATGTAGTAGTTTCCAACAATCCTGGCGGGTCGGCCCCTACATCTTGGTGGGGACATTATATACGTCTATAACGTAATATAACATAACCTAACCCATCTAGCTCCTCGCTGGTAATGTTTTACAGAATCTCGGTCGTGTCGGCCCGTACTTCTCGGTGGGGAAATTATATACGTCTATAACGTTATATATCCTAACCTAAGGGAACCTAACATCGCGGATGTAGTATTTCACAGCATTCCTGGCGGGTCGGCGCCAATTCTCGGTGGGAACATTATATACGTATATAACGTAATATAACCTAACCTAACCCATCTAGCCCCTAGCTGGGAATGTTTTACAAAATCCCGATTGTTTCGGGCCGTACTTTTCCGTGGGGACGTTATATACGTCTATAACTTTATATATCCGAACATAAGGGAACCTAACATCTGGGATGTAGTATTTTCCAACAATCCTGGCGGGTCCAACTCAACTTCTCGGTGGGCACATTATATACGTCTATATCGTAATATAACCTAACCTAACCCATCTAGACCCTCGCTGGTAATGTTTTACAAAATTCCGGTCGTGTCGGCCCGTACTTCTGGGTGGGGACATTATATACGTCTATAACGTTATATACCCTAACCTAAGGCAACCTAACATCTTGAATGTAGTATTTCACAACATTCCTGGCGGGTCCGCCCCACGTCTCGGTGTGAACATTATATACGTCTATAACGTAATATAACCTAACCTAACCCATCTAGCCCCTCGCTGGTAATGTTTTACAAAATCCCGGTCGTGTCGGCCCGTATGTCTCTGTGCGGACATTATATACGTCTATAACGTTATATATCCTAACCTAAGGCAACTTAACATCTCAGATGTAGTATTTCACAACATTCCTGGCGGGTCGGCCCCTACTTCTCGGTGGGCACATTATATACGTCTATATCGTAATATAACCTAACCTAACCCATCTAGACCCTCGCTGGTAATGTTTTACAGAATCTCGGTCGTGTCGTCCCGTATGTCTCGGTGCGGACATTATATACGTCTATAACGTTATATATCCTAACCTAAGGCTACTTAACATCTCGGATGTAGTATTTTCCAACATTCCTGGCGGGTCGGCCGCTACTTCTCGGTGGGCACATTATATACGTCTATATCGTAATATAACCTAACCTAACCCAACTAGACCCTCGCTGGTAATGTTTTACAAAATCCCGGTCGTGTCGGCCCGTACTTCTCGGTGGGGACATTATATACGTCTATAACGTTATATATCCTAACCTAAGGGAACCTAACTTCGCGGATGTAGTATTTCACAGCATTCCTGGCTGGTCGGCGCCAATTCTCGGTGGGAACATTATATACGTATATAACGTAATATAACCTAACCTAACCCATCTAGCCCCTAGCTGGGAATGTTTTACAAAATCCCGGTTGTTTCTGGCCGTACTTTTCCGTGGGCACGTTATATACGTCTATAACTTTATATATCCGAACATAAGGGAACCTAATATCTCGGATGTAGTATTTTCCAACAATCCTGGCGGATCGGACCCAACTTCTCGGTGGGCACATTATATACGTCTATATCGTAATATAACCTAACCTAACCCATCTAGACCCTCGCTGGTAATGTTTTACAAAATCCCGGTCGTGTCGGCCCGTACGTCTCGGTGCGGACATTATATACGTCTATAACGTTATATATCCTAACCTAAGGAAACCTAACTTCGCGGATGTAGTATTTCACAGCATTCCTGGCGGGTCGGCGCCAATTCTCGGTGGGAACATTATATACGTATATAACGTAATATAACCTAACCTAACCCATCTAGCCCCTAGCTGGGAATGTTTTACAAAATCCCGGTTGTTTCGGGCCGTACTTTTCCGTGGGCACGTTATATACGTCTATAACTTTATATATCCGAACATAAGGGAACCTAATATCTCGGATGTAGTATTTTCCAACAATCCTGGCGGGTCGGCCCCTACTTCTCGGTGGGCCCATTATATACGTCTATATCGTAATATAACCTAACCTAACCCATCTAGACCCTCGCTGGTAATGTTTTACAAAATCCCGGTCGTGTCGGCCCGTACGTCTCGGTGCGGACATTATATACGTCTATAACGTTATATATCCTAACCTAAGGGAACCTAACATCTCGGATGTAGTAGTTTCCAACAATCCTGGCGGGTCGGCCCCTACATCTTGGTGGGGACATTATATACGTCTATAACGTAATATAACATAACCTAACCCATCTAGCTCCTCGCTGGTAATGTTTTACAGAATCTCGGTCGTGTCGGCCCGTACTTCTCGGTGGGGAAATTATATACGTCTATAACGTTATATATCGTAACCTAAGGGAACCTAGCATCTCGGCTGTAGTATTTCACAACATTCCTGGCAGGTCGGCCCCTACTTCTCGGTGGGCACATTATTTACCTCTATATCGTAATATAACCTAACCTAACCCATCTAGAACCTCGCTGGTAATGTTTTACAAAATCCCGGTCGTGTCGGCCTGTAATTCTCGGTGGGGACATTATATACGTCTATAACGTTATATATCCTAACCTAAGGGAACCTATCATCTCGGATGTAGTAGTTTCCAACAATCCTGGCGGGTCGGCCCCTACATCTTGGTGGGGACATTATATACGTCTATAACGTAATATAACATAACCTAACCCATCTAGCTCCTCGCTGGTAATGTTTTACAGAATCTCGGTCGTGTCGGCCCGTACTTCTCGGTGGGGAAATTATATACGTCTATAACGTTATATATCCTAACCTAAGGGAACCTAACATCGCGGATGTAGTATTTCACAGCATTCCTGGCGGGTCGGCGCCAATTCTCGGTGGGAAAATTATATACGTATATAACGTAATATAACCTAACCTAACCCATCTAGCCCCTAGCTGGGAATGTTTTACAAAATCCCGATTGTTTCGGGCCGTACTTTTCCGTGGGGACGTTATATACGTCTATAACTTTATATATCCGAACATAAGGGAACCTAACATCTGGGATGTAGTATTTTCCAACAATCCTGGCGGGTCGAACTCAACTTCTCGGTGGGCACATTATATACGTCTATATCGTAATATAACCTAACCTAACCCATCTAGACCCTCGCTGGTAATGTTTTACAAAATCCCGGTCGTGTCGGCCCGTACTTCTCGGTGGAGACATTATATACGTCTATAACGTTATATACCCTAACCTAAGGCAACCTAACATCTTGAATGTAGTATTTCACAACATTCCTGGCGGGTCCGCCCCACGTCTCGGTGTGAACATTATATACGTCTATAACGTAATATAACCTAACCTAACCCATCTAGCCCCTCGCTGGTAATGTTTTACAGAATCTCGGTCGTGTCGTCCCGTATGTCTCTGTGCGGACATTATATACGTCTATAACGTTATATATCCTAACCTAAGGCAACTTAACATCTCAGATGTAGTATTTCACAACATTCCTGGCGGGTCGGCCCCTACTTCTCGGTGGGCACATTATATACGTCTATATCGTAATATAACCTAACCTAACCCATCTAGACCCTCGCTGGTAATGTTTTACAGAATCTCGGTCGTGTCGTCCCGTATGTCTCGGTGCGGACATTATATACGTCTATAACGTTATATATCCTAACCTAAGGCTACTTAACATCTCGGATGTAGTATTTTCCAACATTCCTGGCGGGTCGGCCGCTACTTCTCGGTGGGCACATTATATACGTCTATATCGTAATATAACCTAACCTAACCCATCTAGACCCTCGCTGGTAATGTTTTACAAAATCCCGGTCGTGTCGGACCGTACTTCTCGGTGGGGACATTATATACGTCTATAACGTTATATATCCTAACCTAAGGGAACCTAACTTCGCGGATGTAGTATTTCACAGCATTCCTGGCTGGTCGGCGCCAATTCTCGGTGGGAACATTATATACGTATATAACGTAATATAACCTAACCTAACCCATCTAGCCCCTAGCTGGGAATGTTTTACAAAATCCCGGTTGTTTCGGGCCGTACTTTTCCGTGCGCACGTTATATACGTCTATAACTTTATATATCCGAACATAAGGGAACCTAATATCTCGGATGTAGTATTTTCCAACAATCCTGGCGGGTCGGACCCAACTTCTCGGTGGGCACATTATATACGTCTATATCGTAATATAACCTAACCTAACCCATCTAGACCCTCGCTGGTAATGTTTTACAAAATCCCGGTCGTGTCGGCCCGTACGTCTCGGTGCGGACATTATATACGTCTATAACGTTATATATCCTAACCTAAGGGAACCTAACATCTCGGATGTAGTAGTTTCCAACAATCCTGGCGGGTCGGCACCTACATCTTGGTGGGGACATTATATACGTCTATAACGTAATATAACATAACCTAACCGATCTAGCTCCTCGCTGGTAATGTTTTACAGAATCTCGGTCGTGTCGGCCCGTACTTCTCGGTGGGGAAATTATATACGTCTATAACGTTATATATCGTAACCTAAGGGAACCTAGCATCTCGGCTGTAGTATTTCACAACATTCCTGGCAGGTCGGCCCCTACTTCTCGGTGGGCACATTATATATGTCTATATCGTAATATAACCTAACATAACCCATCTAGCCCCTCGCTGGTAATGTTTTACAGAATCTCGGTCGTGTCGTCGGGTATGTCTCGGTGCGGACATTATATACGTCTATAACGTTATATATCCTAACCTAAGGCTACTTAACATCTCGGATGTAGTATTTTCCAACATTCCTGGCGGGTCGGCCGCTACTTGTCGGTGGGCACATTATATACGTCTATATCGTAATATAACCTAACCTAACCCATCTAGACCCTCGCTGGTAATGTTTTACAAAATCCCGGTCGTGTCGGCCCGTACGTCTCGGTGCGGACATTATATACGTCTATAACGTTATATATCCTAACCTAAGGGAACCTAACATCTCGGATGTAGTAGTTTCCAACAATCCTGTCGGGTCGGCCCCTACTTCTCGGTGGGCACATTATATACGTTTATATCGTAATATAACCTAACCTAACCCATCTAGACCCTCGCTGGTAATGTTTTACAAAATCCCTGTCGTGTCGGCTCGTACTTCTCGGTGGGGACATTATATACGTCTATAACGTTATATATCCTAACCTAAGGGAACCTAACATCTCGGCTGTAGCATTTCACAACGATCCTGGCGGGTCGGCCCCTACTTCTCGGTGGGCACATTATATACGTCTATATCGTAATATAACCTAACCTAACCCATCGAGACCCTCGCTGGTAATGTTTTACAAAATCCCGGTCGTGTCGGCCCATACTTCTCGGTGGGGATATTATATACGTCTATAACGTTATATAACATAACCTAAGGGAACCTAACATCTCGGCTGTAGTATTTCACAACAATTCTGGCGGGTCGGCGCCAATTCTCGGTGGAAACATTATATACGTCTATAACGTAATATAACCTAACCTAACCCATCTAGCCCCTAGCTGGGAATGTTTTACAGAATCCCCGCCGTGTCGTCCCGTACGTCTCGGTGCGGACATTATATACGTCTATAACTTTATATATCCTAACCTAAGGAAACTTAACATCTCGGATGTAGTGTTTTCCAACATTCCTGGCGGGTCGGCACCAACTTCTCGGTGGGCACATTATATACGTCTATATCGTAATAAAACCTAACCTAACCCATCTAGACCCTCGCTGGTAATGTTTTACAAAATCCCGGTCGTGTCAGCCCGTACGTCTCGGTGGGGACATTATATACGTCTGTAACCTTATATATCCTAACCTAAGGCAACTTAACATCTCAGATGTATTATTTTCCAACATTCCTGGCGGGTCGGCCCCAACTTCTCCGTGGGCACATTATATACGTATATATCGTAATATGACCTAACCTAACCCATCTAGGCCCTCGCTGGTAATGTTTTACAAAATTCCGGTCGTGTGGGCCCGTACTTCTCGGTGGGGACATTATATACGTTTATTACGTTATATATCCTAACCTAAGGCAACTTAACATCTCGGATGTAGTATTTTCCAACATTCCTGGCGGGTCGGCCCCAACTTCTCGGTGGGCACATTATATACGAATATATCGTAATATAACCTAACCCAACCCATCTAGACCCTCGCTGGTAAAGTTTTACAAAATCCCCGTCGTGTCGGCACGTACTTCTCGGTGGGGACATTATATACGTCTGTAACGTTATATATCCTAACCTAAGGGAACCTAACATCGCGGATGTAGTATTTCACAACATACCTGGCGGGTCGGCGCCAATTCTCGGTGGGAACATTATATACGTCTATAACGTAATATAATCTAACCTAACCCATGTAGCCCCTAGCTGGGAATGTTTTACAGAGTCCACGTCGTGTCGTCGCGTACGTCTCGGTGCGGACATTATATACGTATATAACGTTATATATCCTAACCTAAGGAAACTTAACATCTCGGATGTAGTGTTTTCCAACATTCCTGGCGGGTCGGCACCAACTTCTCGGTGGGCACATTATATACGTCTATATCGTAATAAAACCTAACCTAACCCATCTAGACCCTCGATGGTAATGTTTTACAAAATCCCGGTCATGTCGGCCCGTACTTCTCGGTGCGGTCATTATATACGTCTATAACTTTATATATCCTAACCTAAGGGAACCTAACATCGCGGATGGAGTATTTCACAACACCCCTGGCGGGTCGGCGCCAATTCTCGGTGGGAACATTATATACGTCTATAACGTAATATAACCTAACCTAATCCATCTAGCCCCTAGCTGGGAATGTTTTTCAGAATCCCCGTCGTGTCGTCCCGTACGTCTCGGTGCGGACATTATATACGTCTATAACGTTATATATCCAAACCTAAGGCGGCCTAACATCTCAAATGTTGTATTTGACAACATTCCAGGCGTGACGGTCCCTACTTCTCGGTGGGGACATTATATACGTCTATATCGTAATATAACCTAACCTAACCCATTTTGCTCCTCGCTGGTAATATTTTACAAAATCCCGGTCGTGTCTTCCCGTACGTCTCGGTGCGGTCATTATATACGTCTACAACGTTATATACCCTAACCTAAGGGAACCTAACATCTCGGATGTAGTAGTTTCCAACAATCCTGGCGGGTCGGCCCCTACTTCTCGGTGGGCACATTATATACGTTTATATCGTAATATAACCTAACCTAACCCATCTTGACCCTCGCTGGTAATGTTTTACAAAATCCCTGTCGTGTCGGCCCGTACTTCTCGGTGGGGACATTATATAAGTGTATAACGTTATACATCCTAACCTAAGGGTACCTAACATCTCGGCTGTAGTATTTCACAACAATCCTTGCGGGTCGGCGCCAATTCTCGGTGGGAACATTATATACGTCTATAACGTAATATAACCTAACCTAACCCATCTAGCCCCTAGCTGGGAATGTTTTACAAAATCCCGGTCGTGTCGGCCCGTACTTTTCCGTGGGGACATTATATACGTCTACAACTTTATATATCCTAACCTAAGGGAACCTAACATGTCGGATGTAGTATTTTCCAACATTCCTGGGGGGTCGGCTCCTACTTCTCGGTGGGCACATTATATACGTCTATATCGTAATATAACCTAACCTAACCCATCTACACCCTCGCTGGGAATGTTTTACAAAATCCCGGTCGTGTCGGCCCGTACTTTTCCGTGGGGACGTTATACACGTCTATAACTTTATATATCCAAACCTAAGGGAACCTAATATCTCGGATGTAGTATTTCACAACAATCCTGGCGGGTCGGCGCCAATTCTCGGTGGGAACATTATATACGTCTATATCGTAATATAACCTAACCTAACCCATCTAGACCCTCGCTGGTAATGTTTTACAAAATCCCGGTCGTGTCGGCCCATACGTCTCGGTGGGGACATTATATACGTCTATAACGTTATATATCCTAACCTAAGGGAACCTAACATCTCGGCTGTAGTATCTCACAACAATCCTTGCGGGTCGGCGCCAATTCTCGGTGGGAACATTATATACGTCTATAACGTAATATAACCTAACCTAACCCATCTAGCCCCTAGCTGGGAATGTTTTACAAAATCCCGGTCGTGTCGGCCCGTACTTTTCCGTCGGGACATTATATACGTCTACAAATTTATATATCCTAACCTAAGGGAACCTAACATCTCGGATGTAGTATTTTCCAACATTCCTGGGGGGTCGGCTCCTACTTCTCGGTGGGCACATTATATACGTCTATATCGTAATATAACCTAACCTAACCCATCTAGACCCTCGCTGGGAATGTTTTACAAAATCACGGTCGTGTCGGCCCGTACTTTTCCGTGGGGACATTATATACGTCTACAACTTTATATATCCTAACCTAAGGGAACCTAACATCTCGGATGTAGTATTTTCCAACATTCCTGGGGGGTCGGCTCCTACTTCTCGGTGGGCACATTATATACGTCTATATCGTAATATAACCTAACCTAACCCATCTAGACCCTCGCTGGGAATGTTTTACAAAATACCGGTCGTTTCGGGCCGTACTTTTGAGTGGGGACGTTATACACGTCTATAACTTTATATATCCAAACCTAAGGGAAGCTAATATCTCGGATGTAGTATTTTCCAACAATCCTGGCGGGTCGGACCCAACTTCTCGGTGGGCACATTATATACGTCTATATCGTAATATAACCTGACCTAACCCATCTAGACCCTCGCTGGTAATGTTTTACAAAATCCCGGTCATGTCGGCCCGTACTTCTCGGTGGGGACATTATATACGTCTATAACGTTATATATCCTAACCTAAGGGAACCTAACATCTCGGCTGTAGTATTTCACAACAATACTTGCGGGTCGGCGCCAATTCTCGGTGGGAACATTATATACGTCTATATCGTAATATAACCTAACCTAACCCATCTAGACCCTCGCTGGTAATGTTTTACAAAATCCCGGTCGTTTCGGGCCGTTCTTTTGAGTGGGGACGTTATACACGTCTATAACTTTATATATCCAAACCTAAGGGAACCTAATATCTCGGATGTAGTATTTTCCAACAATCCTGGCGGGTCGGACCCAACTTCTCGGTGGGCACATTATATACGTCTATGTCGTAATATAACCTGACCTAACCCATCTAGACCCTCGCTGGTAATGTTTTACAAAATCCCGGTCATGTCGGCCCGTACTTCTCGGTGGGGACATTATATACGTCTATAACGTTATATATCCTAACCTAAGGGAACATAACATCTCGGCTGTAGTATTTCACAACAATACTTGCGGGTCGGCGCTAATTCTCGGTGGGAACATTATATACGTCTATAACGTAATATAACCTAACCTAACCCATTTTGCCCCTCGGTGATAATGTTTTACAGAATCCCGGTCGTGTCTTCCCGTACGTCTCGGTGCGGACATTATGTACGTCTATAACGTTATATATCCTAACCTAAGGGAACCTAACATCTCGGATGTAGTAGTTGCCAACAATCCTGGCGGGTCGGCCCCTACTTCTCGGTGGGCACATTATATACGTCTATAACGTAATATAACCTAACCTAACCCATCTAGCCCCTAGCTGGGAATGTTTTACAAAATCCCGGTCGTGTCGGCCAGTACTTTTCCGTGGGGACATTATATACGTCTACAACTTTATATATCCTAACCTAAGGGAACCTAACATCTCGGATGTAGTATTTTCCAACATTCCTGGGGGGTCGGCTCCTACTTCTCGGTGGGCACATTATATACGTCTATATCGTAATATAACCTAACCTAACCCATCTAGACCCTCGCTGGGAATGTTTTACAAAATACCGGTCGTTTCGGGCCGTACTTTTGAGTGGGGACGTTATACACGTCTATAACTTTATATATCCAAACCTAAGGGAACCTAATATCTCGGATGTAGTATTTTCCAACAATCCTGGCGGGTCGGACCCAACTTCTCGGTGGGCACATTATATACGTCTATATCGTAATATAACCTGACCTAACCCATCTAGAACCTCGCTGCTAATGTTTTACAAAATCCCGGTCGTGTCGGCCCGTACTTCTCGATGGGGACATTATATACGTCTGTAACGTTATATATCCTAACCTAAGGGAACCTAACATCGCGGATGTAGTATTTCACAACATTCCTGGCGGGTCGGCGCCAATTCTCGGTGGGAACATTATATACGTCTATAACGTAATATAACCTAACCTAACCCATCTAGCCCCTAGCTGGGAATATTTTACAAAATCCCGGTCCTGTCGGCCCGTACTTTTCCGTGGGGACATTATATACGTCTACAAATTTATATACCCTAACATAAGGGAACCTAACATCTCGGATGTAGTATTTTCCAACATTCCTGGGGGGTCAGCTCCTACTTCTCGGTGGGCACATTATATACGTCTATATCGTAATATAACCTAACCTAACCCATCTAGACCCTCGCTGGTAATGTTTTACAAAATCCCGGTCATGTCGGCCCGTACGTCTCGGTGCGGACATTATATACGTCTATAACGTTATATATCCTAACCTAAGGGAACCTAATATCTCGGCTGTAGTATTTCACAACATTCCTGGCGGGTCGGCGCCAATTCTCGGTGGGAACATTATATACGTCTATAACTTAATATAACCTAACCTGACCCATCTAGCCCCTAGCTGGGAATGTTTTACAAAATCCCGGTCGTGTCGGTCCGTACTTTTCCGTGGGGACATTATATACGTCTGTAACGTTATATATCCCAACCTAAGGGAACCTAACATCGCGGATGTAGTATTTCACAACATTCCTGGCGGGTCGGCGCCAATTCTCGGTGGGAACATTATATACGTCTATAACGTAATATAACCTAACCTAACCCATCTAGCCCCTAGCTGGGAATATTTTACAAAATCCCGGTCCTGTCGGCCCGTACTTTTCCGTGGGGACATTATATACGTCTACAAATTTATATACCCTAACCTAAGGGAACCTAACATCTCGGATGTAGTATTTTCCAACATTCCTGGGGGGTCAGCTCCTTCTTCTCGGTGGGCACATTATATACGTCTATATCGTAATATAACCTAACCTAACCCATCTAGACCCTCGCTGGTAATGTTTTACAAAATCCCGGTCATGTCGGCCCGTACGTCTCGGTGCGGACATTATATACGTCTATAACGCTATATATCCTAACCTAAGGGAACCTAATATCTCGGCTGTAGTATTTCACAACATTCCTGGCGGGTCGGCGCCAATTCTCGGTGGGAACATTATATACGTCTATAACTTAATATAACCTAACCTGACCCATCTAGCCCCTAGCTGGGAATGTTTTACAAAATCCCGGGCGTGTCGGTCCGTACTTTTCCGTGGGGACATTATATACGTCTGTAACGTTATATATCCTAACCTGAGGGAACCTAACATCGCGGATGTAGTATTGCAGAACATTCCTGGCGGGCCAGCGCCAATTCTCGGTGGGAACATTATATACGTCTATAACGTAATATAATCTAACCTAACCCATCTAGCCCCTAGCTGGGAATGTTTTACAGAATCCCCGTCGTGTCGTCCCGTACGTCTCGGTGCGGACATAATATACGTCTATAACGTTATATATCCTAACCTAAGGCGGCCTTACATCTCGAATGTTGTATTTTACAACATTCAAGGCGTGACGATCCCTACTTCTCGGTGGGGAAATTATATGCGTCCATATCGTAATATAACCTAACCTAAACCATTTTGCCCCTCGGTGATAATGTTTTACAGAATCCCGGCCGTGTCGTCACGTACGTCTCTGTAGGGACATTATATGCATCTGTAACGTTATATACCCTAACCTAAGGCAACCTAACATCTCGAATGTAGTATTTCACAACATTCCTGGCGGGTCCGCCCCACTTCTCGGTGGGAACAATATATACGTCTATAACGTAATATAACCTAACCTAACCCATCTAGCCCCTCGCTGGTAGTGTTTTACAGAATCCCGGTCATGTCGGCCCGTACTTCTCGGTGGGGACATTATATACGTCTATAACGTTATATATCCTAACCTAAGGGAACCTAACATCTCGGCTGTAGTATTTCACAACAATACTTGCGGGTCGGCGCCAATTCTCGGTGGAACATTATATACGTCTATAACGTAATATAACCTAACCTAACCCATCTAGCCCCTAGCTGGGAATGTTTTTCAGAATCCCCGTCGTGTCGTCCCGTATGTCTCGGTGCGGACATTATATACGTCTATAACGTTATATATCCTAACCTAAGGCTACTTAACATCTCGGATGTAGTATTTTCCAACATTCCTGGCGGGTCGGCCCCAACTTCTCGGTGGGCACATTATATACGTCTATATCGTAATATAACCTAACCCAACCCATCGAGACCCTCGCTGGTAAAGTTTTACAAAATCCCCGTCGTGTCGGCACGTACTTCTCGGTGGGGACATTATATACGTCTGTAACGTTATATATCCTAACCTAAGGGAACCTAACATCGCGGATGTAGTATTTTACAACAATGCTGGCGGGTCGGACCCAACTTCTCGGTGGGCACATTATATACGTCTATATCGTAATATAACCTGACCTAACCCATCTAGACCCTCGCTGGTAATGTTTTACAAAATCCCGGTCATGTCGGCCCGTACTTCTCGGTGGGGACATTATATACGTCTATAACGTTATATATCCTAACCTAAGGGAACCTAACATCTCGGCTGTAGTAATTCACAACAATACTTGCGGGTCGGCGCCAATTCTCGGTGGGAACATTATATACGTCTATAACGTAATATAACCTAACCTAACCCATGTAGCCCCTAGCTGGGAATGTTTTTCAGAATCCCCGTCGTGTCGTCCCGTACGTCTCGGTGCGGACATTATATACGTCTATAACGTTATATATCCTAACCTAAGGGAACCTAACATCTCGGATGTAGTAGTTTCCAACAATCCTGGCGGGTCGGCCCCTACTTCTCGGTGGGCACATTATATACGTCTATATCGTAATATAACCTAACCTAACCCATCTAGACCCTCGCTGGTAATGTTTTACAAAATCCCGGTCGTGTCGGCCCATACTTCTCGGTGGGGACATTATATACGTCTATAACGTTATATATCCTAACCTAAGGGAACCTAACGTCTCGGCTGTAGTATTTCACAACAATCCTGGCGGGTCGGCGCCAATTCTCGGTGGGAACATTATATACGTCTATAACGTAATATAACCTAACCTAACCCATCTAGCCCCTAGCTGGGAATGTTTTTCAGAATCCCGGTCGTGTCGTCCCGTACGTCTCGGTGCGGGCATTATATACGTCTATAACGTTATATATCCTAACCTAAGGGAACCTAACATCTCGGATGTAGTAGTTTCCATCAATCCTGGCGGGTCGGGCCCAACTTCTCGCTGGGCACATTATATACGTCTATATCGTAATATAACCTAACCTAACCCATCCAGACCCTCGCTGGTAATGTTTTACAAAATCCCGGTCGTGTCGGCCCGTACTTCTCGGTGGGGACATTATATACGTCTCTAACGTTATATATCCTAACCTAAGGGAACCTAACATCGCGGTTGTAGTATTTCACAACATTCCTGGCGGGTCGGCGCCAATTCTCGGTGGGAACATTATATACGTCTATAACGTAATATAACCTAACCTAACCCATCTAGCCCCTAGCTGGGAATGTTTTTCAGAATCCCCGTCGTGTCGTCCCGTACGTCACGGTGCGGACATTATATACTTCTATAACGTTATATATCCTAACCTAAGGGAACCTAACATCTCGGATGTAGTAGTTTCCAACAATCCTGTCGGGTCGGCCCCTACTTCTCGGTAGGCACATTATATACGTCTATATCGTAATATAACCTAACCTTACCCATCTAGACCCTCGCTGGTAATGTTTTACAAAATCCCGGTCGTGTCGGCCCGTACTTCTCTGTGGGGACATTATATACGTCTGTAACGTTATATATCCTAACCTAAGGGAACCTATCATCGCGGATGTAGTATTTCACAACATTCCTGGCGGGTCGGCGCCAATTCTCGGTGGGAACATTATATACGTCTATAACGTAATATAACCTAACCTAACCCATCTAGCCCCTAGATGGGAATATTTTACAAAATCACGGTCCTGTCGGCCCGTACTTTTCCGTGGGGACATTATATACGTCTACAACTTTATATACCCTAACCTAAGGGAACCTAACATCTCGGATGTAGTATTTTCCAACATTCCTGGGGGGTCGGCTCCTACTTCTCGGTGGGCACATTATATACGTCTATATCGTAATATAACCTAACCTAACCCATCTACACCCTCGCTGGGAATGTTTTACAAAATCCCGGTCGTTTCGGGCCGTACTTTTCCGTGGGGACGTTATACACGTCTATAACTTTATATATCCTAACCTAAGGGAACCTAACATCTCGGATGTAGTATTTTCCAACATTCCTGGGGGGTCGGCTCCTACTTCTCGGTGGGCACATTATATACGTCTATATCGTAATATAACCTAACCTAACCCATCTAGACCCTCGCTGGGAATGTTTTACAAAATACCGGTCGTTTCGGGCCGTACTTTTGAGTGGGGACGTTATACACGTCTATAACTTTATATATCCAAACCTAAGGGAACCTAATATCTCGGATGTAGTATTTTCCAACAATCCTGGCGGGTCGGACCCAACTTCTCGGTGGGCACATTATATACGTCTATATCGTAATATAACCTGACCTAACCCATCTAGACCCTCGCTGGTAATGTTTTACAAAATCCCGGTCGTGTCGGCCCGTACTTCTCGATGGGGACATTATGTACGTCTGTAACGTTATATATCCTAACCTAAGGGAACCTAACATCGCGGATGTAGTATTTCACAACATTCCTGGCGGGTCGGCGCCAATTCTCGGTGGGAACATTATATACGTCTATAACGTAATATAACCTAACCTAACCCATCTAGGCCTTGCTGGGAATATTTTACAAAATCCCGGTCCTGTCGGCCCGTACTTTTCCGTGGGGACATTATATACGTCTACAACTTTATATACCCTAACCTAAGGGAACCTAACATCTCGGATGTAGTATTTTCCAACATTCCTGGGGGGTCGGCTCCTACTTCTCGGTGGGCACATTATATACGTCTATATCGTAATATAACCTAACCTAACCCATCTAGACCCTCGCTGGGAATGTTTTACAAAATCCCAGTCGTTTCGGGCCGTACTTTTCCGTGGGGACGTTATACACGTCTATAACTTTATATATCCAAACCTAAGGGAACCTAATATCTCGGATGTAGTATTTTCCAACAATCCTGGCGGGTCGGACCCAACTTCTCGGTGGGCACATTATATACGTCTATATCGTAATATAACCTAACCTAACCCATCTAGACCCTCGCTGGTAATGTTTTACAAAATCCCGGTCATGTCGGCCCGTACTTCTCGGTGGGGACATTATATACGTCTATAACGATATATATCCTAACCTAAGGGAACCTAACATCTCGGCTGTAGTATTTCACAACAATCCTGGCGGGTCGGCGCCAATTCTCGGTGGGAACATTATATACTTCTATAACGTAATATAACCTAACCTAACCCATCTAGCCCCTAGCTGGGAATGTTTTTCAGAATCCCCGTCGTGTCGTCCCGTACGTCACGGTGCGGACATTATATACGTCTATAACGTTATATATCCTAACCTAAGGCGGCCTAACATCTCGAATGTTGTATTTTAAAACATTCCAGGCGTGACGGTCCCTACTTCTCGGATGGGACATTATATACGTCTATATCGTAATATAACCTAACCTAACCCATTTTGCCCCTCGGTGATAATGTTTTACAGAATCCCGGTCGTGTCTTCCCGTACGTCTCGGTGCGGACATTATATACGTCTATAACGTTATATATCCTAACCTAAGGGAACCTAACATCTCGGATGTAGTAGTTTCCAACAATCCTGGCGGGTCGGCCCCTACTTCTCGGTGGGCACATTATATACGTCTATATCGTAATATAACCTAACCTAACCCATCTAGACCCTCGCTGGTAATGTTTTACAAAATCCCGGTCGTGTCGTCCCGTACGTCTCGGTGCGGACATAATATACGTCTATAACGTTATATATCCTAACCTAAGGCGGCCTTACATCTCGAATGTTGTATTTTACAACATTCCAGGCGTGACGAACCCTACTTGTCGGTGTGCACATTATATACGTCTATATCGTAATATAACCTAACCTCACCCATCTAGACCCTCGCTGGTAATGTTTTACAATATCCCCGTCGCGTCGGCACGTACTTCTCGGTGGGGACATTATATACGTCTATATCGTAATATAACCTAACTAACCCATCTAGACCCTCGCTGGTAATGTTTTACAAAATGCCGGCCATGTCGGCCCGTAGTTCTCGGTGCGGACATTATATACGTCTATTACGTTATAAATCCTAACATAAGGGAACCTAATATCTCGGATGTAGTAGTTTCCAACAATCCTGGCGGGTCGGCCCCTACTTCTCGGTGGGCACATTATATACGTCTATATCGTAATATAACCTAATCTAACCCATCTAGACCCTCGCTGGTAATGTTTTACAAAATCCCGGTCGTGTCGGCCCGTACTTCTCGGTGGGGACATTATATACGTCTATAACGTTATATATCCTAACCTAAGGGAACCTAACATCTCGGCTGTAGTATTTCACAACATTCCTGGCGGGTCGGCCCCTACTTCTCGGTGGGCACATTATTTACGTCTATATCGTAATATAATCTAACCTAACCCATCTAGCCCCTAGCTGGGAATGTTTTACAGAATCCCCGTCGTGTCGTCCCGTACGTCTCGGTGCGGACATTATATACGTCTATAACGTTATATATCCTAACCTAAGGCGGCCTAACATCTCGAATGTTGTATTTTACAACATTCCAGGCGTGACGATCCCTACTTCTCGGTGGGGAAATTATATGCGTCCATATCGTAATATAACCTAACCTAAACCATTTTGCCCCTCGGTGATAATGTTTTACAGAATCCCGGCCGTGTCGTCCCGTACGTCTCGGTAGGGACATTATATGCATCTGTAACGTTATATACCCTAACTTAAGGCAACCTAACATCTCGAATGTAGTATTTCACAACATTCCTGGCGGGTCCGCCCCACTTCTCGGTGGGAACAATATATACGTCTATAACGTAATATAAGCTAACCTAACCCATCTAGCCCCTCATTGGTAGTGTTTTACAGAATCTCGGTCGTGTCGTCCCGTATGTCTCGGTGCGGACATTATATACGTCTATAACGTTATATATCCTAACCTAAGGCTACTTAACATCTCGGATGTAGTATTTTCCAACATTCCTGGCGGGTCGGCCCCAACTTCTCGGTGGGCACATTATATACGTCTATATCGTAATATAACCTAACCCAACCCATCGAGAACCTCACTAGTAAAGTTTTACAAAATCCCCGTCGTGTCGGCACGCACTTTTCGGTGGGGACATTATATACGTCTGTAACGTTATATATCCTAACCTAAGGGAACCTTACATCGCGGATGTAGTATTTCACTACATACCTGGCGGGTCGGCGCCAATTCTCGGTGGGAACATTATATACGTCTATATCGTAATATAACCTAACCTAACCCATCTAGACCCTCGCTGGTAATGTTTCACAAAATCCCGGTCGTGTCGGCCGGTACTTCTCGGTGGGTACATTATATACGTCTGTAACGTTATATATCCTAACCTAAGGGAACCTAACATCGCGGATGTAGTATTTCACAACATACCTGGCGGGTCGGCGCCAATTCTCGGTCGGAACATTATATACGTCTATATCGTAATATAACCTAACCTAACCCATCTAGACCCTCGCTGGTAATGTTTTACAAAATCCCGGTCGTGTCGGCCCATACGTCTCGGTGGGGACATTATATACGTCTATAACGTTATATGTCATAACCTAAGGGAACCGAACATCTCGGCTGTAGTATTTCACAACAATTCTGGCGGGTCGGCGCCAATTCTCGGTGGAAACATTATATACGTCTATAACGTAATATAACCTAACCCAACCCATCTAGCCCCTAGCAGGGAATGTTTTACAGAATCCCCGTCGTGTCGTCCCGTACGTCTCGGTGCGGACATTATATACGTCTATAACGTTATATATCCTAACCTAAGGGAACCTAACATCTCGGATGTAGTAGTTTCCAACAGTCCTGGCGTGTCGGCTGCTACTTCTCGGTGGGCACATTATATACGTCTATATCGTAATATAACCTAACCTAACCCATCTAGACCCTCGCTGGGAATGTTTTACAAAATCCCGGTCGTGTCGGCCCGTACTTTTCCGTGGGGACATTATATACGTCTACAACTTTATATATCCTAACCTAAGGGAACCTAACATCTCGGATGTAGTATTTTCCAACATTCCTGTGGGGTCGGCTCCTACTTCTCGGTGGGCACATTATATACGTCTATATCGTAATATAACCTAACCTAACCCATCTACACCCTCGCTGGGAATGTTTTACAAAATCCCGGTCGTTTCGGGCCGTACTTTTCCGTGGGGACGTTATACACGTCTATAACTTTATATATCCAAACCTAAGGGAACCTAATATCTCGGATGTAGTATTTCACAACAATCCTGGCGGGTCGGCGCCGATTCTCGGTGGGAACATTATATACGTCTATAACGTAATATAACCTAACCTATCCCATCTAGCCCCTAGCTGGGAATGTTTTTCAGAATCCCGGTCGTGTCGTCCCGTACGTCTCGGT
>CAXAJV010000973.1:0-160908 GCA_963969225.1 Xylocopa violacea
AGATGTATATAAAGATCCCACGGAGACGTAGAGGCCAACTCGCCAGGAATGTTGTCAAATATTACCGCCGAGATGATAGGTTGGGTCAGGTTAGGTTATATTACGTTATTGATGTATATAAAGGTCCCACGGAGACGTAGATGCCAACAAGCCAGGAATGTGGTCAAATATTACCGCCGAGATGATAGACTGGGTTAGCCTAGCTTATACTATATTATTGTTGTATATAAAGGTCCGACGGAGACGTATAGGCCAACTCGCCAGGAATGTTGTCAAATATTACCGCCGAGATGATAGGTTGGGTTAGGTTAGGTTATATTACGTTATTGATGTATATGAAGGTCAAACCGAGACGTAGAGGCCAACTCGCCAGGAATGTTGTCAAATATTACCGCCGAGATGTTAGGTTGGGTTAGGTTAGGTTATATTACGTTATTGATGTATATAAAGGTCCCACGGAGACGTAGAGGCCAACTCGCCAGGAATGTTTTGAAATATTACCGCCGAGATGTTAGGTTGGGTTAGGTTAGGTTATATTACGTTATAGATGTATTTAAAGGTCCCGCGGAGAGGTAGAGGCCAACAAGCCAGGAATTTGATCAAATATTACCGCCGAGATGTTAGTGTGGGTTAGGTTAGGTTATATTGCGTTATTGATGTATATAAAGGTCCCACGGAGACGTAGAGGCCAACTAGCCAGGTATGTTTTCAAATATTACCGCCGAGATGTTAGATTGGGTTAGCCTAGCTTATGCTATGTTATTGTTGTATATAAAGGTCCGACGGAGACGTATATGCCAACTCGCCAGGAATGTTGTCAAATATTACCGCCGAGATGTTAGGTTGGGTTAGGTTAGGTTATATTACGTTATTGATGTATATAAAGGTCCCACGGAGACGTATAGGCCAACTCGCCGGGAATGTTGTCAAATATTACCGCCGAGATGTTAGCTTGGGTTAGGTTAGGTTATATTACGTTATGGATGTCTATAAAGGTCCCACGGTGACGTAGAGGCCAACTCGCCAGGAATGTTTTCAAATATTACCGCCGAGATGTTGGGTTGGGTTGGGTTAGGTTATATCACGTTATAGATGTATATAAAGGTCCCGCGGAGACGTACAGGCCAGCAAGCCAGGAATGTTGTCAAATATTACCGCCGAGATGATATGTTGGGTTAGGTTAGGTTATATTACGTTATTGATGTATATGAAGGTCCCACGGAGACGTAGAGGCCAACTCGCCAGGAATGTTTTCAAATATTACCGCCGAGATGTTAGGTTGGGTTAGGTTAGGTTATATTACGTTATAGATGTATATAAAGTTCCCACGGAGACGTGGAGGCCAACTCGCCAGGAATGTTGTCAAATATTACCGCCGAGATGATAGGTTGGGTCAGGTTAGGTTATATTACGTTATTGATGTATATAAAGGTCCCACGGAGACGTAGATGCCAACAAGCCAGGAATGTGGTCAAATATTACCGCCGAGATGATAGACTGGGTTAGCCTAGCTTATACTATATTATTGTTGTATATAAAGGTCCGACGGAGACGTATAGGCCAACTCGCCAGGAATGTTATCAAATATTACCGCCGAGATGATAGGTTGGGTTAGGTTAGGTTATATTACGTTATAGATGTATATAAAGGTCCCGCGGAGACGTAGAGGCCAGCAAGCCAGGAATGTGATCAAATATTACCGCCGAGATGTTAGGTTGGGTTAGGTTAGGTTATATTACGTTATTGATGTATATAAATGTACCACGGAGACGTAGAGGCCAACTCGCCATGAATGTTTTCAAATATTACAGCCGAGATGTTAGGTTCGGTTAGGTTAGGTTATAATATGTTATTGATGTATAAAAAGATCCCACGGAGACGTAGAGGCCAACTCGCCAGGTATGTTTTCAAATACTACCTCCGAGATGTTAGGTTGGGTTAGGTTAGGTTAGGTTATATTACGTTATAGATGTATATAAAGATCCCACGGAGACGTAGAGGCCAACTCACCAGGAATGTTTTCAAATATTACCGCCGAGATGTTAGGTTGGGTTAGGTTAGGTTATATTACGTTATAGATGTATATAAAGGTCCCACGGAGACGTAGATGCCAACAAGCCAGGAATGTGTTCAAATATTAACGCCGAGATGTTAGGTTGGGTTAGGTTAGGTTATATTACGTTATAGATGTATTTAAAGGTCCCGCGGAGACGTATAGGCCAACTCGCCGGGAATGTTGTCAAATAATACCGCCGAGATGTTAGCTTGGATTAGGTTAGGTTATATTACGTTATGGATGTCTATAAAGGTCCCACGGTGACGTAGAGGCCAACTCGCCAGGAATGCTTTCAAATATTACCGCCGAGATGTTAGGTTGGGTTAGGTTAGGTTATATCACGTTATAGATGTATATAAAGGTCCCGCGGAGACGTAGAGGCCAACAAGCCAGGAATGTGATCAAATATTACCGCCGAGATGTTAGGTTGGGTTAGGTTAGATTATATAACGTTATAGATGTATATAAAGGTCCCACGGAGACGTAGAGGCCAACAAGCCAGGAATGTGTTCAAATATTACCGCCGAGATGTTAGGTTGGGTTAGGTTAGGTTATATTACGTTATAGATGTATATAAAGATCCCACGGTGACGTAGAGGCCAACTCGCCATGAATGTTTTCAAATATTACCGCCGAGATGTTATTTTGGGTTAGGATACGTCATATTACGTTATTGATGTATATAAATGTACCACGGAGACGTAGAGGCCAACTCGGCATGAATGTTTTCAAATATTACCGCCGAGATGTTAGGTTGGGTTAGGTTAGGTTATATTACGTTATTGATGTGTAAAAAGATCCCACGGAGACGGAGAAGCCAACTCGCCAGGAATGTTGTCAAATATTACCGCCGAGATGTTAGGTTGGGTTAGGTTAGGTTATATAACGTTATGGATGTATATAAAGGTCCCACGTAGGCGTAGAGTGCAACTCGCCAGGAATGTTGTCAAATATTACCGCCGAGGTGTTAGGTTGGGTTAGGTTAGGTTATATTACGTTATAGATGTATATAAAGGTCCCACAGAGACGTAGAGGCCAACAAGCCAGGAATGTGTTCAAATATTACCGCCGAGATGTTAGGTTGGGTTAGGTTAGGTTATATTACGTTATAGATGTATATAAAGATCCCACGGAGACGTAGAGGCCAACTCGCCAGGAATGTTGTCAAATATTACCGCCGAGAAGTTAGGTTGGGTTAGGTTAGGTTATATTACGTTATAGATGTATTTAAAGGTCCCGCGGAGACGTAGAGGCCAACAAGCCAGGAATGTGATCAAACATTACCGCCGAGAAGTTAGGTTGGGTTAGGTTAGGTTATATTACGTTATTGATCTATATAAATGTACCACGGAGACGTAGAGGCCAACTCGCCAGGAATGTTTTCAAATATTACCGCCGAGATGTTAGGTTGGGTTAGGTTAGGTTATATTACGTGGTAGATGTATTTAAAGGTCCCGCGGAGACGTAGAGGACAACAAGCCAGGAATGTGATCAAATATTACCGCCGAGATGTTAGGTTGGGTTAGGTTAGGTTATATTACGTTATTGATGTATATAAACGTCCCACGGATACGTAGAGGCCAACTCGCCAGGTATGTTCTCAAATATTACCGCCGAGATGTTAGGTTCGTTTAGGTTAGGTTATATTACGTTATTGATGTATAAAAAGATCCCACGGAGACGTAGAGGCCAACTCGCCAGGTATGTTTTCAAATACTACCGCCGAGATGTTAGGTTGGGTTAGGTTAGGTTATATTACGTTATTGATGTGTAAAAAGATCCCACGGAGACGGAGAAGCCACCTCGCCAGGAATGTTGTCAAATATTACCGCCGAGATGTTAGGTTGGGTTAGGTTAGGTTATATTACGTTATGGATGGATTTAAAGGTCCCGCGGAGACGTAGAGGCCAGCAAGCCAGGAATGTGATCAAATATTACCGCCGAGATGTTAGGTTGGGTTAGGTTAGGTTATATTACGTTATTGATGTATATAAAGGTCCCACGGAGTCGTAGATGTCAGCAAGCCAGGAATGTGGTCAAATATTACCGCCGAGATGTTAGGTTGGTTTAGGTTAGGTTATATTACGTTATAGATGTATTTAAAGGTCCCGCGGAGACGTAGAGGCCAGCAAGCCAGGAATGTGATCAAATATTACCGCCGAGATGTTAGGTTGGGTTAGGTTAGGTTATATTACGTTATTGATGTATATAAAGGTCCCACGGAGACGTAGATGTCAGCAAGCCAGGAATGTGGTCAAATATTACCGCCGAGATGTTAGCTTGGGTTAGGTTAGGTTATATTACGTTATGGATGTCTATAAAGGTCCCACGGTGACGTAGAGGCCAACTCGCCAGGAATGTTTTCAAATATTACCGCCGAGATGTTAGGTTGTGTTAGGTTAGGTTATATTACGTTATTGATGTATATAAAGGTCCCACGGAGACGTATAGGCCAACTCGCCGGGAATGTTGTCAAATATTACCGCCGAGATGTTAGCTTGGGTTAGGTTAGGTTATATTACGTTATGGATGTCTATAAAGGTCCCACGGTGACGTAGAGGCCAACTCGCCAGGAATGTTGTCAAATATTACCGCCGAGATGTTAGGTTGGGTTAGGTCAGGTTATATTACGTTATTGATGTATATGAAGGTCAAACCGAGACGTAGAGGCCAACTCGCCAGGAATGTTGTCAAATATTATCGCCGAGATGTTAGGTTGGGTTAGGTTAGGTTATATTACGTTATAGATGTATTTAAAGGTCCCGCGGAGACGTAGAGGCCAACAAGCCAGGAATGTGATCAAATATTACCGCCGAGATGTTAGGTTGGGTTAGGTTAGGTTATATTACGTTACTGATGTATAAAAAGATCCCACGGAGACGTAGAGGCCAACTCGCCAGGTATGTTTTCAAATACTACCGCCGAGATGTTAGGTTGGGTTAGGTTAGGTTATATTACGTTATTGATGTGTAAAAAGATCCCACGGAGACGGAGAAGCCACCTCGCCAGGAATGTTGTCAAATATTACCGCCGAGATGTTAGGTTGGGTTAGGTTAGGTTATATCACGTTATAGATGTATATAAAGGTCCCGCGGAGACGTAGAGGCCAACAAGCCAGGAATGTGATCAAATATTACCGCCGAGATGTTATTTTGGGTTAGGATACGTCATATTACGTTATTGATGTATATAAATGTACCACGGAGACGTAAAGGCCAACTCGGCATGAATGTTTTCAAATATTACCGCCGAGATGTTAGGTTGGGTTAGGTTAGGTTATATTACGTTATTGATGTGTAAAAAGATCCCACGGAGACGGAGAAGCCAACTCGCCAGGAATGTTGTCAAATATTACCGCCGAGATGTTAGGTTGGGTTAGGTTAGGTTATATCACGTTATAGATGTATATAAAGGTCCCGCGGAGACGTAGAGGCCAGCAACCCAGGAATGTGATCAAATATTACCGCCGAGATGTTAGGTTGGGATAGGTTAGGTTATATTACGTTATTGATGTATATAAAGGTCCCACGGAGACGTAGAGGCCAACAAGCCAGGAATGTGTTCAAATATTAACGCCGAGATGTTAGGTTGGGTTAGGTTAGGTTATATTACGTTATAGATGTATTTAAAGGTCCCGCGGAGACGTATAGGCCAACTCGCCGGGAATGTTGTCAAATAATACCGCCGAGATGATAGCTTGGGTTAGGTTAGGTTATATTACGTTATGGATGTCTATAAAGGTCCCACGGTGACGTAGAGGCCAACTCGCCAGGAATGTTTTCAAATATTACCGCCGAGATGTTAGGTTGGGTTAGGTTAGGTTATATCACGTTATAGATGTATATAAAGGTCCCGCGGAGACGTAGAGGCCAACAAGCCAGGAATGTGATCAAATATTACCGCCGAGATGTTATTTTGGGTTAGGATACGTCATATTACGTTATTGATGTATATAAATGTACCACGGAGACGTAAAGGCCAACTCGGCATGAATGTTTTCAAATATTACCGCCGAGATGTTAGGTTGGGTTAGGTTAGGTTATATTACGTTATTGATGTGTAAAAAGATCCCACGGAGACGGAGAAGCCACCTCGCCAGGAATGTTGTCAAATATTACCGCCGAGATGTTAGGTTGGGTTAGGTTAGGTTATATTACGTTATGGATGTATTTAAAGGTCCCGCGGAGACGTAGAGGCCAGCAAGCCAGGAATGTGATCAAATATTACCGCCGAGATGTTAGGTTGGGTTAGGTTAGGTTATATTACGTTATTGATGTATATAAAGGTCCCACGGAGTCGTAGATGTCAGCAAGCCAGGAATGTGGTCAAATATTACCGCCGAGATGTTAGGTTGGTTTAGGTTAGGTTATATTACGTTATAGATGTATTTAAAGGTCCCGCGGAGACGTAGAGGCCAGCAAGCCAGGAATGTGATCAAATATTACCGCCGAGATGTTAGGTTGGGTTAGGTTAGGTTATATTACGTTATTGATGTATATAAAGGTCCCACGGAGACGTAGATGTCAGCAAGCCAGGAATGTGGTCAAATATTACCGCCGAGATGTTAGCTTGGGTTAGGTTAGGTTATATTACGTTATGGATGTCTATAAAGGTCCCACGGTGACGTAGAGGCCAACTCGCCAGGAATGTTTTCAAATATTACCGCCGAGATGTTAGGTTGGGTTAGGTTAGGTTATATTACGTTATTGATGTATATAAAGGTCCCACGGAGACGTATAGGCCAACTCGCCGGGAATGTTGTCAAATATTACCGCCGAGATGTTAGCTTGAGTTAGGTTAAGTTATATTACGTTATGGATGTCTATAAAGGTCCCACGGTGACGTAGAGGCCAACTCGCCAGGAATGTTTTCAAATATTACCGCCGAGATGTTAGGTTGGGTTAGGTTAGGTTATATCACGTTATAGATGTATATAAAGGTCCCGCGGAGACGTAGAGGCCAGCAACCCAGGAATGTGATCAAATATTACCGCCGAGATGTTAGGTTGGGATAGGTTAGGTTATATTACGTTATTGATGTATATAAAGGTCCCACGGAGACGTAGAGGCCAACAAGCCAGGAATGTGTTCAAATATTAACGCCGAGATGTTAGGTTGGGTTAGGTTAGGTTATATTACGTTATAGATGTATTTAAAGGTCCCGCGGAGACGTATAGGCCAACTCGCCGGGAATGTTGTCAAATAATACCGCCGAGATGTTAGCTTGGGTTAGGTTAGGTTATATTACGTTATGGATGTCTATAAAGGTCCCACGGTGACGTAGAGGCCAACTCGCCAGGAATGTTTTCAAATATTACCGCCGAGATGTTAGGTTGGGTTAGGTTAGGTTATATTACGTTATAGATGTATATAAAGATCCTACGGAGACGTAGAGGCCAACTCGCCATGAATGTTTTCAAATATTACCGCCGAGATGTTATTTTGGGTTAGGATACGTCATATTACGTTATTGATGTATATAAATGTACCACGGAGACGTAGAGGCCAACTCGGCATGAATGTTTTCAAATATTACTGCCGAGATGTTAGGTTGGGTTAGGTTAGGTTATATTACGTTATTGATGTGTAAAAAGATCCCACGGAGACGGAGAAGCCAACACGCCAGGAATGTTGTCAAATATTACCGCCGAGATGTTAGGTTGGGTTAGGTTAGGTTATATAACGTTATGGATGTATATAAAGGTCCCACGTAGGCGTAGAGTGCAACTCGCCAGGAATGTTGTCAAATATTACCGCCGAGGTGTTAGGTTGGGTTAGGTTAGGTTATATTACGTTATAGATGTATATAAAGGTCCCACAGAGACGTAGAGGCCAACAAGCCAGGAATGTGTTCAAATATTACCGCCGAGATGTTAGGTTGGGTTAGGATACGTCATATTACGTTATTGATGTATATAAATGTACCACGGAGACGTAAAGGCCAACTCGGCATGAATGTTTTCAAATATTACCGCCGAGATGTTAGGTTGGGTTAGGTTAGGTTATATTACGTTATTGATGTGTAAAAAGATCCCACGGAGACGGAGAAGCCACCTCGCCAGGAATGTTGTCAAATATTACCGCCGAGATGTTAGGTTGGGTTAGGTTAGGTTATATTACGTTATGGATGTATTTAAAGGTCCCGCGGAGACGTAGAGGCCAGCAAGCCAGGAATGTGATCAAATATTACCGCCGAGATGTTAGGTTGGGTTAGGTTAGGTTATATTACGTTATTGATGTATATAAAGGTCCCACGGAGTCGTAGATGTCAGCAAGCCAGGAATGTGGTCAAATATTACCGCCGAGATGTTAGGTTGGTTTAGGTTAGGTTATATTACGTTATAGATGTATTTAAAGGTCCCGCGGAGACGTAGAGGCCAGCAAGCCAGGAATGTGATCAAATATTACCGCCGAGATGTTAGGTTGGGTTAGGTTAGGTTATATTACGTTATTGATGTATATAAAGGTCCCACGGAGACGTAGATGTCAGCAAGCTAGGAATGTGGTCAAATATTACCGCCGAGATGTTAGCTTGGGTTAGGTTAGGTTATATTACGTTATGGATGTCTATAAAGGTCCCACGGTGACGTAGAGGCCAACTCGCCAGGAATGTTTTCAAATATTACCGCCGAGATGTTAGGTTGTGTTAGGTTAGGTTATATTACGTTATTGATGTATATAAAGGTCCCACGGAGACGTATAGGCCAACTCGCCGGGAATGTTGTCAAATATTACCGCCGAGATGTTAGCTTGGGTTAGGTTAGGTTATATTACGTTATGGATGTCTATAAAGGTCCCACGGTGACGTAGAGGCCAACTCGCCAGGAATGTTGTCAAATATTACCGCCGAGATGTTAGGTTGGGTTAGGTCAGGTTATATTACGTTATTGATGTATATGAAGGTCAAACCGAGACGTAGAGGCCAACTCGCCAGGAATGTTGTCAAATATTATCGCCGAGATGTTAGGTTGGGTTAGGTTAGGTTATATTACGTTATAGATGTATTTAAAGGTCCCGCGGAGACGTAGAGGCCAACAAGCCAGGAATGTGATCAAATATTACCGCCGAGATGTTAGGTTGGGTTAGGTTAGGTTATATTACGTTACTGATGTATAAAAAGATCCCACGGAGACGTAGAGGCCAACTCGCCAGGTATGTTTTCAAATACTACCGCCGAGATGTTAGATTGGGTTAGGTTAGGTTATATTACGTTATTGATGTGTAAAAAGATCCCACGGAGACGGAGAAGCCACCTCGCCAGGAATGTTGTCAAATATTACCGCCGAGATGTTAGGTTGGGTTAGGTTAGGTTATATCACGTTATAGATGTATATAAAGGTCCCGCGGAGACGTAGAGGCCAACAAGCCAGGAATGTGATCAAATATTACCGCCGAGATGTTATTTTGGGTTAGGATACGTCATATTACGTTATTGATGTATATAAATGTACCACGGAGACGTAAAGGCCAACTCGGCATGAATGTTTTCAAATATTACCGCCGAGATGTTAGGTTGGGTTAGGTTAGGTTATATTACGTTATTGATGTGTAAAAAGATCCCACGGAGACGGAGAAGCCAACTCGCCAGGAATGTTGTCAAATATTACCGCCGAGATGTTAGGTTGGGTTAGGTTAGGTTATATCACGTTATAGATGTATATAAAGGTCCCGCGGAGACGTAGAGGCCAGCAACCCAGGAATGTGATCAAATATTACCGCCGAGATGTTAGGTTGGGATAGGTTAGGTTATATTACGTTATTGATGTATATAAAGGTCCCACGGAGACGTAGAGGCCAACAAGCCAGGAATGTGTTCAAATATTAACGCCGAGATGTTAGGTTGGGTTAGGTTAGGTTATATTACGTTATAGATGTATTTAAAGGTCCCGCGGAGACGTATAGGCCAACTCGCCGGGAATGTTGTCAAATAATACCGCCGAGATGATAGCTTGGGTTAGGTTAGGTTATATTACGTTATGGATGTCTATAAAGGTCCCACGGTGACGTAGAGGCCAACTCGCCAGGAATGTTTTCAAATATTACCGCCGAGATGTTAGGTTGGGTTAGGTTAGGTTATATCACGTTATAGATGTATATAAAGGTCCCGTGGAGACGTAGAGGCCAACAAGCCAGGAATGTGATCAAATATTACCGCCGAGATGTTATTTTGGGTTAGGATACGTCATATTACGTTATTGATGTATATAAATGTACCACGGAGACGTAAAGGCCAACTCGGCATGAATGTTTTCAAATATTACCGCCGAGATGTTAGGTTGGGTTAGGTTAGGTTATATTACGTTATTGATGTGTAAAAAGATCCCACGGAGACGGAGAAGCCACCTCGCCAGGAATGTTGTCAAATATTACCGCCGAGATGTTAGGTTGGGTTAGGTTAGGTTATATTACGTTATGGATGTATTTAAAGGTCCCGCGGAGACGTAGAGGCCAGCAAGCCAGGAATGTGATCAAATATTACCGCCGAGATGTTAGGTTGGGTTAGGTTAGGTTATATTACGTTATTGATGTATATAAAGGTCCCACGGAGTCGTAGATGTCAGCAAGCCAGGAATGTGGTCAAATATTACCGCCGAGATGTTAGGTTGGTTTAGGTTAGGTTATATTACGTTATAGATGTATTTAAAGGTCCCGCGGAGACGTAGAGGCCAGCAAGCCAGGAATGTGATCAAATATTACCGCCGAGATGTTAGGTTGGGTTAGGTTAGGTTATATTACGTTATTGATGTATATAAAGGTCCCACGGAGACGTAGATGTCAGCAAGCCAGGAATGTGGTCAAATATTACCGCCGAGATGTTAGCTTGGGTTAGGTTAGGTTATATTACGTTATGGATGTCTATAAAGGTCCCACGGTGACGTAGAGGCCAACTCGCCAGGAATGTTTTCAAATATTACCGCCGAGATGTTAGGTTGGGTTAGGTTAGGTTATATTACGTTATTGATGTATATAAAGGTCCCACGGAGACGTATAGGCCAACTCGCCGGGAATGTTGTCAAATATTACCGCCGAGATGTTAGCTTGAGTTAGGTTAAGTTATATTACGTTATGGATGTCTATAAAGGTCCCACGGTGACGTAGAGGCCAACTCGCCAGGAATGTTTTCAAATATTACCGCCGAGATGTTAGGTTGGGTTAGGTTAGGTTATATCACGTTATAGATGTATATAAAGGTCCCGCGGAGACGTAGAGGCCAGCAACCCAGGAATGTGATCAAATATTACCGCCGAGATGTTAGGTTGGGATAGGTTAGGTTATATTACGTTATTGATGTATATAAAGGTCCCACGGAGACGTAGAGGCCAACAAGCCAGGAATGTGTTCAAATATTAACGCCGAGATGTTAGGTTGGGTTAGGTTAGGTTATATTACGTTATAGATGTATTTAAAGGTCCCGCGGAGACGTATAGGCCAACTCGCCGGGAATGTTGTCAAATAATACCGCCGAGATGTTAGCTTGGGTTAGGTTAGGTTATATTACGTTATGGATGTCTATAAAGGTCCCACGGTGACGTAGAGGCCAACTCGCCAGGAATGTTTTCAAATATTACCGCCGAGATGTTAGGTTGGGTTAGGTTAGGTTATATCACGTTATAGATGTGTATAAAGGTCCCGCGGAGACGTAGAGGCCAACAAGCCAGGAATGTGATCAAATATTACCGCCGAGACGTTAGGTTGGGTTAGGTTAGATTATATAACGTTATAGATGTATATAAAGGTCCCACGGAGACGTAGAGGCCAACAAGCCAGGAATGTGTTCAAATATTACCGCCGAGATGTTAGGTTGGGTTAGGTTAGGTTATATTACGTTATAGATGTATATAAAGATCCTACGGAGACGTAGAGGCCAACTCGCCATGAATGTTTTCAAATATTACCGCCGAGATGTTATTTTGGGTTAGGATACGTCATATTACGTTATTGATGTATATAAATGTACCACGGAGACGTAGAGGCCAACTCGGCATGAATGTTTTCAAATATTACTGCCGAGATGTTAGGTTGGGTTAGGTTAGGTTATATTACGTTATTGATGTGTAAAAAGATCCCACGGAGACGGAGAAGCCAACACGCCAGGAATGTTGTCAAATATTACCGCCGAGATGTTAGGTTGGGTTAGGTTAGGTTATATAACGTTATGGATGTATATAAAGGTCCCACGTAGGCGTAGAGTGCAACTCGCCAGGAATGTTGTCAAATATTACCGCCGAGGTGTTAGGTTGGGTTAGGTTAGGTTATATTACGTTATAGATGTATATAAAGGTCCCACAGAGACGTAGAGGCCAACAAGCCAGGAATGTGTTCAAATATTACCGCCGAGATGTTAGGTTGGGTTAGGATACGTCATATTACGTTATTGATGTATATAAATGTACCACGGAGACGTAAAGGCCAACTCGGCATGAATGTTTTCAAATATTACCGCCGAGATGTTAGGTTGGGTTAGGTTAGGTTATATTACGTTATTGATGTGTAAAAAGATCCCACGGAGACGGAGAAGCCACCTCGCCAGGAATGTTGTCAAATATTACCGCCGAGATGTTAGGTTGGGTTAGGTTAGGTTATATTACGTTATGGATGTATTTAAAGGTCCCGCGGAGACGTAGAGGCCAGCAAGCCAGGAATGTGATCAAATATTACCGCCGAGATGTTAGGTTGGGTTAGGTTAGGTTATATTACGTTATTGATGTATATAAAGGTCCCACGGAGTCGTAGATGTCAGCAAGCCAGGAATGTGGTCAAATATTACCGCCGAGATGTTAGGTTGGTTTAGGTTAGGTTATATTACGTTATAGATGTATTTAAAGGTCCCGCGGAGACGTAGAGGCCAGCAAGCCAGGAATGTGATCAAATATTACCGCCGAGATGTTAGGTTGGGTTAGGTTAGGTTATATTACGTTATTGATGTATATAAAGGTCCCACGGAGACGTAGATGTCAGCAAGCCAGGAATGTGGTCAAATATTACCGCCGAGATGTTAGCTTGGGTTAGGTTAGGTTATATTACGTTATGGATGTCTATAAAGGTCCCACGGTGACGTAGAGGCCAACTCGCCAGGAATGTTTTCAAATATTACCGCCGAGATGTTAGGTTGGGTTAGGTTAGGTTATATTACGTTATTGATGTATATAAAGGTCCCACGGAGACGTATAGGCCAACTCGCCGGGAATGTTGTCAAATATTACCGCCGAGATGTTAGCTTGGGTTAGGTTAAGTTATATTACGTTATGGATGTCTATAAAGGTCCCACGGTGACGTAGAGGCCAACTCGCCAGGAATGTTTTCAAATATTACCGCCGAGATGTTAGGTTGGGTTAGGTTAGGTTATATCACGTTATAGATGTATATAAAGGTCCCGCGGAGACGTAGAGGCCAGCAACCCAGGAATGTGATCAAATATTACCGCCGAGATGTTAGGTTGGTATAGGTTAGGTTATATTACGTTATTGATGTATATAAAGGTCCCACGGAGACGTAGAGGCCAACAAGCCAGGAATGTGTTCAAATATTAACGCCGAGATGTTAGGTTGGGTTAGGTTAGGTTATATTACGTTATAGATGTATTTAAAGGTCCCGCGGAGACGTAGAGGCCAACAAGCCAGGAATGTGATCAAATATTACCGCCGAGACGTTAGGTTGGGTTAGGTTAGATTATATAACGTTATAGATGTATATAAAGGTCCCACGGAGACGTAGAGGCCAACAAGCCAGGAATGTGTTCAAATATTACCGCCGAGATGTTAGGTTGGGTTAGGTTAGGTTATATTACGTTATAGATGTATATAAAGATCCTACGGAGACGTAGAGGCCAACTCGCCATGAATGTTTTCAAATATTACCGCCGAGATGTTATTTTGGGTTAGGATACGTCATATTACGTTATTGATGTATATAAATGTACCACGGAGACGTAGAGGCCAACTCGGCATGAATGTTTTCAAATATTACTGCCGAGATGTTAGGTTGGGTTAGGTTAGGTTATATTACGTTATTGATGTGTAAAAAGATCCCACGGAGACGGAGAAGCCAACACGCCAGGAATGTTGTCAAATATTACCGCCGAGATGTTAGGTTGGGTTAGGTTAGGTTATATAACGTTATGGATGTATATAAAGGTCCCACGTAGGCGTAGAGTGCAACTCGCCAGGAATGTTGTCAAATATTACCGCCGAGGTGTTAGGTTGGGTTAGGTTAGGTTATATTACGTTATAGATGTATATAAAGGTCCCACAGAGACGTAGAGGCCAACAAGCCAGGAATGTGTTCAAATATTACCGCCGAGATGTTAGGTTGGGTTAGGTTAGGTTATATTACGTTATAGATGTATATAAAGATCCCACGGAGACGTAGAGGCCAACTCGCCAGGAATGTTGTCAAATATTACCGCCGAGATGTTAGGTTGGGTTAGGTTAGGTTATATTACGTTATAGATGTATTTAAAGGTCCCGCGGAGACGTAGAGGCCAACTAGCCAGGAATGCGATCAAATATTACCGCCGAGAAGTTAGGTTGGGTTAGGTTAGGTTATATTACGTTATTGATGTGTAAAAAGATCCCACGGAGACGGAGAAGCCACCTCGCCAGGAATGTTGTCAAATATTACCGCCCAGATGTTAGGTTGGGTTAGGTTAGGTTGTATTACGTTATTGATGTATATAAAGGTCCCACGGAGACGTAGAGGCCAACAAGCCAGGAATGTGTTCAAATATTACCGCCGAGGTGTTAGGTTGGGTTAGGTTAGGTTATATTACGTTATAGATGTATATAAAGGTCCCACAGAGACGTAGAGGCCAACAAGCCAGGAATGTGTTCAAATATTACCGCCGAGATGTTAGGTTGGGTTAGGTTAGGTTATATTACGTTATAGATGTATATAAAGATCCCACGGAGACGTAGAGGCCAACTCGCCAGGAATGTTGTCAAATATTACCGCCGAGATGTTAGGTTGGGTTAGGTTAGGTTATATTACGTTATAGATGTATTTAAAGGTCCCGCGGAGACGTAGAGGTCAACTAGCCAGGAATGCGATCAAATATTACCGCCGAGAAGTTAGGTTGGGTTAGGTTAGGTTATATTACGTTATTGATGTGTAAAAAGATCCCACGGAGACGGAGAAGCCACCTCGCCAGGAATGTTGTCAAATATTACCGCCCAGATGTTAGGTTGGGTTAGGTTAGGTTGTATTACGTTATTGATGTATATAAAGGTCCCACGGAGACGTAGAGGCCAACAAGCCAGGAATGTGTTCAAATATTACCGCCGAGATGTTAGGTTGGGTTAGGTTAGGTTATATTACGTTATAGATGTATTTAAAGGTCCCGCGGAGACGTAGGGGCCAACAAGCCAGGAATGTGATCAAATATTACCGCCGAGATGTTAAGTTGGGTTAGGTTAGGTTATATTACGTTATTGATGTATATAAATGTACCACGGAGACGTAGAGGGCAACTCGCCATGAATGTTTTCAAATATTACCGCCGAGATGTTAGGTTCGGTTAGGTTAGGTTATATTACTTTATTGATGTATAAAAAGATCCCACGGAGACGTAGAGGCCAACGCGCCAGGTATGTTTTCAAATACTACCGCCGAGATGTTAGGTTGGGTTAGGTTAGGTTATATTACGTTATTGATGTGTAAAAAGATCCCACGGAGACGGAGAAGCCAACTCGCCAGGAATGTTGTCAAATATTACCGCCGAGATATTAGGTGGGTTAGGTTAGGTTATATAACGTTATGGATGTATATAAAGGTCCCACGGAGGCGTAGAGGCCAACTCGCCAGGAATGTTGTCAAATATTACCGCCGAGATATTAAGGTTGGGTTAGGTTAGGTTATATTACGTTATAGATGTATATAAAGGTCCCACGGAGACGTAGAGGCCAACAAGCCAGGAATGTGTTCAAATATTACCTCCGAGATGTTAGGTTGGGTTAGGTTAGATTGTATTACGTTATATATGTATATAAAGGTCCCACGGAGACGTAGAGGCCAACAAGCTAGGAATGTGTTCAAATATTACCGCCGAGATGTTAGGTTGGGTTAGGTTAGGTTATATTACGTTATAGATGTATATAAAGATCCCACGGAGACGTAGAGGCCAACTCGCCATGAATGTTTTCAAATATTACCGCCGAGATGTTATTTTGGGTTAGGATAGGTCATATTACGTTATTGATGTATATAAATGTACAACGGGGACGTAGAGGCCAACTCGGCATGAATTTTTTCAAATATTACCGCCGAGATGTTAGGTTTCGTTAGGTTAGGTTATATTACGTTATTGATGTATATAAAGGTCCCGCGGAGACGTAGAGGCCAACTCGCCAGGAATGTTGTCAAACATTAGCGCCGAGATGATAGGTTGGGTTAGGTCAGGTTATATTACGTTATTGATGTATATGAAGGTCAAACCGAGACGTAGAGGCCAACTCGCCAGGAATGTTGTCAAATATTATCGCCGAGATGTTAGGTTGGGTTAGGTTAGGTTATATTACGTTATAGATGTATTTAAAGGTCCCGCGGAGACGTAGAGGCCAACAAGCCAGGAATGTGATCAAATATTACCGCCGAGATGTTAGGTTGGGTTAGGTTAGGTTATATTACGTTACTGATGTATAAAAAGATCCCACGGAGACGTAGAGGCCAACTCGCCAGGTATGTTTTCAAATACTACCGCCGAGATGTTAGGTTGGGTTAGGTTAGGTTATATTACGTTCTTGATGTGTAAAAAGATCCCACGGAGACGGAGAAGCCAACTCGCCTGGAATGTTGTCAAATATTACCGCCGAGATATTAGGTTGGGTTAGGTTAGGTTATATGACGTTATGGATGTATATAAAGGTCCCACGGAGGCGTAGAGGCCAACTCGCCAGGAATGTTGTCAAATATTACCGCCGAGGTATTAAGGTTGGGTTAGGTTAGGTCATATTACGTTATAGATGTATATAAAGGTCCCACGGAGACGTAGAGGCCAACAAGCCAGGAATGTGTTCAAATATTACCTCCGAGATGTTAGGTTGGGTTAGGTTAGGTTATATTACGTTATTGATGTATATAAAGGTCCCGCGGAGACGTAGAGGCCAACAAGCCAGGAATGTTGTCAAACATTAGCGCCGAGATGATAGGTTGGGTTAGGTCAGGTTATATTACGTTATTGATGTATATGAAGGTCAAACCGAGACGTAGAGGCCAACTCGCCAGGAATGTTGTCAAATATTATCGCCGAGATGTTAGGTTGGGTTAGGTTAGGTTATATTACGTTATAGATGTATTTAAAGGTCCCGCGGAGACGTAGAGGCCAACAAGCCAGGAATGTGATCAAATATTACCGCCGAGATGTTAGGTTGGGTTAGGTTAGGTTATATTACGTTACTGATGTATAAAAAGATCCCACGGAGACGTAGAGGCCAACTCGCCAGGTATGTTTTCAAATACTACCGCCGAGATGTTAGGTTGGGTTAGGTTAGGTTATATTACGTTCTTGATGTGTAAAAAGATCCCACGGAGACGGAGAAGCCAACTCGCCAGGAATGTTGTCAAATATTACCGCCGAGATATTAGGTTGGGTTAGGTTAGGTTATATGACGTTATGGATGTATATAAAGGTCCCACGGAGGCGTAGAGGCCAACTCGCCAGGAATGTTGTCAAATATTACCGCCGAGGTATTAAGGTTGGGTTAGGTTAGGTCATATTACGTTATAGATGTATATAAAGGTCCCACGGAGACGTAGAGGCCAACAAGCCAGGAATGTGTTCAAATATTACCTCCGAGATGTTAGGTTGGGTTAGGTTAGGTTATATTACGTTATTGATGTATATAAAGGTCCCGCGGAGACGTAGAGGCCAACTCGCCAGGAATGTTGTCAAATATTACCGCCGAGATATTAAGGTTGGGTTAGGTTATGTCATATTACGTTATAGATGTATATAAAGGTCCCACGGAGACGTAGAGGCCAACAAGCCAGGAATGTGTTCAAATATTACCTCCGAGATGTTAGGTTGGGTTAGGTTAGGTTGTATTACGTTATTGATGTATATAAAGGTCCCACGGAGACGTAGAGGCCAACAAGCCAGGAATGTGTTCAAATATTACCGCCGAGATGTTAGGTTGGGTTAGGTTAGGTTATATTACGTTATAGATGTATATAAAGATCCCACGGAGACGTAGAGGCCAACTCGCCATGAATGTTTTCAAATATTACCGCCGAGATGTTATTTTGGGTTAGGATAGGTCATATTACGTTATTGATGTATATAAATGTACCACGGAGACGTAGAGGCCAACTCGCCATGAATGTTTTCAAATATTACCGCCGAGATGTTAGGTTCGGTTAGGTTAGGTTATATTACTTTATTGATGTATAAAAAGATCCCACGGAGACGTAGAGGCCAACGCGCCAGGTATGTTTTCAAATACTACCGCCGAGATGTAAGGTTGGGTTAGGTTAGGTTATATTACGTTATTGATGTGTAAAAAGATCCCACGGAGACGGAGAAGCCAACTCGCCAGGAATGTTGTCAAATATTACCGCCGAGATGTTAGGTTCGGTTAGGTTAGGTTATATTACTTTATTGATGTATAAAAAGATCCCACGGAGACGTAGAGGCCAAGTCGCCAGGTATGTTTTCAAATACTACCGCCGAGATGTCAGGTTGGGTTAGGTTAGGTTATATTACGTTATTGATGTGTAAAAAGATCCCACGGAGACGGAGAAGCCAACTCGCCAGGAATGTTGTCAAATATTACCGCCGAGATATTAGGTTGGGTTAGGTTAGGTTATATAACGTTATGGATGTATATAAAGGTCCCACGGAGGAGTAGAGGCCAACTCGCCAGGAATGTTGTCAAATATTACCGCCGAGATATTAGGTTGGGTTAGGTTAGGTTATATTACGTTATAGATGTATTTAAAGGTCCCGCGGAGACGTAGAGGCCAACAAGCCAGGAATGTGATCAAATATTACCGCCGAGATGTTAGGTTGGGTTAGGTTAGGTTATATTACGTTACTGATGTATAAAAAGATCCCACGGAGACGTAGAGGCCAACTCGCCAGGTATGTTTTCAAATACTACCGCCGAGATGTTAGGTTGGGTTAGGTTAGGTTATATTACGTTATTGATGTGTAAAAAGATCCCACGGAGACGGAGAAGCCAACTCGCCAGGAATGTTGTCAAATATTACCGCCGAGATATTAGGTTGGGTTAGGTTAGGTTATATGACGTTATGGATGTATATAAAGGTCCCACGGAGGCGTAGAGGCCAACTCGCCAGGAATGTTGTCAAATATTACCGCCGAGATATTAAGGTTGGGTTAGGTTAGGTCATATTACGTTATAGATGTATATAAAGGTCCCACGGAGACGTAGAGGCCAACAAGCCAGGAATGTGTTCAAATATTACCTCCGAGATGTTAGGTTGGGATAGGTTAGGTTGTATTACGTTATTGATGTATATAAAGGTCCCACGGAGACGTAGAGGCCAACAAGCCAGGAATGTGTTCAAATATTACCGCCGAGATGTTAGGTTGGGTTAGGTTAGGTTATATTACGTTATAGATGTATATAAAGATCCCACGGAGACGTAGAGGCCAACTCGCCATGAATGTTTTCAAATATTACCGCCGAGATGTTATTTTGGGTTAGGATAGGTCATATTACGTTATTGATGTATATAAATGTACCACGGAGACGTAGAGGCCAACGAGGCATGAATTTTTTCAAATATTACCGCCGAGATGTTAGGTTGGGTTAGGTTAGGTTATATTACGTTATTGATGTATATAAAGGTCCCGCGGAGACGTAGAGGCCAACTCGCCAGGAATGTTGTCAAACATTAGCGCCGAGATGATAGGTTGGGTTAGGTCAGGTTATATTACGTTATTGATGTATATGAAGGTCAAACCGAGACGTAGAGGCCAACTCGCCAGGAATGTTGTCAAATATTATCGCCGAGATGTTAGGTTGGGTTAGGTTAGGTTATATTACGTTATAGATGTATTTAAAGGTCCCGCGGAGACGTAGAGGCCAACAAGCCAGGAATGTGATCAAATATTACCGCCGAGATGTTAGGTTGGGTTAGGTTAGGTTATATTACGTGATAGATGTATTTAAAGGTCCCGCGGAGACGTAGAGGACAACAAGCCAGGAATGTGATCAAATATTACCGCCGAGATGTTAGGTTGGGTTAGGTTAGGTTATATTACGTTATTGATGTATATAAACGTCCCACGGATACGTAGAGGCCAAATCGCCAGGTATGTTCTCAAATATTACCGCCGAGATGTTAGGTTCGGTTAGGTTAGGTTATATTACGTTATTGATGTATAAAAAGATCCCACGGAGACGTAGAGGCCAACTCGCCAGGTATGTTTTCAAATACTACCGCCGAGATGTTAGGTTGGGTTAGGTTAGGTTATATTACGTTATTGATGTGTAAAAAGATCCCACGGAGACGGAGAAGCCACCTCGCCAGGAATGTTGTCAAATATTACCGCCCAGATGTTAGGTTGGGTTAGGTTAGGTTGTATTACGTTATTGATGTATATAAAGGTCCCACGGAGACGTAGAGGCCAACAAGCCAGGAATGTGTTCAAATATTACCGCCGAGATGTTAGGTTGGGTTAGGTTAGGTTATATTACGTTATAGATGTATTTAAAGGTCCCGCGGAGACGTAGGGGCCAACAAGCCAGGAATGTGATCAAATATTACCGCCGAGATGTTAAGTTGGCTTAGGTTAGGTTATATTACGTTATTGATGTATATAAATGTACCACGGAGACGTAGAGGCCAACTCGCCATGAATGTTTTCAAATATTACCGCCGAGATGTTAGGTTCGGTTAGGTTAGGTTATATTACTTTATTGATGTATAAAAAGATCCCACGGAGACATAGAGGCCAACGCGCCAGGTATGTTTTCAAATACTACCGCCGAGATGTTAGGTTGGGTTAGGTTAGGTTATATTACGTTATTGATGTGTAAAAAGATCCCACGGAGACGGAGAAGCCAACTCGCCAGGAATGTTGTCAAATATTACCGCCGAGATGTTAGGTTCGGTTAGGTTAGGTTATATTACTTTATTGATGTATAAAAAGATCCCACGGAGACGTAGAGGCCAAGTCGCCAGGTATGTTTTCAAATACTACCGCCGAGATGTCAGGTTGGGTTAGGTTAGGTTATATTACGTTATTGATGTGTAAAAAGATCCCACGGAGACGGAGAAGCCAACTCGCCAGGAATGTTGTCAAATATTACCGCCGAGATATTATGTTGGGTTAGGTTAGGTTATATAACGTTATGGATGTATATAAAGGTCCCACGGAGGCGTAGAGGCCAACTCGCCAGGAATGTTGTCAAATATTACCGCCGAGATATTAAGGTTGGGTTAGGTTAGGTTATATTACGTTATAGATGTATATAAAGGTCCCACGGAGACGTAGAGGCCAACAAGCCAGGAATGTGTTCAAATATTACCTCCGAGATGTTAGGTTGGGTTAGGTTAGGTTGTATTACGTTATAGATGTATTTAAAGGTCCCGCGGAGACGTAGAGGCCAACAAGCCAGGAATGTGATCAAATATTACCGCCGAGATGATAGGTTGGGTTAGGTTAGGTTATATTACGTTACTGATGTATAAAAAGATCCCACGGAGACGTAGAGGCCAACTCGCCAGGTATGTTTTCAAATACTACCGCCGAGATGTTAGGTTGGGTTAGGTTAGGTTATATAACGTTATGGATGTATATAAAGGTCCCACGGAGGCGTAGAGGCCAACTCGCCAGGAATGTTGTCAAATATTACCGCCGAGATATTAAGGTTGGGTTAGGTTAGGTCATATTACGTTATAGATGTATATAAAGGTCCCACGGAGACGTAGAGGCCAACAAGCCAGGAATGTGTTCAAATATTACCTCCGAGATGTTAGGTTGGGTTAGGTTAGGTTATATTACGTTATTGATGTATATAAACGTCCCACGGATACGTAGAGGCCATCTCGCCAGGTATGTTCTCAAATATTACCGCCGAGATGTTAGGTTCGGTTAGGTTAGGTTATATTACGTTATTGATGTATAAAAAGATCCCACGGAGACGTAGAGGCCAACAAGCCAGGTATGTTTTCAAATACTACCGCCGACATGTTAGGTTGGGTTAGGTTGGGTTATATTACGTTATTGATGTGTAAAAAGATCCCACGGAGACGGAGAAGCCACCTCGCCAGGAATGTTGTCAAATATTACCGCCCAGATGTTAGGTTGGGTTAGGTTAGGTTGTATTACGTTATTGATGTATATAAAGGTCCCACGGAGACGTAGAGGCCAACAAGCCAGGAATGTGTTCAAATATTACCGCCGAGATGTTAGGTTGGGTTAGGTTAGGTTATATTACGTTATAGATGTATTTAAAGGTCCCGCGGAGACGTAGGGGCCAACAAGCCAGGAATGTGATCAAATATTACCGCCGAGATGTTAGGTTGGGTTAGGTTAGGTTATATTACGTTATGGATGTATTTAAAGGTCCCGCGGAGACGTAGAGGCCAGCAAGCCAGGAACGTGATCAAATATTACCGCCGAGATGTTAGGTTGGGTTAGGTTAGGTTATATTACGTTATTGATGTATATAAAGGTCCCAGGGAGTCGTAGATGTCAGCAAGCCAGGAATGTGGTCAAATATTACCGCCGAGATGTTAGGTTGGTTTAGGTTAGGTTATATTACGTTATAGATGTATTTAAAGGTCCCGCGGAGACGTAGAGGCCAGCCAGCCAGGAATGTGATCAAATATTACCGCCGAGATGTTAGGTTGGGTTAGGTTAGGTTATATTACGTTATTGATGTGTAAAAAGATCCCACGGAGACGGAGAAGCCACCTCGCCAGGAATGTTGTCAAATATTACCGCCGAGATGTTAGGTTGGGTTAGGTTAGGTTATATTACGTTATTGATGTGTAAAAAGATCCCACGGAGACGGAGAAGCCACCTCGCCAGGAATGTTGTCAAATATTATCGCCGAGATGTTAGGTTGGGTTAGGTTAGGTTATATTACGTTATAGATGTATTTAAAGGTCCCGCGGAGACGTAGAGGCCAACAAGCCAGGAATGTGATCAAATATTACCGCCGAGATGTTAGGTTGGGTTAGGTTAGGTTATATTACGTTACTGATGTATAAAAAGATCCCACGGAGACGTAGAGGCCAACTCGCCAGGTATGTTTTCAAATACTACCGCCGAGATGTTAGGTTGGGTTAGGTTAGGTTATATTACGTTATTGATGTGTAAAAAGATCCCACGGAGACGGAGAAGCCAACTCGCCAGGAATGTTGTCAAATATTACCGCCGAGATATTAGGTTGGGTTAGGTTAGGTTATATGACGTTATGGATGTATATAAAGGTCCCACGGAGGCGTAGAGGCCAACTCGCCAGGAATGTTGTCAAATATTACCGCCGAGATATTAAGGTTGGGTTAGGTTAGGTCATATTACGTTATAGATGTATATAAAGGTCCCACGGAGACGTAGAGGCCAACAAGCCAGGAATGTGTTCAAATATTACCTCCGAGATGTTAGGTTGGGTTAGGTTAGGTTGTGTTACGTTATTGATGTATATAAAGGTCCCACGGAGACGTAGAGGCCAACAAGCCAGGAATGTGTTCAAATATTACCGCCGAGATGTTAGGTTGGGTTAGGTTAGGTTATATTACGTTATAGATGTATATAAAGATCCCACGGAGACGTAGAGGCCAACTCGCCATGAATGTTTTCAAATATTACCGCCGAGATGTTATTTTGGGTTAGGATAGGTCATATTACGTTATTGATGTATATAAATGTACCACGGAGACGTAGTGGCCAACTCGGCATGAATTTTTTCAAATATTACCGCCGAGATGTTAGGTTGGGTTAGGTTAGGTTATATTACGTTATTGATGTATATAAAGGTCCCGCGGAGACGTAGAGGCCAACTCGCCAGGAATGTTGTCAAACATTAGCGCCGAGATGATAGGTTGGGTTAGGTCAGGTTATATTACGTTATTGATGTATATGAAGGTCAAACCGAGACGTAGAGGCCAACTCGCCAGGAATGTTGTCAAATATTATCGCCGAGATGTTAGGTTGGGTTAGGTTAGGTTATATTACGTTATAGATGTATTTAAAGGTCCCGCGGAGACGTAGAGGCCAACAAGCCAGGAATGTGATCAAATATTACCGCCGAGATGTTAGGTTGGGTTAGGTTAGGTTATATTACGTGATAGATGTATTTAAAGGTCCCGCGGAGACGTAGAGGACAACAAGCCAGGAATGTGATCAAATATTACCGCCGAGATGTTAGGTTGGGTTAGGTTAGGTTATATTACGTTATTGATGTATATAAACGTCCCACGGATACGTAGAGGCCAAATCGCCAGGTATGTTCTCAAATATTACCGCCGAGATGTTAGGTTCGGTTAGGTTAGGTTATATTACGTTATTGATGTATAAAAAGATCCCACGGAGACGTAGAGGCCAACTCGCCAGGTATGTTTTCAAATACTACCGCCGAGATGTTAGGTTGGGTTAGGTTAGGTTATATTACGTTATTGATGTGTAAAAAGATCCCACGGAGACGGAGAAGCCAACTCGCCAGGAATGTTGTCAAATATTACCGCCGAGATATTAGGTTGGGTTAGGTTAGGTTATATGACGTTATGGATGTATATAAAGGTCCCACGGAGGCGTAGAGGCCAACTCGCCAGGAATGTTGTCAAATATTACCGCCGAGATATTAAGGTTGGGTTAGGTTAGGTCATATTACGTTATAGATGTATATAAAGGTCCCACGGAGACGTAGAGGCCAACAAGCCAGGAATGTGTTCAAATATTACCTCCGAGATGTTAGGTTGGGATAGGTTAGGTTGTATTACGTTATTGATGTATATAAAGGTCCCACGGAGACGTAGAGGCCAACAAGCCAGGAATGTGTTCAAATATTACCGCCGAGATGTTAGGTTGGGTTAGGTTAGGTTATATTACGTTATAGATGTATATAAAGATCCCACGGAGACGTAGAGGCCAACTCGCCATGAATGTTTTCAAATATTACCGCCGAGATGTTATTTTGGGTTAGGATAGGTCATATTACGTTATTGATGTATATAAATGTACCACGGAGACGTAGAGGCCAACGAGGCATGAATTTTTTCAAATATTACCGCCGAGATGTTAGGTTGGGTTAGGTTAGGTTATATTACGTTATTGATGTATATAAAGGTCCCGCGGAGACGTAGAGGCCAACTCGCCAGGAATGTTGTCAAACATTAGCGCCGAGATGATAGGTTGGGTTAGGTCAGGTTATATTACGTTATTGATGTATATGAAGGTCAAACCGAGACGTAGAGGCCAACTCGCCAGGAATGTTGTCAAATATTATCGCCGAGATGTTAGGTTGGGTTAGGTTAGGTTATATTACGTTATAGATGTATTTAAAGGTCCCGCGGAGACGTAGAGGCCAACAAGCCAGGAATGTGATCAAATATTACCGCCGAGATGTTAGGTTGGGTTAGGTTAGGTTATATTACGTGATAGATGTATTTAAAGGTCCCGCGGAGACGTAGAGGACAACAAGCCAGGAATGTGATCAAATATTACCGCCGAGATGTTAGGTTGGGTTAGGTTAGGTTATATTACGTTATTGATGTATATAAACGTCCCACGGATACGTAGAGGCCAAATCGCCAGGTATGTTCTCAAATATTACCGCCGAGATGTTAGGTTCGGTTAGGTTAGGTTATATTACGTTATTGATGTATAAAAAGATCCCACGGAGACGTAGAGGCCAACTCGCCAGGTATGTTTTCAAATACTACCGCCGAGATGTTAGGTTGGGTTAGGTTAGGTTATATTACGTTATTGATGTGTAAAAAGATCCCACGGAGACGGAGAAGCCACCTCGCCAGGAATGTTGTCAAATATTACCGCCCAGATGTTAGGTTGGGTTAGGTTAGGTTGTATTACGTTATTGATGTATATAAAGGTCCCACGGAGACGTAGAGGCCAACAAGCCAGGAATGTGTTCAAATATTACCGCCGAGATGTTAGGTTGGGTTAGGTTAGGTTATATTACGTTATAGATGTATTTAAAGGTCCCGCGGAGACGTAGGGGCCAACAAGCCAGGAATGTGATCAAATATTACCGCCGAGATGTTAAGTTGGCTTAGGTTAGGTTATATTACGTTATTGATGTATATAAATGTACCACGGAGACGTAGAGGCCAACTCGCCATGAATGTTTTCAAATATTACCGCCGAGATGTTAGGTTCGGTTAGGTTAGGTTATATTACTTTATTGATGTATAAAAAGATCCCACGGAGACATAGAGGCCAACGCGCCAGGTATGTTTTCAAATACTACCGCCGAGATGTTAGGTTGGGTTAGGTTAGGTTATATTACGTTATTGATGTGTAAAAAGATCCCACGGAGACGGAGAAGCCAACTCGCCAGGAATGTTGTCAAATATTACCGCCGAGATGTTAGGTTCGGTTAGGTTAGGTTATATTACTTTATTGATGTATAAAAAGATCCCACGGAGACGTAGAGGCCAAGTCGCCAGGTATGTTTTCAAATACTACCGCCGAGATGTCAGGTTGGGTTAGGTTAGGTTATATTACGTTATTGATGTGTAAAAAGATCCCACGGAGACGGAGAAGCCACCTCGCCAGGAATGTTGTCAAATATTATCGCCGAGATGTTAGGTTGGGTTAGGTTAGGTTATATTACGTTATAGATGTATTTAAAGGTCCCGCGGAGACGTAGAGGCCAACAAGCCAGGAATGTGATCAAATATTACCGCCGAGATGTTAGGTTGGGTTAGGTTAGGTTATATTACGTTACTGATGTATAAAAAGATCCCACGGAGACGTAGAGGCCAACTCGCCAGGTATGTTTTCAAATACTACCGCCGAGATGTTAGGTTGGGTTAGGTTAGGTTATATTACGTTATTGATGTGTAAAAAGATCCCACGGAGACGGAGAAGCCAACTCGCCAGGAATGTTGTCAAATATTACCGCCGAGATATTAGGTTGGGTTAGGTTAGGTTATATGACGTTATGGATGTATATAAAGGTCCCACGGAGGCGTAGAGGCCAACTCGCCAGGAATGTTGTCAAATATTACCGCCGAGATATTAAGGTTGGGTTAGGTTAGGTCATATTACGTTATAGATGTATATAAAGGTCCCACGGAGACGTAGAGGCCAACAAGCCAGGAATGTGTTCAAATATTACCTCCGAGATGTTAGGTTGGGTTAGGTTAGGTTGTGTTACGTTATTGATGTATATAAAGGTCCCACGGAGACGTAGAGGCCAACAAGCCAGGAATGTGTTCAAATATTACCGCCGAGATGTTAGGTTGGGTTAGGTTAGGTTATATTACGTTATAGATGTATATAAAGATCCCACGGAGACGTAGAGGCCAACTCGCCATGAATGTTTTCAAATATTACCGCCGAGATGTTATTTTGGGTTAGGATAGGTCATATTACGTTATTGATGTATATAAATGTACCACGGAGACGTAGTGGCCAACTCGGCATGAATTTTTTCAAATATTACCGCCGAGATGTTAGGTTGGGTTAGGTTAGGTTATATTACGTTATTGATGTATATAAAGGTCCCGCGGAGACGTAGAGGCCAACTCGCCAGGAATGTTGTCAAACATTAGCGCCGAGATGATAGGTTGGGTTAGGTCAGGTTATATTACGTTATTGATGTATATGAAGGTCAAACCGAGACGTAGAGGCCAACTCGCCAGGAATGTTGTCAAATATTATCGCCGAGATGTTAGGTTGGGTTAGGTTAGGTTATATTACGTTATAGATGTATTTAAAGGTCCCGCGGAGACGTAGAGGCCAACAAGCCAGGAATGTGATCAAATATTACCGCCGAGATGTTAGGTTGGGTTAGGTTAGGTTATATTACGTGATAGATGTATTTAAAGGTCCCGCGGAGACGTAGAGGACAACAAGCCAGGAATGTGATCAAATATTACCGCCGAGATGTTAGGTTGGGTTAGGTTAGGTTATATTACGTTATTGATGTATATAAACGTCCCACGGATACGTAGAGGCCAAATCGCCAGGTATGTTCTCAAATATTACCGCCGAGATGTTAGGTTCGGTTAGGTTAGGTTATATTACGTTATTGATGTATAAAAAGATCCCACGGAGACGTAGAGGCCACCTCGCCAGGTATGTTTTCAAATACTACCGCCGAGATGTTAGGTTGGGTTAGGTTAGGTTATATTACGTTATTGATGTGTAAAAAGATCCCACGGAGACGGAGAAGCCACCTCGCCAGGAATGTTGTCAAATATTACCGCCCAGATGTTAGGTTGGGTTAGGTTAGGTTGTATTACGTTATTGATGTATATAAAGGTCCCACGGAGACGTAGAGGCCAACAAGCCAGGAATGTGTTCAAATATTACCGCCGAGATGTTAGGTTGGGTTAGGTTAGGTTATATTACGTTATAGATGTATTTAAAGGTCCCGCGGAGACGTAGCGGCCAACAAGCCAGGAATGTGATCAAATATTACCGCCGAGATGTTAAGTTGGCTTAGGTTAGGTTATATTACGTTATTGATGTATATAAATGTACCACGGAGACGTAGAGGCCAACTCGCCATGAATGTTTTCAAATATTACCGCCGAGATGTTAGGTTCGGTTAGGATAGGTTATATTACTTTATTGATGTATAAAAAGATCCCACGGAGACGTAGAGGCCAACGCGCCAGGTATGTTTTCAAATACTACCGCCGAGATGTTAGGTTGGGTTAGGTTAGGTTATATTACGTTATTGATGTGTAAAAAGATCCCACGGAGACGGAGAAGCCAACTCGCCAGGAATGTTGTCAAATATTACCGCCGAGATGTTAGGTTCGGTTAGGTTAGGTTATATTACTTTATTGATGTATAAAAAGATCCCACGGAGACGTAGAGGCCAAGTCGCCAGGTATGTTTTCAAATACTACCGCCGAGATGTCAGGTTGGGTTAGGTTAGGTTATATTACGTTATTGATGTGTAAAAAGATCCCACGGAGACGGAGAAGCCAACTCGCCAGGAATGTTGTCAAATATTACCGCCGAGATATTAGGTTGGGTTAGGTTAGGTTATATAACGTTATGGATGTATATAAAGGTCCCACGGAAGCGTAGAGGCCAACTCGCCAGGAATGTTGTCAAATATTACCGCCGAGATATTAAGGTTGGGTTAGGTTAGGTTATATTACGTTATAGATGTATATAAAGGTCCCACGGAGACGTAGAGGCCAACAAGCCAGGAATGTGTTCAAATATTACCTCCGAGATGTTAGGTTGGGTTAGGTTAGGTTGTATTACGTTATAGATGTATTTAAAGGTCCCGCGGAGACGTAGAGGCCAACAAGCCAGGAATGTGATCAAATATTACCGCCGAGATGTTAGGTTGGGTTAGGTTAGGTTATATTACGTTACTGATGTATAAAAAGATCCCACGGAGACGTAGAGGCCAACTCGCCAGGTATGTTTTCAAATACTACCGCCGAGATGTTAGGTTGGGTTAGGTTAGGTTATATAACGTTATGGATGTATATAAAGGTCCCACGGAGGCGTAGAGGCCAACTCGCCAGGAATGTTGTCAAATATTACCGCCGAGATATTAAGGTTGGGTTAGGTTAGGTCATATTACGTTATAGATGTATATAAAGGTCCCACGGAGACGTAGAGGCCAACAAGCCAGGAATGTGTTCAAATATTACCTCCGAGATGTTAGGTTGGGTTAGGTTAGGTTATATTACGTTATTGATGTATATAAACGTCCCACGGATACGTAGAGGCCATCCCGCCAGGTATGTTCTCAAATATTACCGCCGAGATGTTAGGTTGGGTTAGGTTAGGTTATATTACGTTATAGATGTATTTAAAGGTCCCGCGGAGACGTAGGGGCCAACAAGCCAGGAATGTGATCAAATATTACCGCCGAGATGTTAAGTTGGGTTAGGTTAGGTTATATTACGTTATTGATGTATATAAATGTACCACGGAGACGTAGAGGCCAACTCGCCATGAATGTTTTCAAATATTACCGCCGAGATGTTAGGTTCGGTTAGGTTAGGTTATATTACTTTATGGATGTATAAAAAGATCCCACGGAGACGTAGGGGCCAACGCGCCAGGTATGTTTTCAAATACTACCGCCGAGATGTTAGGTTGGGTTAGGTTAGGTTATATTACGTTATTGATGTGTAAAAAGATCCCACGGAGACGGAGAAGCCAACTCGCCAGGAATGTTGTCAAATATTACCGCCGAGATGTTAGGTTCGGTTAGGTTAGGTTATATTACTTTAGTGATGTATATAAAGGTCCCACGGAGGCGTAGAGGCCAACTCGCCAGGAATGTTGTCAAATATTACCGCCGAGATATTAAGGTTGGGTTAGGTTAGGTTATATTACGTTATAGATGTATATAAAGGTCCCACGGAGACGTAGAGGCCAACAAGCCAGGAATGTGTTCAAATATTACCTCCGAGATGTTAGATTGGGTTAGGTTAGGTTGTATTACGTTATAGATGTATATAAAGGTCCCACGGAGACGTAGAGGCCAACAAGCCAGGAATGTGTTCAAATATTACCGCCGAGATGTTAGGTTGGGTTAGGTTAGGTTATATTACGTTATTGATGTATATAAAGGTCCCGCGGAGACGTAGATGCCAACAAGCCAGGAATGTTGTCAAACATTACCGCCGAGGTGTTAGGTTGGGTTAGGTTAGGTTATATTACGTTATAGATGTATATAAAGGTCCCACGGAGACGTAGATGCCAACAAGCCAGGAATGTGGTCAAATATTACCGCCGAGATGTTAGGTTGGGTTCGGTTAGGTTATATTACGTTATTGATGTATATAAAGGTCCCACGGAGACGTAGATGCCAGCAAGCCAGGAATGTGGTCAAATATTACCGCCGAGATGTTAGGTTGGGTTAGGTTAGGTTATATTACGTTATGGATGTATTTAAAGGTCCCGCGGAGACGTAGAGGCCAGCAAGCCAGGAACGTGATCAAATATTACCGCCGAGATGTTAGGTTGGGTTAGGTTAGGTTATATTACGTTATTGATGTATATAAAGGTCCCAGGGAGTCGTAGATGTCAGCAAGCCAGGAATGTGGTCAAATATCACCGCCGAGATGTTAGGTTGCGTTAGGTTAGGTTATATTACGTTATTGATGTGTAAAAAGATCCCACGGAGACGGAGAAGCCACCTCGCCAGGAATGTTGTCAAATATTACCGCCGAGATGTTAGGTTGGGTTAGGTTAGGTTATATCACGTTATTGATGTATATAAAGGTCCCACGGAGACGTAGAGGCCAACAAGCCAGGCATGTGTTCAAATATTACCGCCGAGATGTTAGGTTGGGTTAGGTTAGGTTATATTACATTATAGATGTATTTAAAGGTCCCGCGGAGACGTAGGGGCCAACAAGCCAGGAATGTGATCAAATATTACCGCCGAGATGTTAAGTTGGGTTAGGTTAGGTTATATTACGTTATTGATGTATATAAATGTACCACGGAGACGTAGAGGCCAACTCGCCATGAATGTTTTCAAATATTACCGCCGAGATGTTAGGTTCGGTTAGGTTAGGTTATATTACTTCATTGATGTATAAAAAGATCCCACGGAGACGTAGAGGCCAACTCGCCAGGTATGTTTTCAAATACTACCGCCGAGATGTTAGGTTGGGTTAGGTTAGGTTATATTACGTTATTGATGTGTAAAAAGATCCCACGGAGACGGAGAAGCCAACTCGCCAGGAATGTTGTCAAATATTACCGCCGAGATGTTAGGTTCGGTTAGGTTAGGTTATATTACTTTATTGATGTATAAAAAGATCCCACGGAGACGTAGAGGCCAACTCGCCAGGTATGTTTTCAAATACTACCGCCGAGATGTTAGGTTGGGTTAGGTTAGGTTATATTACGTTATTGATGTGTAAAAAGATCCCACGGAGACGGAGAAGCCAACTCGCCAGGAATGTTGTCAAATATTACCGCCGAGATGTTAGGTTGGGTTAGGTTAGGTTATATTACGTTATTGATGTGTAAAAAGATCCCACGGAGACGGAGAAGCCAACTCGCCAGGAATGTTGTCAAATATTACCGCCGAGATGATAGGTTGGGTTAGGTTAGGTTATATAACGTTATGGATGTATATAAAGGTCCCACGTAGGCGTAGAGGCCAACTGGCCAGGAATGTTGTCAAATATTACCGCCGAGGTGTTAGGTTGGGTTAGGTTAGGTTATATTACGTTATAGATGTATATAAAGGTCCCACAGAGACGTAGAGGCCAACAAGCCAGGAATGTGTTCAAATATTACCGCCGAGATGTTAAGTTGGGATAGGTTAGGTTATATTACGTTATAGATGTATATAACTATCCCACGGAGACGTAGAGGCCAACTCGCCAGGAATGTTGTCAAATATTACCGCAGAGATGTTAGGTTGGGTTAGGTTAGGTTATATTACGTTATGGATGTATTTAAAGGTCCCGCGGAGACGTAGAGGCCAACAAGCCAGGAATGTGATCAAATATTACCGCCGAGATGTTAGGTTGTGTTAGGTTCGGTTATATTACGTTACTGATGTATAAAAAGATCCCACAGAGACGTAGAGGCCAACTCGCCAGGTATGTTTTCAAATACTACCGCCGAGATGTTAGGTTGGGTTAGGTTAGGTTATATTACGTTATTGATGTGTAAAAAGATCCCACGGAGACGGAGAAGCCAACTCGCCAGGAATGTTGTCAAATATTACCGCCGAGATGTTAGGTTGGGTTAGGTTAGGTTATATTACGTTATTGATGTAAAAAATGTCCCACGGAGACGTAGATGCCAACAAGCCAGGAATGTGGTCAAATATTACCGCCGAGATGATAGACTGGGTTAGCCTAACTTATACTATGTTATTGTTGCATATAAAGGTCCGACGGAGACGTATAGGCCAACTCGCCAGGAATGTTGTCAAATATTACCGCCGAGATGATAGGTTGGGTTAGGTTAGATTATATCACGTTATAGATGTATATAAAGGTCCCGCGGAGACGTAGAGGCCAGCAAGCCAGGAATGTGATCAAATATTACCGCCGAGATGTTAGGTTGGGTTAGGTTAGGTTATATTACGTTATTGATGTATATAAAGGTCCCGCGGAGACGTAGAGGCCAACTCGCCAGGAATGTTGTCAAACATTAGCGCCGAGATGATAGGTTGGGTTAGGTCAGGTTATATTACGTTATTGATGTATATGAAGGTCAAACCGAGACGTAGAGGCCAACTCGCCAGGAATGTTGTCAAATATTATCGCCGAAATGTTAGGTTGGGTTAGGTTAGGTTATATTACGTTATAGATGTATTTAAAGGTCCCGCGGAGACGTAGAGGCCAACAAGCCAGGAATGTGATCAAATATTACCGCCGAGATGTTAGGTTCGGTTAGGTTAGGTTATATTACTTTATTGATGTATAAAAAGATCCCACGGAGACGTAGAGGCCAACTCGCCAGGTATGTTTTCAAATACTACCGCCGAGATGTTAGGTTGGGTTAGGTTAGGTTATATTACGTTATTGATGTGTAAAAAGATCCCACGGAGACGGAGAAGCCAACTCGCCAGGAATGTTGTCAAATATTACCGCCGAGATATTAGGTTGGGTTAGATTAGGTTATATAACGTTATGGATGTATATAAAGGTCCCACGGAGGCGTAGAGGCCAACTCGCCAGGAATGTTGTCAAATATTACCGCCGAGATATTAAGGTTGGGTTAGGTTAGGTTATATTACGTTATAGATGTATATAAAGGTCCCACGGAGACGTAGAGGCCAACAAGCCAGGAATGTGTTCAAATATTACCTCCGAGATGTTAGGTTGGGTTAGGTTAGGTTGTATTACGTTATAGATGTATATAAAGGTCCCACGGAGACGTAGAGGCCAACAAGCCAGGAATGTGATCAAATATTACCGCCGAGATGTTAGGTTGGGTTAGGTTAGGTTATATTACGTTATAGATGTATATAACTATCCCACGGAGACGTAGAGGCCAACTCGCCAGGAATGTTGTCAAATATTACCGCAGAGATGTTAGGTTGGGTTAGGTTAGGTTATATTACGTTATGGATGTATTTAAAGGTCCCGCGGAGACGTAGAGGCCAACAAGCCAGGAATGTGATCAAATATTACCGCCGAGATGTTAGGTTGTGTTAGGTTCGGTTATATTACGTTACTGATGTATAAAAAGATCCCACAGAGACGTAGAGGCCAACTCGCCAGGTATGTTTTCAAATACTACCGCCGAGATGTTAGGTTGGGTTAGGTTAGGTTATATTACGTTATTGATGTGTAAAAAGATCCCACGGAGACGGAGAAGCCAACTCGCCAGGAATGTTGTCAAATATTACCGCCGAGATGTTAGGTTGGGTTAGGTTAGGTTATATTACGTTATTGATGTAAAAAATGTCCCACGGAGACGTAGATGCCAACAAGCCAGGAATGTGGTCAAATATTACCGCCGAGATGATAGACTGGGTTAGCCTAACTTATACTATGTTATTGTTGCATATAAAGGTCCGACGGAGACGTATAGGCCAACTCGCCAGGAATGTTGTCAAATATTACCGCCGAGATGATAGGTTGGGTTAGGTTAGATTATATCACGTTATAGATGTATATAAAGGTCCCGCGGAGACGTAGAGGCCAGCAAGCCAGGAATGTGATCAAATATTACCGCCGAGATGTTAGGTTGGGTTAGGTTAGGTTATATTACGTTATTGATGTATATAAAGGTCCCGCGGAGACGTAGAGGCCAACTCGCCAGGAATGTTGTCAAACATTAGCGCCGAGATGATAGGTTGGGTTAGGTCAGGTTATATTACGTTATTGATGTATATGAAGGTCAAACCGAGACGTAGAGGCCAACTCGCCAGGAATGTTGTCAAATATTATCGCCGAAATGTTAGGTTGGGTTAGGTTAGGTTATATTACGTTATAGATGTATTTAAAGGTCCCGCGGAGACGTAGAGGCCAACAAGCCAGGAATGTGATCAAATATTACCGCCGAGATGTTAGGTTCGGTTAGGTTAGGTTATATTACTTTATTGATGTATAAAAAGATCCCACGGAGACGTAGAGGCCAACTCGCCAGGTATGTTTTCAAATACTACCGCCGAGATGTTAGGTTGGGTTAGGTTAGGTTATATTACGTTATTGATGTGTAAAAAGATCCCACGGAGACGGAGAAGCCAACTCGCCAGGAATGTTGTCAAATATTACCGCCGAGATATTAGGTTGGGTTAGATTAGGTTATATAACGTTATGGATGTATATAAAGGTCCCACGGAGGCGTAGAGGCCAACTCGCCAGGAATGTTGTCAAATATTACCGCCGAGATATTAAGGTTGGGTTAGGTTAGGTTATATTACGTTATAGATGTATATAAAGGTCCCACGGAGACGTAGAGGCCAACAAGCCAGGAATGTGTTCAAATATTACCTCCGAGATGTTAGGTTGGGTTAGGTTAGGTTGTATTACGTTATAGATGTATATAAAGGTCCCACGGAGACGTAGAGGCCAACAAGCCAGGAATGTGATCAAATATTACCGCCGAGATGTTAGGTTGGGTTAGGTTAGGTTATATTACGTTATAGATGTATATAACTATCCCACGGAGACGTAGAGGCCAACTCGCCAGGAATGTTGTCAAATATTACCGCAGAGATGTTAGGTTGGGTTAGGTTAGGTTATATTACGTTATGGATGTATTTAAAGGTCCCGCGGAGACGTAGAGGCCAACAAGCCAGGAATGTGATCAAATATTACCGCCGAGATGTTAGGTTGTGTTAGGTTCGGTTATATTACGTTACTGATGTATAAAAAGATCCCACAGAGACGTAGAGGCCAACTCGCCAGGTATGTTTTCAAATACTACCGCCGAGATGTTAGGTTGGGTTAGGTTAGGTTATATTACGTTATTGATGTGTAAAAAGATCCCACGGAGGCGGAGAAGCCAACTCGCCAGGAATGTTGTCAAATATTACCGCCGAGATGTTAGGTTGGGTTAGGTTAGGTTATATTACGTTATTGATGTAAAAAATGTCCCACGGAGACGTAGATGCCAACAAGCCAGGAATGTGGTCAAATATTACCGCCGAGATGATAGACTGGGTTAGCCTAACTTATACTATGTTATTGTTGTATATAAAGGTCCGACGGAGACGTATAGGCCAACTCGCCAGGAATGTTGTCAAATATTACCGCCGAGATGATAGGTTGGGTTAGGTTAGATTATATCACGTTATAGATGTATATAAAGGTCCCGCGGAGACGTAGAGGCCAGCAAGCCAGGAATGTGATCAAATATTACCGCCGAGATGTTAGGTTGGGTTAGGTTAGGTTATATTACGTTATTGATGTATATAAAGGTCCCGCGGAGACGTAGAGGCCAACTCGCCAGGAATGTTGTCAAACATTAGCGCCGAGATGATAGGTTGGGTTAGGTCAGGTTATATTACGTTATTGATGTATATGAAGGTCAAACCGAGACGTAGAGGCCAACTCGCCAGGAATGTTGTCAAATATTATCGCCGAAATGTTAGGTTGGGTTAGGTTAGGTTATATTACGTTATAGATGTATTTAAAGGTCCCGCGGAGACGTAGAGGCCAACAAGCCAGGAATGTGATCAAATATTACCGCCGAGATGTTAGGTTCGGTTAGGTTAGGTTATATTACTTTATTGATGTATAAAAAGATCCCACGGAGACGTAGAGGCCAACTCGCCAGGTATGTTTTCAAATACTACCGCCGAGATGTTAGGTTGGGTTAGGTTAGGTTATATTACGTTATTGATGTGTAAAAAGATCCCACGGAGACGGAGAAGCCAACTCGCCAGGAATGTTGTCAAATATTACCGCCGAGATATTAGGTTGGGTTAGATTAGGTTATATAACGTTATGGATGTATATAAAGGTCCCACGGAGGCGTAGAGGCCAACTCGCCAGGAATGTTGTCAAATATTACCGCCGAGATATTAAGGTTGGGTTAGGTTAGGTTATATTACGTTATAGATGTATATAAAGGTCCCACGGAGACGTAGAGGCCAACAAGCCAGGAATGTGTTCAAATATTACCTCCGAGATGTTAGGTTGGGTTAGGTTAGGTTGTATTACGTTATAGATGTATATAAAGGTCCCACGGAGACGTAGAGGCCAACAAGCCAGGAATGTGATCAAATATTACCGCCGAGATGTTAGGTTGGGTTAGGTTAGGTTATATTACGTTATAGATGTATATAACTATCCCACGGAGACGTAGAGGCCAACTCGCCAGGAATGTTGTCAAATATTACCGCAGAGATGTTAGGTTGGGTTAGGTTAGGTTATATTACGTTATGGATGTATTTAAAGGTCCCGCGGAGACGTAGAGGCCAACAAGCCAGGAATGTGATCAAATATTACCGCCGAGATGTTAGGTTGTGTTAGGTTCGGTTATATTACGTTACTGATGTATAAAAAGATCCCACAGAGACGTAGAGGCCAACTCGCCAGGTATGTTTTCAAATACTACCGCCGAGATGTTAGGTTGGGTTAGGTTAGGTTATATTACGTTATTGATGTGTAAAAAGATCCCACGGAGACGGAGAAGCCAACTCGCCAGGAATGTTGTCAAATATTACCGCCGAGATGTTAGGTTGGGTTAGGTTAGGTTATATTACGTTATTGATGTAAAAAATGTCCCACGGAGACGTAGATGCCAACAAGCCAGGAATGTGGTCAAATATTACCGCCGAGATGATAGACTGGGTTAGCCTAACTTATACTATGTTATTGTTGTATATAAAGGTCCGACGGAGACGTATAGGCCAACTCGCCAGGAATGTTGTCAAATATTACCGCCGAGATGATAGGTTGGGTTAGGTTAGATTATATCACGTTATAGATGTATATAAAGGTCCCGCGGAGACGTAGAGGCCAGCAAGCCAGGAATGTGATCAAATATTACCGCCGAGATGTTAGGTTGGGTTAGGTTAGGTTATATAACGTTATGGATGTATATAAAGGTCCCACGGAGGCGTAGAGGCCAACTCGCCAGGAATGTTGTCAAATATTACCGCCGAGATATTAAGGTTGGGTTAGGTTAGGTTATATTACGTTATAGATGTATATAAAGGTCCCACGGAGACGTAGAGGCCAACAAGCCAGGAATGTGTTCAAATATTACCTCCGAGATGTTAGGTTGGGTTAGGTTAGGTTGTATTACGTTATAGATGTATATAAAGGTCCCACGGAGACGTAGAGGCCAACAAGCCAGGAATGTGATCAAATATTACCGCCGAGATGTTAGGTTGGGTTAGGTTAGGTTATATTACGTTATAGATGTATATAAAGATCCCACGGAGACGTAGAGGCCAACTCGCCATGAATGTTTTCAAATATTACCGCCGAGATGTTATTTTGGGTTAGGATAGGTCATATTACGTTATTGATGTATATAAATGTACCACGGAGACGTAGAGGCCAACTCGGCATGAATTTTTTCAAATATTACCGCCGAGATGTTAGGTTGGGTTAGGTTAGGTTATATTACGTTATTGATGTATATAAAGGTCCCGCGGAGACGTAGAGGCCAACTCGCCAGGAATGTTGTCAAACATTAGCGCCGAGATGATAGGTTGGGTTAGGTCAGGTTATATTACGTTATTGATGTATATGAAGGTCAAACCGAGACGTAGAGGCCAACTCGCCAGGAATGTTGTCAAATATTATCGCCGAGATGTTAGGTTGGGTTAGCTTAGGTTATATTACGTTATGGATGTATTTAAAGGTCCCGCGGAGACGTAGAGGCCAACAAGCCAGGAATGTGATCAAATATTACCGCCGAGATGTTAGGTTGGGTTAGGTTAGGTTATATTACGTTACTGATGTATAAAAAGATCCCACGGAGACGTAGAGGCCAACTCGCCAGGTATGTTTTCAAATACTACCGCCGAGATGTTAGGTTGGGTTAGGTTAGGTTATATTACGTTATTGATGTGTAAAAAGATCCCACGGAGGCGGAGAAGCCAACTCGCCAGGAATGTTGTCAAATATTACCGCCGAGATGTTAGGTTGGGTTAGGTTAGGTTATATTACGTTATTGATGTAAAAAATGTCCCACGGAGACGTAGATGCCAACAAGCCAGGAATGTGGTCAAATATTACCGCCGAGATGATAGACTGGGTTAGCCTAACTTATACTATGTTATTGTTGTATATAAAGGTCCGACGGAGACGTATAGGCCAACTCGCCAGGAATGTTGTCAAATATTACCGCCGAGATGATAGGTTGGGTTAGGTTAGATTATATCACGTTATAGATGTATATAAAGGTCCCGCGGAGACGTAGAGGCCAGCAAGCCAGGAATGTGATCAAATATTACCGCCGAGATGTTAGGTTGGGTTAGGTTAGGTTATATTACGTTATTGATGTATATAAAGGTCCCACGGAGACGTAGAGGCCAACAAGCCAGGAATGTGTTCAAATATTACCGCCGAGATGTTAGGTTGGGTTAGGTTAGGTTATATTACGTTATACATGTATTTAAAGGTCCCGCGGAGACGTAGGGGCCAACAAGCCAGGAATGTGATCAAATATTACCGCCGAGATGTTAGGTTGGGTTAGGTTAGGTTATATTACGTTACTGATGTATAAAAAGATCCCACGGAGACGTAGAGGCCAACTCGCCAGGTATGTTTTCAAATACTACCGCCGAGATGTTAGGTTGGGTTAGGTTAGGTTATATTACGTTATTGATGTGTAAAAAGATCCCTCGGAGACGGAGAAGCCAACTCGCCAGGAATGTTGTCAAATATTACCGCCGAGATGTTAGGTTCGGTTAGGTTAGGTTATATTACTTTATTGATGTATAAAAAGATCCCACGGAGACGTAGAGGCCAACTCGCCAGGTATGTTTTCAAATACTACCGACGAGATGTTAGGTTGGGTTAGGTTAGGTTATATTACGTTATTGATGTGTAAAAAGATCCCACGGAGACGGAGAAGCCAACTCGCCAGGAATGTTGTCAAATATTACCGCCGAGATATTAGGTTGGGTTAGGTTAGGTTATATAACGTTATGGATGTATATAAAGGTCCCACGGAGGCGTAGAGGCCAACTCGCCAGGAATGTTGTCAAATATTACCGCCGAGATATTAAGGTTGGGTTAGGTTAGGTTATATTACGTTATAGATGTATATAAATGTACCACGGAGACGTAGAGGCCAACTCGGCTTGAATTTTTTCAAATATTACCGCCGAGATGTTAGGTTGGGTTAGGTTAGGTTATATTACGTTATTGATGTATATAAAGGTCCCGCGGAGACGTAGAGGCCAACTCGCCAGGAATGTTGTCAAACATTAGCGCCGAGATGATAGGTTGGGTTAGGTCAGGTTATATTACGTTATTGATGTATATGAAGGTCAAACCGAGACGTAGAGGCCAACTCGCCAGGAATGTTGTCAAATATTATCGCCGAGATGTTAGGTTGGGTTAGGTTAGGTTATATTACGTTATAGATGTATTTAAAGGTCCCGCGGAGACGTAGAGGCCAACAAGCCAGGAATGTGATCAAATATTACCGCCGAGATGTTAGGTTGGGTTAGGTTAGGTTATATTACGTTACTGATGTATAAAAAGATCCCACGGAGACGTAGAGGCCAACTCGCCAGGTATGTTTTCAAATACTACCGCCGAGATGTTAGGTTGGGTTAGGTTAGGTTATATTACGTTATTGATGTGTAAAAAGATCCCACGGAGACGGAGAAGCCAACTCGCCAGGAATGTTGTCAAATATTACCGCCGAGATGTTAGGTTGGGTTAGGTTAGGTTATATTACGTTATTGATGTGTAAAAAGATCCCACGGAGACGGAGAAGCCAACTCGCTAGGAATGTTGTCAAATATTACCGCCGAGATGTTAGGTTGGGTTAGGTTAGGTTATATAACGTTATGGATGTATATAAAGGTCCGACGGAGACGTATAGGCCAACTCGCCAGGAATGTTGTCAAATATTACCGCCGAGATGATAGGTTGGGTTAGGTTAGATTATATCACGTTATAGATGTATATAAAGGTCCCGCGGAGACGTAGAGGCCAGCAAGCCAGGAATGTGATCAAATATTACCGCCGAGATGTTAGGTTGGGTTAGGTTAGGTTATATTACGTTATTGATGTATATAAAGGTCCCACGGAGACGTAGAGGCCAACAAGCCAGGAATGTGTTCAAATATTACCGCCGAGATGTTAGGTTGGGTTAGGTTAGGTTATATTACGTTATACATGTATTTAAAGGTCCCGCGGAGACGTAGGGGCCAACAAGCCAGGAATGTGATCAAATATTACCGCCGAGATGTTAGGTTGGGTTAGGTTAGGTTATATTACGTTACTGATGTATAAAAAGATCCCACGGAGACGTAGAGGCCAACTCGCCAGGTATGTTTTCAAATACTACCGCCGAGATGTTAGGTTGGGTTAGGTTAGGTTATATTACGTTATTGATGTGTAAAAAGATCCCTCGGAGACGGAGAAGCCAACTCGCCAGGAATGTTGTCAAATATTACCGCCGAGATGTTAGGTTCGGTTAGGTTAGGTTATATTACTTTATTGATGTATAAAAAGATCCCACGGAGACGTAGAGGCCAACTCGCCAGGTATGTTTTCAAATACTACCGACGAGATGTTAGGTTGGGTTAGGTTAGGTTATATTACGTTATTGATGTGTAAAAAGATCCCACGGAGACGGAGAAGCCAACTCGCCAGGAATGTTGTCAAATATTACCGCCGAGATATTAGGTTGGGTTAGGTTAGGTTATATAACGTTATGGATGTATATAAAGGTCCCACGGAGGCGTAGAGGCCAACTAGCCAGGAATGTTGTCAAATATTACCGCCGAGATATTAAGGTTGGGTTAGGTTAGGTTATATTACGTTATAGATGTATATAAATGTACCACGGAGACGTAGAGGCCAACTCGGCTTGAATTTTTTCAAATATTACCGCCGAGATGTTAGGTTGGGTTAGGTTAGGTTATATTACGTTATTGATGTATATAAAGGTCCCGCGGAGACGTAGAGGCCAACTCGCCAGGAATGTTGTCAAACATTAGCGCCGAGATGATAGGTTGGGTTAGGTCAGGTTATATTACGTTATTGATGTATATGAAGGTCAAACCGAGACGTAGAGGCCAACTCGCCAGGAATGTTGTCAAATATTATCGCCGAGATGTTAGGTTGGGTTAGGTTAGGTTATATTACGTTATAGATGTATTTAAAGGTCCCGCGGAGACGTAGAGGCCAACAAGCCAGGAATGTGATCAAATATTACCGCCTAGATGTTAGGTTGGGTTAGGTTAGGTTATATTACGTTACTGATGTATAAAAAGATCCCACGGAGACGTAGAGGCCAACTCGCCAGGTATGTTTTCAAATACTACCGCCGAGATGTTAGGTTGGGTTAGGTTAGGTTATATTACGTTATTGATGTGTAAAAAGATCCCACGGAGACGGAGAAGCCAACTCGCCAGGAATGTTGTCAAATATTACCGCCGAGATGTTAGGTTGGGTTAGGTTAGGTTATATTACGTTATTGATGTGTAAAAAGATCCCACGGAGACGGAGAAGCCAACTCGCCAGGAATGTTGTCAAATATTACCGCCGAGATGTTAGGTTGGGTTAGGTTAGGTTATATAACGTTATGGATGTATATAAAGGTCCCACGTAGGCGTAGAGGCCAACTCGCCAGGAATGTTGTCAAATATTACCGCCGAGGTGTTAGGTTGGGTTAGGTTAGGTTATATTACGTTATAGATGTATATAAAGGTCCCACAGAGACGTAGAAGCCAACAAGCCAGGAATGTGTTCAAATATTACCGCCGAGATGTTAAGTTGGGATAGGTTAGGTTATATTACGTTATAGATGTATATAACTATCCCACGGAGACGTAGAGGCCAACTCGCCAGGAATGTTGTCAAATATTACCGCCGAGATGTTAGGTTGGGTTAGGTTAGGTTATATTACGTTATAGATGTATTTAAAGGTCCCGCGGAGACGTAGAGGCCAACAAGCCAGGAATGTGATCAAATATTACAGCCGAGATGTTAGGTTGGGTTAGGTTAGGTTATATTACGTTACTGATGTATAAAAAGATCCCACGGAGACGTAGAGGCCAACTCGCCAGGTATGTTTTCAAATACTACCGCCGAGATGTTAGGTTGGGTTAGGTTAGGTTATATTACGTTATTGATGTGTAAAAAGATCCCACGGAGACGGACAAGCCAACTCGCCAGGAATGTTGTCAAATATTACCGCCGAGATGTTAGGTTCGGTTAGGTTAGGTTATATTACTTTATTGATGTATAAAAAGATCCCACGGAGACGTAGAGGCCAACTCGCCAGGTATGTTTTCAAATACTACCGCCGAGATGTTAGGTTGGGTTAGGTTAGGTTATATTACGTTATTGATGTGTAAAAAGATCCCACGGAGACGGAGAAGCCAACTCGCCAGGAATGTTGTCAAATATTACCGCCGAGATGTTAGGTTGGGTTAGGTTAGGTTATATTACGTTATTGATGTGTAAAAAGATCCCACGGAGACGGAGAAGCCAACTCGCCAGGAATGTTGTCAAATATTACCGCCGAGATGTTAGGTTGGGTTAGGTTAGGTTATATAACGTTATGGATGTATATAAAGGTCCCACGTAGGCGTAGAGGCCAACTCGCCAGGAATGTTGTCAAATATTACCGCCGAGGTGTTAGGTTGGGTTAGGTTAGGTTATATTACGTTATAAATGTATTTAAAGGTCCCGCGGAGACGTAGAGGCCAACAAGCCAGGAATGTGATCAAATATTACAGCCGAGATGTTAGGTTGGGTTAGGTTAGGTTATATTACGTTACTGATGTATAAAAAGATCCCACGGAGACGTAGAGGCCAACTCGCCAGGTATGTTTTCAAATACTACCGCCGAGATGTTAGGTTGGGTTAGGTTAGGTTATATTACGTTATTGATGTGTAAAAAGATCCCACGGAGACGGAGAAGCCAACTCGCCAGGAATGTTGTCAAATATTACCGCCGAGATGTTAGGTTGGGTTATGTTAGGTTATATTACGTTATTGATGTAAAAAATGTCCCACGGAGACGTAGATGCCAACAAGCCAGGAATGTAGTCAAATATTACCGCCGAGATGATAGCCTGGGTTAGCCTAGCTTATACTATGTTATTGTTGTATATAAAGGTCCGACGGAGACGTATAGGCCAACTCGCCAGGAATGTTGTCAAATATTACCGCCGAGATGATAGGTTGGGTTAGGTTGATTATATCACGTTATAGATGTATATAAAGGTCCCGCGGAGACGTAGAGGCCAGCAAGCCAGGAATGTGATCAAATATTACCGCCGAGATGTTAGGTTGGGTTAGGTAAGGTTATATTACGTTATAGATGTATTTAAAGGTCCCGCGGAGACGTAGGGGCCAACAAGCCAGGAATGTGATCAAATATTACCGGCGAGATGTTAGGTTGGGTTAGGTTAGGTTATATTACGTTATAGATGTACATAAAGATCCCACGGAGACGTAAAAGCCATCTCGCCATGAATGTCGTCAAATATTACCGCCGAGATGTTAGATTCGGTTAGGTTAGGTTATATTACGTTATAGATGTATATAAAGGTCCCACGGAGACGTAGATGCCAACAAGCCAGGAATGTTGTCAAATATTACCGCCGAGGTGTTAGGTTGGGTTAGGTTAGGTTATATTACGTTATAGATGTATATAAAGGTCCCACGGAGACGTAGATGCCAACAAGCCAGGAATGTGGTCAAATATTACCGCCGAGATGTTAGGTTGGGTTAGGTTAGGTTATATTACGTTATGGATGTATTTAAAGGTCCCGCGGAGACGTAGAGGCCAGCAAGCCAGGAATGTGATCAAATATTACCACCGAGATGTTAGGTTGGGTTAGGTTAGGTTATATTACGTTATTGATGTATATAAAGGTCCCAGGGAGTCGTAGAGGCCAACTCGCCAGGAATGTTGTCAAATATTACCGCCGAGATGTTAGGTTGGGTTAGGTTAGGTTATATTACGTTATTGATGTATAAAAAGATCCCACGGAGACGTAGAGGCCAACTCGCCAGGTATGTTTTCAAATACTACCGCCGAGATGTTAGGTTGGGTTAGGTTAGGTTATATTACGTTATTGATGTGTAAAAAGATCCCACGAAGACGGAGAAGCCACCTCGCCAGGAATGTTGTCAAACATTAGCGCCGAGATGATAGGTTGGGTTAGGTCAGGTTATATTACGTTATTGATGTATATGAAGGTCAAACCGAGACGTAGAGGCCAACTCGCCAGGAATGTTGTCAAATATTACCGCCGAGATGTTAGGTTGGGTTAGGTTAGGTTATATAACGTTATGGATGTATATAAAGGTCCCACGTAGGCGTAGAGGCCAACTCGCCAGGAATGTTGTCAAATATTACCGCCGAGGTGTTAGGTTGGGTTAGGTTAGGTTATATTACGTTATAGATGTATATAAAGGTCCCACAGAGACGTAGAAGCCAACAAGCCAGGAATGTGTTCAAATATTACCGCCGAGATGTTAAGTTGGGATAGGTTAGGTTATATTACGTTATAGATGTATATAACTATCCCACGGAGACGTAGAGGCCAACTCGCCAGGAATGTTGTCAAATATTACCGCCGAGATGTTAGGTTGGGTTAGGTTAGGTTATATTACGTTATAGATGTATTTAAAGGTCCCGCGGAGACGTAGAGGCCAACAAGCCAGGAATGTGATCAAATATTACAGCCGAGATGTTAGGTTGGGTTAGGTTAGGTTATATTACGTTACTGATGTATAAAAAGATCCCACGGAGACGTAGAGGCCAACTCGCCAGGTATGTTTTCAAATACTACCGCCGAGATGTTAGGTTGGGTTAGGTTAGGTTATATTACGTTATAGATGTATTTAAAGGTCCCGCGGAGACGTAGGGGCCAACAAGCCAGGAATGTGATCAAATATTACCGCCGAGATGTTAAGTTGGGTTAGGTTAGGTTATATTACGTTATTGATGTATATAAATGTACCACGGAGACGTAGAGGCCAACTCGCCATGAATGTTTTCAAATATTACCGCCGAGATGTTAGGTTCGGTTAGGTTAGGTTATATTACTTTATTGATGTATAAAAAGATCCCACGGAGACGTAGAGGCCAACTCGCCATGAATGTTTTCAAATATTACCGCCGAGATGTTATTTTGGGTTAGGATAGGTCATAATACGTTATAGATGTATTTAAAGGTCCCACGGAGACGTAGAGGCCAACAAGCCAGGAATGTGTTCAAATATTACCGCCGAGATGTTAGGTTGGGTTAGGTTAGGTTATATTACGTTATGGATGTATATAAAGATCCCACGGAGACGTAGAGGCCAACTCGCCATGAATGTTTTCAAATATTACCGCCGAGATGTTATTTTGGGTTAGGATACGTCATATTACGTTATTGATGTATATAAATGTACCACGGAGACGTAGAGGCCAACTCGGCATGAATGTTTTCAAATATTACCGCCGAGATGTTAGGTTGGGTTAGGTTAGGTTATATTACGTTATTGATGTGTAAAAAGATCCCACGGAGACGGAGAAGCCAACTCGCCAGGAATGTTGTCAAATATTACCGCCGAGATGTTAGGTTGGGTTAGGTCAGGTTATATTACGTTATTGATGTATATGAAGGTCAAACCGAGACGTAGAGGCCAACTCGCCAGGAATGTTGTCAAATATTATCGCCGAGATGTTAGGTTGGGTTAGGTTAGGTTATATTACGTTATAGATGTATTTAAAGGTCCCGCGGAGACGTAGAGGCCAACAAGCCAGGAATGTGATCAAATATTACCGCCGAGATGTTAGGTTGGGTTAGGTTAGGTTATATTACGTTACTGATGTATAAAAAGATCCCACGGAGACGTAGAGGCCAACTCGCCAGGTATGTTTTCAAATACTATCGCCGAGATGTTAGGTTGGGTTAGGTTAGGTTATATTACGTTATTGATGTGTAAAAAGATCCCACGGAGACGGAGAAGCCAACTCGCCAGGAATGTTGTCAAATATTACCGCCGAGATGTTAGGTTGGGTTAGGTTAGGTTATATTACGTTATAGATGTATATAAAGGTCCCACGGAGACGTAGAGGCCAACAAGCCAGGAATGTGTTCAAATATTACCGCCGAGATGTTACGTTGGGTTAGGTTAGGTTATACTACGTTATTGATGTATATAAATGTACCACGGAGACGTAGAGGCCAACTCGCCATGAATGTTTTCAAATATTACCGCCGAGATGTTAGGTTGGGTTAGGTTAGGTTATATTACGTTATTGATGTGTAAAAAGATCCCACGGAGACGGAGAAGCCACCTCGCCAGGAATGTTGTCAAATATTACCGCCGAGATGTTAGGTTGGGTTAGGTTAGGTTATATTACGTTATTGATGTATATAAAGGTCCCACGGAGACGTAGAGGCCAACAAGCCAGGAATGTGTTCAAATATTACCGCCGAGATGTTAGGTTGGGTTAGGTTAGGTTATATTACGTTATAGATGTATTTAAAGGTCCCGCGGAGACGTAGGGGCCAACAAGCCAGGAATGTGATCAAATATTACCGCCGAGATGTTAAGTTGGGTTAGGTTAGGTTATATTACGTTATTGATGTATATAAATGTACCACGGAGACGTAGAGGCCAACTCGCCATGAATGTTTTCAAATATTACCGCCGAGATGCTAGGTTCGGTTAGGTTAGGTTATATTACTTTATTGATGTATAAAAAGATCCCACGGAGACGTAGAGGCCAACTCGCCAGGTATGTTTTCAAATACTACCGCCGAGATGTTAGGTTGGGTTAGGTTAGGTTATATTACGTTATTGATGTGTAAAAAGATACCACGGAGACGGAGAAGCCAACTCGCCAGGAATGTTGTCAAATATTACCGCCGAGATGTTAGGTTCGGTTAGGTTAGGTTATATTACTTTATTGATGTATAAAAAGATCCCACGGAGACGTAGAGGCCAACTCGCCAGGTATGTTTTCGAATACTACCGCCGAGATGTTAGGTTGGGTTAGGTTAGGTTATATTACGTTATTGATGTGTAAAAAGATCCCACGGAGACGGAGAAGCCAACTCGCCAGGAATGTTGTCAAATATTACCGCCGAGATATTAGGTTGGGTTAGGTTAGGTTATATAACGTTATGGATGTCTATAAAGGTCCCACGGTGACGCAGAGGCCAACTCGCCAGGAATGTTTTTAAATATTACCGCCGAGATGTTAGGTTGGGTTAGGTTAGGTTATATCACGTTATAGATGTATATAAAGGTCCCACGGAGACGTAGAGGCCAACTCGCCATGAATGTTTTCAAATATTACCACCGAGATGTTATTTTGGGTTAGGATAGGTCATAATACGTTATAGATGTATTTAAAGGTCCCACGGAGACGTAGAGGCCAACAAGCCAGGAATGTGTTCAAATATTACCGCCGAGATGTTAGGTTGGGTTAGGTTAGGTTATATTACGTTATAGATGTATATAAAGATCCCACGGAGACGTAGAGGCCAACTCGCCATGAATGTTTTCAAATATTACCGCCGAGATGTTATTTTGGGTTAGGATACGTCATATTACGTTATTGATGTATATAAATGTACCACGGAGACGTAGAGGCCAACTCGGCATGAATGTTTTCAAATATTACCGCCGAGATGTTAGGTTGGGTTAGGTTAGGTTATATTACGTTATTGATGTGTAAAAAGATCCCACGGAGACGGAGAAGCCAACTCGCCAGGAATGTTGTCAAATATTACCGCCGAGATGTTAGGTTGGGTTAGGTCAGGTTATATTACGTTATTGATGTATATGAAGGTCAAACCGAGACGTAGAGGCCAACTCGCCAGGAATGTTGTCAAATATTATCGCCGAGATGTTAGGTTGGGTTAGGTTAGGTTATATTACGTTATAGATGTATTTAAAGGTCCCGCGGAGACGTAGAGGCCAACAAGCCAGGAATGTGATCAAATATTACCGCCGAGATGTTAGGTTGGGTTAGGTTAGGTTATATTACGTTACTGATGTATAAAAAGATCCCACGGAGACGTAGAGGCCAACTCGCCAGGTATGTTTTCAAATACTACCGCCGAGATGTTAGGTTGGGTTAGGTTAGGTTATATTACGTTATTGATGTGTAAAAAGATCCCACGGAGACGGAGAAGCCACCTCGCCAGGAATGTTGTCAAATATTACCGCCGAGATGTTAGGTTGGGTTAGGTTAGGTTATATTACGTTATAGATGTATATAAAGGTCCCACGGAGACGTAGAGGCCAACAAGCCAGGAATGTGTTCAAATATTACCTCCGAGATGTTAGGTTGGGTTAGGTTAGGTTGTATTACGTTATAGATGTATATAAAGGTCCCACGGAGACGTAGAGGCCAACAAGCCAGGAATGTGTTCAAATATTACCGCCGAGATGTTAGGTTGGGTTAGGTTAGGTTATATTACGTTATAGATGTATATAAAGATCCCACGGAGACGTAGAGGCCAACTCGCCATGAATGTTTTCAAATATTACCGCCGAGATGTTATTTTGGGTTAGGATAGGTCATATTACGTTATTGATGTATATAAATGTACCACGGAGACGTAGAGGCCAACTCGGCATGAATTTTTTCAAATATTACCGCCGAGATGTTAGGTTGGGTTAGGTTAGGTTATATTACGTTATTGATGTATATAAAGGTCCCGCGGAGACGTAGAGGCCAACTCGCCAGGAATGTTGTCAAACATTAGCGCCGAGATGATAGGTTGGGTTAGGTCAGGTTATATTACGTTATTGATGTATATGAAGGTCAAACCGAGACGTAGAGGCCAACTCGCCAGGAATGTTGTCAAATATTACCGCCGAGATGTTAGGTTGGGTTAGGTTAGGTTATATAACGTTATGGATGTATATAAAGGTCCCACGTAGGCGTAGAGGCCAACTCGCCAGGAATGTTGTCAAATATTACCGCCGAGGTGTTAGGTTGGGTTAGGTTAGGTTATATTACGTTATAGATGTATATAAAGGTCCCACAGAGACGTAGAAGCCAACAAGCCAGGAATGTGTTCAAATATTACCGCCGAGATGTTAAGTTGGGATAGGTTAGGTTATATTACGTTATAGATGTATATAACTATCCCACGGAGACGTAGAGGCCAACTCGCCAGGAATGTTGTCAAATATTACCGCCGAGATGTTAGGTTGGGTTAGGTTAGGTTATATTACGTTATAGATGTATTTAAAGGTCCCGCGGAGACGTAGAGGCCAACAAGCCAGGAATGTGATCAAATATTACAGCCGAGATGTTAGGTTGGGTTAGGTTAGGTTATATTACTTTACTGATGTATAAAAAGATCCCACGGAGACGTAGAGGCCAACTCGCCAGGTATGTTTTCAAATACTACCGCCGAGATGTTAGGTTGGGTTAGGTTAGATTATATTACGTTATTGATGTATATAAAGGTCCCGCGGAGACGTAGAGTCCAGCAAGCCAGGAATGTGATCAAATATTACCGCCGAGATGTTAGGTTGGGTTAGGTTAGGTTATATTACGTTATTGATGTATATAAAGGTCCCACGGAGACGTAGAGGCCAACAAGCCAGGAATGTGGTCAAATATTACCGCCGAGATGTTAGGTTGGGTTCGGTTAGGTTATATTACGTTATTGATGTATATAAAGGTCCCACGGAGACGTAGATGCCAGCAAGCCAGGAATGTGGTCAAATATTACCGCCGAGATGGTAGGTTGGGTTAGGTTAGGTTATATTACGTTATGGATGTATTTAAAGGTCCCGCGGAGACGTAGAGGCCAGCAAGCCAGGAATGTGATCAAATATTACCGCCGAGATGTTAGGTTGGGTTAGGTTAGGTTATATTACGTTATTGATGTATATAAAGGTCCCAGGGAGTCGTAGATGTCAGCAAGCCAGGAATGTGGTCAAATATTACCGCCGAGATGTTAGGTTGGTTTAGGTTAGGTTATATTACGTTATAGATGTATTTAAAGGTCCCGCGGAGACGTAGAGGCCAGCAAGCCAGGAATGTGATCAAATATTACCGCCGAGATGTTAGGTTGGGTTAGGTTAGGTTATATTACGTTATTGATGTATATAAAGGTCCCACGGAGACGTAGAGGCCAACTCGCCAGGAATGTTGTCAAATATTACCGCCGAGATGTTAGGTTGGGTTAGGTTAGGTTATATTACGTTATAGATGTATTTAAAGGTCCCGCGGAGACGTAGAGGCCAACAAGCCAGGAATGTGATCAAATATTACAGCCGAGATGTTAGGTTGGGTTAGGTTAGGTTATATTACGTTACTGATGTATAAAAAGATCCCACGGAGACGTAGAGGCCAACTCGCCAGGTATGTTTTCAAATACTACCGCCGAGATGTTAGGTTGGGTTAGGTTAGGTTATATTACGTTATAGATGTATTTAAAGGTCCCGCGGAGACGTAGGGGCCAACAAGCCAGGAATGTGATCAAATATTACCGCCGAGATGTTAAGTTGGGTTAGGTTAGGTTATATTACGTTATTGATGTATATAAATGTACCACGGAGACGTAGAGGCCAACTCGCCATGAATGTTTTCAAATATTACCGCCGAGATGTTAGGTTCGGTTAGGTTAGGTTATATTACTTTATTGATGTATAAAAAGATCCCACGGAGACGTAGAGGCCAACTCGCCATGAATGTTTTCAAATATTACCGCCGAGATGTTATTTTGGGTTAGGATAGGTCATAATACGTTATAGATGTATTTAAAGGTCCCACGGAGACGTAGAGGCCAACAAGCCAGGAATGTGTTCAAATATTACCGCCGAGATGTTAGGTTGGGTTAGGTTAGGTTATATTACGTTATGGATGTATATAAAGATCCCACGGAGACGTAGAGGCCAACTCGCCATGAATGTTTTCAAATATTACCGCCGAGATGTTATTTTGGGTTAGGATACGTCATATTACGTTATTGATGTATATAAATGTACCACGGAGACGTAGAGGCCAACTCGGCATGAATGTTTTCAAATATTACCGCCGAGATGTTAGGTTGGGTTAGGTTAGGTTATATTACGTTATTGATGTGTAAAAAGATCCCACGGAGACGGAGAAGCCAACTCGCCAGGAATGTTGTCAAATATTACCGCCGAGATGTTAGGTTGGGTTAGGTCAGGTTATATTACGTTATTGATGTATATGAAGGTCAAACCGAGACGTAGAGGCCAACTCGCCAGGAATGTTGTCAAATATTATCGCCGAGATGTTAGGTTGGGTTAGGTTAGGTTATATTACGTTATAGATGTATTTAAAGGTCCCGCGGAGACGTAGAGGCCAACAAGCCAGGAATGTGATCAAATATTACCGCCGAGATGTTAGGTTGGGTTAGGTTAGGTTATATTACGTTACTGATGTATAAAAAGATCCCACGGAGACGTAGAGGCCAACTCGCCAGGTATGTTTTCAAATACTACCGCCGAGATGTTAGGTTGGGTTAGGTTAGGTTATATTACGTTATTGATGTGTAAAAAGATCCCACGGAGACGGAGAAGCCAACTCGCCAGGAATGTTGTCAAATATTACCGCCGAGATGTTAGGTTGGGTTAGGTTAGGTTATATTACGTTATAGATGTATATAAAGGTCCCACGGAGACGTAGAGGCCAACAAGCCAGGAATGTGTTCAAATATTACCGCCGAGATGTTACGTTGGGTTAGGTTAGGTTATACTACGTTATTGATGTATATAAATGTACCACGGAGACGTAGAGGCCAACTCGCCATGAATGTTTTCAAATATTACCGCCGAGATGTTAGGTTGGGTTAGGTTAGGTTATATTACGTTATTGATGTGTAAAAAGATCCCACGGAGACGGAGAAGCCACCTCGCCAGGAATGTTGTCAAATATTACCGCCGAGATGTTAGGTTGGGTTAGGTTAGGTTATATTACGTTATTGATGTATATAAAGGTCCCACGGAGACGTAGAGGCCAACAAGCCAGGAATGTGTTCAAATATTACCGCCGAGATGTTAGGTTGGGTTAGGTTAGGTTATATTACGTTATAGATGTATTTAAAGGTCCCGCGGAGACGTAGGGGCCAACAAGCCAGGAATGTGATCAAATATTACCGCCGAGATGTTAAGTTGGGTTAGGTTAGGTTATATTACGTTATTGATGTATATAAATGTACCACGGAGACGTAGAGGCCAACTCGCCATGAATGTTTTCAAATATTACCGCCGAGATGCTAGGTTCGGTTAGGTTAGGTTATATTACTTTATTGATGTATAAAAAGATCCCACGGAGACGTAGAGGCCAACTCGCCAGGTATGTTTTCAAATACTACCGCCGAGATGTTAGGTTGGGTTAGGTTAGGTTATATTACGTTATTGATGTGTAAAAAGATCCCACGGAGACGGAGAAGCCAACTCGCCAGGAATGTTGTCAAATATTACCGCCGAGATGTTAGGTTCGGTTAGGTTAGGTTATATTACTTTATTGATGTATAAAAAGATCCCACGGAGACGTAGAGGCCAACTCGCCAGGTATGTTTTCGAATACTACCGCCGAGATGTTAGGTTGGGTTAGGTTAGGTTATATTACGTTATTGATGTGTAAAAAGATCCCACGGAGACGGAGAAGCCAACTCGCCAGGAATGTTGTCAAATATTACCGCCGAGATATTAGGTTGGGTTAGGTTAGGTTATATAACGTTATGGATGTCTATAAAGGTCCCACGGTGACGCAGAGGCCAACTCGCCAGGAATGTTTTTAAATATTACCGCCGAGATGTTAGGTTGGGTTAGGTTAGGTTATATCACGTTATAGATGTATATAAAGGTCCCACGGAGACGTAGAGGCCAACTCGCCATGAATGTTTTCAAATATTACCGCCGAGATGTTATTTTGGGTTAGGATAGGTCATAATACGTTATAGATGTATTTAAAGGTCCCACGGAGACGTAGAGGCCAACAAGCCAGGAATGTGTTCAAATATTACCGCCGAGATGTTAGGTTGGGTTAGGTTAGGTTATATTACGTTATAGATGTATATAAAGATCCCACGGAGACGTAGAGGCCAACTCGCCATGAATGTTTTCAAATATTACCGCCGAGATGTTATTTTGGGTTAGGATACGTCATATTACGTTATTGATGTATATAAATGTACCACGGAGACGTAGAGGCCAACTCGGCATGAATGTTTTCAAATATTACCGCCGAGATGTTAGGTTGGGTTAGGTTAGGTTATATTACGTTATTGATGTGTAAAAAGATCCCACGGAGACGGAGAAGCCAACTCGCCAGGAATGTTGTCAAATATTACCGCCGAGATGTTAGGTTGGGTTAGGTCAGGTTATATTACGTTATTGATGTATATGAAGGTCAAACCGAGACGTAGAGGCCAACTCGCCAGGAATGTTGTCAAATATTATCGCCGAGATGTTAGGTTGGGTTAGGTTAGGTTATATTACGTTATAGATGTATTTAAAGGTCCCGCGGAGACGTAGAGGCCAACAAGCCAGGAATGTGATCAAATATTACCGCCGAGATGTTAGGTTGGGTTAGGTTAGGTTATATTACGTTACTGATGTATAAAAAGATCCCACGGAGACGTAGAGGCCAACTCGCCAGGTATGTTTTCAAATACTACCGCCGAGATGTTAGGTTGGGTTAGGTTAGGTTATATTACGTTATTGATGTGTAAAAAGATCCCACGGAGACGGAGAAGCCACCTCGCCAGGAATGTTGTCAAATATTACCGCCGAGATGTTAGGTTGGGTTAGGTTAGGTTATATTACGTTATAGATGTATATAAAGGTCCCACGGAGACGTAGAGGCCAACAAGCCAGGAATGTGTTCAAATATTACCTCCGAGATGTTAGGTTGGGTTAGGTTAGGTTGTATTACGTTATAGATGTATATAAAGGTCCCACGGAGACGTAGAGGCCAACAAGCCAGGAATGTGTTCAAATATTACCGCCGAGATGTTAGGTTGGGTTAGGTTAGGTTATATTACGTTATAGATGTATATAAAGATCCCACGGAGACGTAGAGGCCAACTCGCCATGAATGTTTTCAAATATTACCGCCGAGATGTTATTTTGGGTTAGGATAGGTCATATTACGTTATTGATGTATATAAATGTACCACGGAGACGTAGAGGCCAACTCGGCATGAATTTTTTCAAATATTACCGCCGAGATGTTAGGTTGGGTTAGGTTAGGTTATATTACGTTATTGATGTATATAAAGGTCCCGCGGAGACGTAGAGGCCAACTCGCCAGGAATGTTGTCAAACATTAGCGCCGAGATGATAGGTTGGGTTAGGTCAGGTTATATTACGTTATTGATGTATATGAAGGTCAAACCGAGACGTAGAGGCCAACTCGCCAGGAATGTTGTCAAATATTACCGCCGAGATGTTAGGTTGGGTTAGGTTAGGTTATATAACGTTATGGATGTATATAAAGGTCCCACGTAGGCGTAGAGGCCAACTCGCCAGGAATGTTGTCAAATATTACCGCCGAGGTGTTAGGTTGGGTTAGGTTAGGTTATATTACGTTATAGATGTATATAAAGGTCCCACAGAGACGTAGAAGCCAACAAGCCAGGAATGTGTTCAAATATTACCGCCGAGATGTTAAGTTGGGATAGGTTAGGTTATATTACGTTATAGATGTATATAACTATCCCACGGAGACGTAGAGGCCAACTCGCCAGGAATGTTGTCAAATATTACCGCCGAGATGTTAGGTTGGGTTAGGTTAGGTTATATTACGTTATAGATGTATTTAAAGGTCCCGCGGAGACGTAGAGGCCAACAAGCCAGGAATGTGATCAAATAATACAGCCGAGATGTTAGGTTGGGTTAGGTTAGGTTATATTACGTTACTGATGTATAAAAAGATCCCACGGAGACGTAGAGGCCAACTCGCCAGGTATGTTTTCAAATACTACCGCCGAGATGTTAGGTTGGGTTAGGTTAGATTATATTACGTTATTGATGTATATAAAGGTCCCGCGGAGACGTAGAGGCCAGCAAGCCAGGAATGTGATCAAATATTACCGCCGAGATGTTAGGTTGGGTTAGGTTAGGTTATATTACGTTATTGATGTATATAAAGGTCCCACGGAGACGTAGAGGCCAACAAGCCAGGAATGTGGTCAAATATTACCGCCGAGATGTTAGGTTGGGTTCGGTTAGGTTATATTACGTTATTGATGTATATAAAGGTCCCACGGAGACGTAGATGCCAGCAAGCCAGGAATGTGGTCAAATATTACCGCCGAGATGGTAGGTTGGGTTAGGTTAGGTTATATTACGTTATGGATGTATTTAAAGGTCCCGCGGAGACGTAGAGGCCAGCAAGCCAGGAATGTGATCAAATATTACCGCCGAGATGTTAGGTTGGGTTAGGTTAGGTTATATTACGTTATTGATGTATATAAAGGTCCCAGGGAGTCGTAGATGTCAGCAAGCCAGGAATGTGGTCAAATATTACCGCCGAGATGTTAGGTTGGTTTAGGTTAGGTTATATTACGTTATAGATGTATTTAAAGGTCCCGCGGAGACGTAGAGGCCAGCAAGCCAGGAATGTGATCAAATATTACCGCCGAGATGTTAGGTTGGGTTAGGTTAGGTTATATTACGTTATTGATGTATATAAAGGTCCCACGGAGACGTAGAGGCCAACAAGCCAGGAATGTGTTCAAATATTAACGCCGAGATGTTAGGTTGGGTTAGGTTAGGTTATATTACGTTATAGATGTATTTAAAGGTCCCGCGGAGACGTATAGGCCAACTCGCCGGGAATGTTGTCAAATAATACCTCCGAGATGTTAGCTTGGGTTAGGTTAGGTTATATTACGTTATGGATGTCTATAAAGGTCCCACGGTGACGTAGAGGCCAACTCGCCAGGAATGTTTTCAAATATTACCGCCGAGATGTTATTTTGGGTTAGGATACGTCATATTACGTTATTGATGTATATAAATGTACCACGGAGACGTAGAGGCCAACTCGGCATGAATGTTTTCAAATATTACCGCCGAGATGTTAGGTTGGGTTAGGTTAGGTTATATTACGTTATTGATGTGTAAAAAGATCCCACGGAGACGGAGAAGCCAACTCGCCAGGTATGTTGTCAAATATTACCGCCGAGATGTTAGGTTGGGTTAGGTTAGGTTATATTACGTTATAGATGTATATAAAGGTCCCACGGAGACGTAGAGGCCAACAAGCCAGGAATGTGTTCAAATATTACCGCCGAGATGTTACGTTGGGTTAGGTTAGGTTATACTACGTTATTGATGTATATAAATGTACCACGGAGACGTAGAGGCCAACTCGCCATGAATGTTTTCAAATATTACCGCCGAGATGTTAGGTTGGGTTAGGTTAGGTTATATTACGTTATTGATGTGTAAAAAGATCCCACGGAGACGGAGAAGCCACCTCGCCAGGAATGTTGTCAAATATTACCGCCGAGATGTTAGGTTGGGTTAGGTTAGGTTATATTACGTTATTGATGTATATAAAGGTCCCACGGAGACGTAGAGGCCAACAAGCCAGGAATGTGTTCAAATATTACCGCCGAGATGTTAGGTTGGGTTAGGTTAGGTTATATTACGTTATAGATATATTTAAAGGTCCCGCGGAGACGTAGGGGCCAACAAGCCAGGAATGTGATCAAATATTACCGCCGAGATGTTAAGTTGGGTTAGGTTAGGTTATATTACGTTATTGATGTATATAAATGTACCACGGAGACGTAGAGGCCAACTCGCCATGAATGTTTTCAAATATTACCGCCGAGATGTTAGGTTCGGTTAGGTTAGGTTATATTACTTTATTGATGTATAAAAAGATCCCACGGAGACGTAGAGGCCAACTCGCCAGGTATGTTTTCAAATACTACCGCCGAGATGTTAGGTTGGGTTAGGTTAGGTTATATTACGTTATTGATGTGTAAAAAGATCCCACGGAGACGGAGAAGCCAACTCGCCAGGAATGTTGTCAAATATTACCGCCGAGATGTTAGGTTCGGTTAGGTTAGGTTATATTACTTTATTGATGTATAAAAAGATCCCACGGAGACGTAGAGGCCAACTCGCCAGGTATGTTTTCAAATACTACCGCCGAGATGTTAGGTTGGGTTAGGTTAGGTTATATTACGTTATTGATGTGTAAAAAGATCCCACGGAGACGGAGAAGCCAACTCGCCAGGAATGTTGTCAAATATTACCGCCGAGATATTAGGTTGGGTTAGGTTAGGTTATATAACGTTATGGATGTCTATAAAGGTCCCACGGTGACGTAGAGGCCAACTCGCCAGGAATGTTTTCAAATATTACCGCCGAGATGTTAGGTTGGGTTAGGTTAGGTTATATCACGTTATAGATGTATATAAAGGTCCCACGGAGACGTAGAGGCCAACTCGCCATGAATGTTTTCAAATATTACCGCCGAGATGTTATTTTGGGTTAGGATAGGTCATAATACGTTATAGATGTATTTAAAGGTCCCACGGAGACGTAGAGGCCAACAAGCCAGGAATGTGTTCAAATATTACCGCCGAGATGTTAGGTTGGGTTAGGTTAGGTTATATTACGTTATAGATGTATATAAAGATCCCACGGAGACGTAGAGGCCAACTCGCCATGAATGTTTTCAAATATTACCGCCGAGATGTTATTTTGGGTTAGGATACGTCATATTACGTTATTGATGTATATAAATGTACCACGGAGACGTAGAGGCCAACTCGGCATGAATGTTTTCAAATATTACCGCCGAGATGTTAGGTTGGGTTAGGTTAGGTTATATTACGTTATTGATGTGTAAAAAGATCCCACGGAGACGGAGAAGCCAACTCGCCAGGAATGTTGTCAAATATTACCGCCGAGATGTTAGGTTGGGTTAGGTCAGGTTATATTACGTTATTGATGTATATGAAGGTCAAACCGAGACGTAGAGGCCAACTCGCCAGGAATGTTGTCAAATATTACCGCCGAGATGTTAGGTTGGGTTAGGTTAGGTTATATAACGTTATGGATGTATATAAAGGTCCCACGTAGGCGTAGAGGCCAACTCGCCAGGAATGTTGTCAAATATTACCGCCGAGGTGTTAGGTTGGGTTAGGTTAGGTTATATTACGTTATAGATGTATATAAAGGTCCCACAGAGACGTAGAAGCCAACAAGCCAGGAATGTGTTCAAATATTACCGCCGAGATGTTAAGTTGGGATAGGTTAGGTTATATTACGTTATAGATGTATATAACTATCCCACGGAGACGTAGAGGCCAACTCGCCAGGAATGTTGTCAAATATTACCGCCGAGATGTTAGGTTGGGTTAGGTTAGGTTATATTACGTTATAGATGTATTTAAAGGTCCCGCGGAGACGTAGAGGCCAACAAGCCAGGAATGTGATCAAATATTACAGCCGAGATGTTAGGTTGGGTTAGGTTAGGTTATATTACGTTACTGATGTATAAAAAGATCCCACGGAGACGTAGAGGCCAACTCGCCAGGTATGTTTTCAAATACTACCGCCGAGATGTTAGGTTGGGTTAGGTTAGGTTATATTACGTTATTGATGTATATAAAGGTCCCGCGGAGACGTAGAGGCCAGCAAGCCAGGAATGTGATCAAATATTACCGCCGAGATGTTAGGTTGGGTTAGGTTAGGTTATATTACGTTATTGATGTATATAAAGGTCCCACGGAGACGTAGAGGCCAACAAGCCAGGAATGTGGTCAAATATTACCGCCGAGATGTTAGGTTGGGTTCGGTTAGGTTATATTACGTTATTGATGTATATAAAGGTCCCAGGGAGTCGTAGATGTCAGCAAGCCAGGAATGTGGTCAAATATTACCGCCGAGATGTTAGGTTGGGTTAGGTTAGGTTATATTACGTTATAGATGTATTTAAAGGTCCCGCGGAGACGTATAGGCCAACTCGCCGGGAATGTTGTCAAATAATACCTCCGAGATGTTAGCTTGGGTTAGGTTAGGTTATATTACGTTATGGATGTCTATAAAGGTCCCACGGTGACGTAGAGGCCAACTCGCCAGGAATGTTTTCAAATATTACCGCCGAGATGTTATTTTGGGTTAGGATACGTCATATTACGTTATTGATGTATATAAATGTACCACGGAGACGTAGAGGCCAACTCGGCATGAATGTTTTCAAATATTACCGCCGAGATGTTAGGTTGGGTTAGGTTAGGTTATATTACGTTATTGATGTGTAAAAAGATCCCACGGAGACGGAGAAGCCAACTCGCCAGGTATGTTGTCAAATATTACCGCCGAGATGTTAGGTTGGGTTAGGTTAGGTTATATAACGTTATGGATGTATATAAAGGTCCCACGTAGGCGTAGAGTGCAACTCGCCAGGAATGTTGTCAAATATTACCGCCGAGGTGTTAGGTTGGGTTAGGTTAGGTTATATTACGTTATAGATGTATATAAAGGTCCCACAGAGACGTAGAGGCCAACAAGCCAGGAATGTGTTCAAATATTACCGCCGAGATGTTAGGTTGGGTTAGGTTAGGTTATATTACGTTATAGATGTATATGAAGATCCCACGGAGACGTAGAGGCCAACTCGCCAGGAATGTTGTCAAATATTACCGCCGAGATGTTAGGTTGGGTTAGGTTAGGTTATATTACGTTATTGATGTATAAAAAGATCCCACGGAGACGTAGAGGCCAACTCGCCAGGTATGTTTTCAAATACTACCGCCGAGATGTTAGGTTGGGTTAGGTTAGGTTATATTACGTTATTGATGTGTAAAAAGATCCCACGGAGACGGAGAAGCCACCTCGCCAGGAATGTTGTCAAATATTACCGCCGAGATGTTAGGTTGGGTTAGGTTAGGTTATATTACGTTATAGATGTATATAAAGGTCCCACGGAGACGTAGAGGCCAACAAGCCAGGAATGTGTTCAAATATTACCGCCGAGATGTTACGTTGGGTTAGGTTAGGTTATACTACGTTATTGATGTATATAAATGTACCACGGAGACGTAGAGGCCAACTCGCCATGAATGTTTTCAAATATTACCGCCGAGATGTTAGGTTGGGTTAGGTTAGGTTATATTACGTTATTGATGTGTAAAAAGATCCCACGGAGACGGAGAAGCCACCTCGCCAGGAATGTTGTCAAATATTACCGCCGAGATGTTAGGTTGGGTTAGGTTAGGTTATATTACGTTATTGATGTATATAAAGGTCCCACGGAGACGTAGAGGCCAACAAGCCAGGAATGTGTTCAAATATTACCGCCGAGATGTTAGGTTGGGTTAGGTTAGGTTATATTACGTTATAGATATATTTAAAGGTCCCGCGGAGACGTAGGGGCCAACAAGCCAGGAATGTGATCAAATATTACCGCCGAGATGTTAAGTTGGGTTAGGTTAGGTTATATTACGTTATTGATGTATATAAATGTACCACGGAGACGTAGAGGCCAACTCGCCATGAATGTTTTCAAATATTACCGCCGAGATGTTAGGTTCGGTTAGGTTAGGTTATATTACTTTATTGATGTATAAAAAGATCCCACGGAGACGTAGAGGCCAACTCGCCAGGTATGTTTTCAAATACTACCGCCGAGATGTTAGGTTGGGTTAGGTTAGGTTATATTACGTTATTGATGTATAAAAAGATCCCACGGAGACGTAGAGGCCAACTCGCCAGGTATGTTTTCAAATACTACCGCCGAGATGTTAGGTTGGGTTAGGTTAGGTTATATTACGTTATTGATGTGTAAAAAGATCCCACGGAGACGGAGAAGCCACCTCGCCAGGAATGTTGTCAAATATTACCGCCGAGATGTTAGGTTGGGTTAGGTTAGGTTATATTACGTTATAGATGTATATAAAGGTCCCACGGAGACGTAGAGGCCAACAAGCCAGGAATGTGTTCAAATATTACCGCCGAGATGTTACGTTGGGTTAGGTTAGGTTATACTACGTTATTGATGTATATAAATGTACCACGGAGACGTAGAGGCCAACTCGCCATGAATGTTTTCAAATATTACCGCCGAGATGTTAGGTTGGGTTAGGTTAGGTTATATTACGTTATTGATGTGTAAAAAGATCCCACGGAGACGGAGAAGCCACCTCGCCAGGAATGTTGTCAAATATTACCGCCGAGATGTTAGGTTGGGTTAGGTTAGGTTATATTACGTTATTGATGTATATAAAGGTCCCACGGAGACGTAGAGGCCAACAAGCCAGGAATGTGTTCAAATATTACCGCCGAGATGTTAGGTTGGGTTAGGTTAGGTTATATTACGTTATAGATATATTTAAAGGTCCCGCGGAGACGTAGGGGCCAACAAGCCAGGAATGTGATCAAATATTACCGCCGAGATGTTAAGTTGGGTTAGGTTAGGTTATATTACGTTATTGATGTATATAAATGTACCACGGAGACGTAGAGGCCAACTCGCCATGAATGTTTTCAAATATTACCGCCGAGATGTTAGGTTCGGTTAGGTTAGGTTATATTACTTTATTGATGTATAAAAAGATCCCACGGAGACGTAGAGGCCAACTCGCCAGGTATGTTTTCAAATACTACCGCCGAGATGTTAGGTTGGGTTAGGTTAGGTTATATTACGTTATTGATGTGTAAAAAGATCCCACGGAGACGGAGAAGCCAACTCGCCAGGAATGTTGTCAAATATTACCGCCGAGATGTTAGGTTCGGTTAGGTTAGGTTATATTACTTTATTGATGTATAAAAAGATCCCACGGAGACGTAGAGGCCAACTCGCCAGGTATGTTTTCAAATACTACCGCCGAGATGTTAGGTTGGGTTAGGTTAGGTTATATTACGTTATTGATGTGTAAAAAGATCCCACGGAGACGGAGAAGCCAACTCGCCAGGAATGTTGTCAAATATTACCGCCGAGATATTAGGTTGGGTTAGGTTAGGTTATATAACGTTATGGATGTCTATAAAGGTCCCACGGTGACGTAGAGGCCAACTCGCCAGGAATGTTTTCAAATATTACCGCCGAGATGTTAGGTTGGGTTAGGTTAGGTTATATCACGTTATAGATGTATATAAAGGTCCCACGGAGACGTAGAGGCCAACTCGCCATGAATGTTTTCAAATATTACCGCCGAGATGTTATTTTGGGTTAGGATAGGTCATAATACGTTATAGATGTATTTAAAGGTCCCACGGAGACGTAGAGGCCAACAAGCCAGGAATGTGTTCAAATATTACCGCCGAGATGTTAGGTTGGGTTAGGTTAGGTTATATTACGTTATAGATGTATATAAAGATCCCACGGAGACGTAGAGGCCAACTCGCCATGAATGTTTTCAAATATTACCGCCGAGATGTTAGGTTGGGTTAGGTCAGGTTATATTACGTTATTGATGTATATGAAGGTCAAACCGAGACGTAGAGGCCAACTCGCCAGGAATGTTGTCAAATATTATCGCCGAGATGTTAGGTTGGGTTAGGTTAGGTTATATTACGTTATAGATGTATTTAAAGGTCCCGCGGAGACGTAGAGGCCAGCAAGCCAGGAATGTGATCAAATATTACCGCCGAGATGTTAGGTTGGGTTAGGTTAGGTTATATTACGTTATTGATGTATATAAAGGTCCCACGGAGACGTAGAGGCCAACAAGCCAGGAATGTGTTCAAATATTAACGCCGAGATGTTAGGTTGGGTTAGGTTAGGTTATATTACGTTATAGATGTATTTAAAGGTCCCGCGGAGACGTATAGGCCAACTCGCCGGGAATATTGTCAAATAATACCTCCGAGATGTTAGCTTGGGTTAGGTTAGGTTATATTACGTTATGGATGTCTATAAAGGTCCCACGGTGACGTAGAGGCCAACTCGCCAGGAATGTTTTCAAATATTACCGCCGAGATGTTATTTTGGGTTAGGATACGTCATATTACGTTATTGATGTATATAAATGTACCACGGAGACGTAGAGGCCAACTCGGCATGAATGTTTTCAAATATTACCGCCGAGATGTTAGGTTGGGTTAGGTTAGGTTATATTACATTATTGATGTGTAAAAAGATCCCACGGAGACGTAGAGGCCAACAAGCCAGGAATGTGTTCAAATATTACCGCCGAGATGTTAGGTTGGGTTAGGTTAGGTTATATTACGTTATAGATGTATTTAAAGGTCCCGCGGAGACGTAGGGGCCAACAAGCCAGGAATGTGATCAAATATTACCGCCGAGATATTAAGGTTGGGTTAGGTCAGGTTATATTACGTTATTTAATGTATATGAAGGTCAAACCGAGACGTAGAGGCCAACTCGCCAGGAATGTTGTCAAATATTACCGCCGAGATGATAGGTTGGGTTAGGTTAGGTTATATCACGTTATAGATGTATATAAAGGTCCCGCGGAGACGTAGAGGCCAGCAAGCCAGGAATGTGATCAAATATTACCGCCGAGATGTTAGGTTGGGTTAGGTTAGGTTATATTACGTTATGGATGTCTATAAAGGACCCACGGTGACGTAGAGGCCAACTCGCCAGGAATGTTGTCAAATATTATCACCGAGATGTTAGGTTGGGTTAGGTTAGGTTATATCACGTTATAGATGTATATAAAGGTCCCGCGGAGACGTAGAGGCCAGCAAGCCAGGAATGTGATCAAATATTACCGCCGAGATGTTATTTTGGGTTAGGTTAGGTTATATTACGTTATGGATGTCTATAAAGGACCCACGGTGACGTAGAGGCCAACTCGCCAGGAATGTTTTCAAATATTACCGCCGAGATGTTAGGTTGGGTTAGGTTAGGTTATATTACGTTATGGATGTCTATAAAGGACCCACGGTGACGTAGAGGCCAACTCGCCAGGAATGTTGTCAAATATTACCGCCGAGATGTTAGGTTGGGTTAGGTTAGGTTATATCACGTTATAGATGTATATAAAGGTCCCACGGAGACGTAGAGGCCAACTCGCCATGAATGTTTTCAAATATTACCGCCGAGATGTTATTTTGGGTTAGGATAGGTCATAATACGTTATAGATGTATTTAAAGGTCCCACGGAGACGTAGAGGCCAACAAGCCAGGAATGTGTTCAAATATTACCGCCGAGATGTTAGGTTGGGTTAGGTTAGGTTATATTACGTTATAGATGTATATAAAGATCCCACGGAGACGTAGAGGCCAACTCGCCATGAATGTTTTCAAATATTACCGCCGAGATGTTATTTTGGGTTAGGATACGTCATATTACGTTATTGATGTATATAAATGTACCACGGAGACGTAGAGGCCAACTCGGCATGAATGTTTTCAAATATTACCGCCGAGATGTTAGGTTGGGTTAGGTTAGGTTATATTACGTTATTGATGTGTAAAAAGATCCCACGGAGACGGAGAAACCAACTCGCCAGGAATGTTGTCAAATATTACCGCCGAGATGTTAGGTTGGGTTAGGTTAGGTTATATAACGTTATGGATGTATATAAAGGTCCCACGTAGGCGTAAAGTGCAACTCGCCAGGAATGTTGTCAAATATTACCGCCGAGGTGTTAGGTTGGGTTAGGTTAGGTTATATTACGTTATAGATGTATATAAAGGTCCCACAGAGACGTAGAGGCCAACAAGCCAGGAATGTGTTCAAATATTACCGCCGAGATGTTAGGTTGTGTTAGGTTACGTTATATTACGTTATAGATGTATATGAAGATCCCACGGAGACGTAGAGGCCAACTCGCCAGGAATGTTGTCAAATATTACCGCCGAGATGTTAGGTTGGGTTAGGTTAGGTTATATTACGTTATAGATGTATTTAAAGGTCCCGCGGAGACGTAGAGGCCAACAAGCCAGGAATGTGATCAAATATTACCGCCGAGAAGTTAGGTTGGGTTAGGTTAGGTTATATTACGTTATTGATGTATATAAATGTACCACGGAGACGTAGAGGCCAACTCGCCAGGTATGTTCTCAAATATTACCGCCGAGATGTTAGGTTCGGTTAGGTTAGGTTATATTACGTTATTGATGTATAAAAAGATCCCACGGAGACGTAGATGCCAACAAGCCAGGAATGTGATCAAATATTACCGCCGAGATGTTATTTTGGGTTAGGTTAGGTTATATTACGTTATGGATGTCTATAAAGGACCCACGGTGACGTAGAGGCCAACTCGCCAGGAATGTTTTCAAATATTACCGCCGAGATGTTCGGTTGGGTTAGGTTAGATTATATAACGTTATAGATGTATATAAAGGTCCCGCGGAGACGTAGAGGCCAACAAGGCAGGAATGTTGTCAAATATTACCGCCGAGATGTTAGGTTGGGTTAGGTTAGGTTATATTACGTTATTGATGTATATAAAGGTCCCACGGAGACGTAGAGGCCAACAAGCCAGGAATGTGTTCAAATATTACCGCCGAGATGTTAGGTTGGGTTAGGTTAGGTTATATTACGTTATAGATGTATTTAAAGGTCCCGCGGAGACGTAGGGGCCAACAAGCCAGGAATGTGATCAAATATTACCGCCGAGATGTTAAGTTGGGTTAGGTTAGGTTATATTACGTTATTGATGTATATAAATGTACCACGGAGACGTAGAGGCCAACTCGCCATGAATGTTTTCAAATATTACCGCCGAGATGTTAGGTTCGGTTAGGTTAGGTTATATTACTTTATTGATGTATAAAAAGATCCCACGGAGACGTAGAGGCCAACTCGCCAGGTATGTTTTCAAATACTACCGCCGAGATGTTAGGTTGGGTTAGGTTAGGTTATATTACGTTATTGATGTGTAAAAAGATCCCACGGAGACGGAGAAGCCAACTCGCCAGGAATGTTGTCAAATATTACCGCCGAGATATTAGGTTGGGTTAGGTTAGGTTATATAACGTTATGGATGTATATAAAGGTCCCACGGAGGCGTAGAGGCCAACTCGCCAGAAATGTTGTCAAATATTACCGCCGAGATATTAAGGTTGGGTTAGGTTAGGTTATATTACGTTATAGATGTATATAAAGGTCCCACGGAGACGTAGAGGCCAACTCGCCAGGAATGTTGTCAAATATTACCGCCGAGATGTTAGGTTGGGTTAGGTTAGGTTATATTACGTTATAGATGTATATAAAGGTCCCACGGAGACGTAGAGGCCAACAAGCCAGGAATGTGTTCAAATATTACCGCCGAGATGTTAGGTTGGGTTAGGTTAGATTATATAACGTTATAGATGTATATAAAGGTCCCGCGGAGACGTAGAGGCCAACAAGGCAGGAATGTGTTCAAATATTACCGCCGAGATGTTAGGTTGGGTTAGGTTAGGTTATATTACGTTATTGATGTGTAAAAAGGTCCCACGGAGACGGAGAAGCCACCTCGCCAGGAATGTTTTCAAATATTACCGCCGAGATGTTATTTTGGGTGAGGATAGGTCATATTACGTTATAGATGTATTTACAGGTCCCGCGGAGACGTAGAGGCCAACAAGCCAGGAATGTGATCAAATATTACCGCCGAGATGTTAGGTTGGGTTAGGTTAGGTTATATTACGTTATAGATGTATATAAAGGTCCCACAGAGACGTAGAGGCCAACAAGCCAGGAATGTGTTCAAATATTACCGCCGAGATGTTAAGTTGGGATAGGTTAGGTTATATTACGTTATAGATGTATATAACTATCCCACGGAGACGTAGAGGCCAACTCGGCATGAATTTTTTTTCAAATATTACCGCCGAGTTGTTAGGTTGGGTTAGGTTAGGTTATATTACGTTATTGATGTATATAAAGGTCCCGCGGAGACGTAGAGGGCAACTCGCCAGGAATGTTGTCAAACATTAGCGCCGAGATGATAGGTTGGGTTAGGTCAGGTTATATTACGTTATTGATGTATATGAGGGTCAAACCGAGACGTAGAGGCCAACTCGCCAGGAATGTTGTCAAATATTATCGCCGAGATGTTAGGTTGGGTTAGGTTAGGTTATATTACGTTATAGATGTATTTAAAGGTCCCGCGGAGACGTAGAGGCCAACAAACCAGGAATGTGATCAAATATTACCGCCGAGATGTTAGGTTGGGTTAGGTTAGGTTATATTACGTTACTGATGTATAAAAAGATCCCACGGAGACGTAGAGGCCAACAAGCCAGGAATGTGTTCAAATATTACCTCCGAGATGTTAGGTTGGGTTAGGTTAGGTTGTATTACGTTACAGATGTATATAAAGGTCCCACGGAGACGTAGAGGCCAACAAGCCAGGAATGTGTTCAAATATTACCGCCGAGATGTTAGGTTGGGTTAGGTTAGGTTATATTACGTTATAGATGTATATAAAGATCCCACGGAGACGTAGAGGCCAACTCGCCATGAATGTTTTCAAATATTACCGCCGAGATGTTAGGTTCGGTTAGGTTAGGTTATATTACTTTATTGATGTATAAAAAGATCCCACGGAGACGTAGAGGCCAACTCGCCAGGTATGTTTTCAAATACTACCGCCGAGATGTTAGGTTGGGTTAGGTTAGGTTATATTACGTTATTGATGTGTAAAAAGATCCCACGGAGACGGAGAAGCCAACTCGCCAGGAATGTTGTCAAATATTACCGCCGAGATATTAGGTTGGGTTAGGTTAGGTTATATAACGTTATGGATGTATATAAAGGTCCCACGGAGGCGTAGAGGCCAACTCGCCAGAAATGTTGTCAAATATTACCGCCGAGATATTAAGGTTGGGTTAGGTTAGGTTATATTACGTTATAGATGTATATAAAGGTCCCACGGAGACGTAGAGGCCAACTCGCCAGGAATGTTGTCAAATATTACCGCCGAGATGTTAGGTTGGGTTAGGTTAGGTTATATTACGTTATAGATGTATATAAAGGTCCCACGGAGACGTAGAGGCCAACAAGCCAGGAATGTGTTCAAATATTACCGCCGAGATGTTAGGTTGGGTTAGGTTAGATTATATAACGTTATAGATGTATATAAAGGTCCCGCGGAGACGTAGAGGCCAACAAGGCAGGAATGTGTTCAAATATTACCGCCGAGATGTTAGGTTGGGTTAGGTTAGGTTATATTACGTTATTGATGTGTAAAAAGGTCCCACGGAGACGGAGAAGCCACCTCGCCAGGAATGTTTTCAAATATTACCGCCGAGATGTTATTTTGGGTGAGGATAGGTCATATTACGTTATAGATGTATTTACAGGTCCCGCGGAGACGTAGAGGCCAACAAGCCAGGAATGTGATCAAATATTACCGCCGAGATGTTAGGTTGGGTTAGGTTAGGTTATATTACGTTATAGATGTATATAAAGGTCCCACAGAGACGTAGAGGCCAACAAGCCAGGAATGTGTTCAAATATTACCGCCGAGATGTTAAGTTGGGATAGGTTAGGTTATATTACGTTATAGATGTATATAACTATCCCACGGAGACGTAGAGGCCAACTCGGCATGAATTTTTTTTCAAATATTACCGCCGAGTTGTTAGGTTGGGTTAGGTTAGGTTATATTACGTTATTGATGTATATAAAGGTCCCGCGGAGACGTAGAGGGCAACTCGCCAGGAATGTTGTCAAACATTAGCGCCGAGATGATAGGTTGGGTTAGGTCAGGTTATATTACGTTATTGATGTATATGAGGGTCAAACCGAGACGTAGAGGCCAACTCGCCAGGAATGTTGTCAAATATTATCGCCGAGATGTTAGGTTGGGTTAGGTTAGGTTATATTACGTTATAGATGTATTTAAAGGCCCCGCGGAGACGTAGAGGCCAACAAGCCAGGAATGTGATCAAATATTACCGCCGAGATGTTAGGTTGGGTTAGGTTAGGTTATATTACGTTACTGATGTATAAAAAGATCCCACGGAGACGTAGAGGCCAACAAGCCAGGAATGTGTTCAAATATTACCTCCGAGATGTTAGGTTGGGTTAGGTTAGGTTGTATTACGTTACAGATGTATATAAAGGTCCCACGGAGACGTAGAGGCCAACAAGCCAGGAATGTGTTCAAATATTACCGCCGAGATGTTAGGTTGGGTTAGGTTAGGTTATATTACGTTATAGATGTATATAAAGATCCCACGGAGACGTAGAGGCCAACTCGCCATGAATGTTTTCAAATATTACCGCCGAGATGTTATTTTGGGTTAAGATAGGTCATATTACGTTTGCGAACTTAAAGTGCTCTTTGCGGCAAAAGTGACTGTGAGGTGGCTCCCGTGGTTGCGGGCACAGGAGAAAAAGGTGCGATAATACGTGGAAAAGCATCGGGAGAAAACGAGGCGTCGCCGCCGCCATCTTGACAGTCAGGCGTTGCACGTACGCCGCGTCGAGACGGCAGTCGCGAAACAAGGGCTTCTCCCGGCCTTTTCGACGTGTTCCCGCACTTTCAGCGCTTCCGGTCGTTAAGCACGATTGTAGAAACACTGATTTTCGATAACATTAGTGCAAAAAACGGTGTAAAAGTGCGACGCGGGAACTCGGCGAGAAAGAGGCTACCAGCCGTAATCAATCTCGGATTATTCCAGGAGATTGCGACAAAGAAGGCAAAAAAGGTAAGTGCTAGAGACTCTTAAAGCGCGAATCTTGAACTCTGGCGTCGCTCCGTGAACTGTTCGCGGAAATGGAAGCGAACGCAAGAGCGAGTGAGAGGACGAATAGAGAGACAAAGAGAGAGTGACGGTTGAACTGTGTGCGGGACAGAGACAGACAACCGGTCTGCGCTGAACGTGGGAAGTGCGAACGTTCCCACACGGCGGAGCAAGTGAGGTGCGCGGTGTGATTTTCTCCACGGAGGAGAATAGCGTTTGCGCGACCGACTCGTCGGCAAATTAATTATCGTGCGAAGCCCTGCTTGGGTAACCAAGCATGGCGACGCGCGATTACGCGACCGTGGCGAGTGGGGGAGAGGGGGCCGGCCCGAGTGGCCTTATCAGTTGCAGAACCGGCGGCAGCAGCAAGTCGGAGAGGACGGAAGGCAGGATGCTGCGGGAACCAGAGAGGAGAATTCCACGCACGCGCAGGAGCGTGAAGAGGTCAAAGGCGGAGACGTCCGAATACGATTCGGACACGTCACTCGCTTCGTTGCTCTCGACGACGCCGTCCGAGTCAACGAAGCATCTGAAGAAGAGGGGACGCCCCCCCACAACGGAGGAATACATAAAATTGGCGGAAGCCAAACTGCTAGCCGATAAAGCTGCCGAGAAGGATGCAGAGGACGCTCTAGAGCGAGAGCTCCTCTACGGTGATTGCATGCCGCCGCCACCATCAAGGACGTCAAATCCTATTCCGGATCAGGAAGTTTTTGACGAAGAGGCCAGGAAAATGCCGATAGAGGATCTGGCAGCCTGGGCTCTGGAATCGGCGGCCAAAATTGAATATGCCGCTGCGAAGTCGTCGCAGCTGAAGGGCACAATTAAACGGTCGATGCGCGTCAGCGTTCGAATCCTGCGAGCGGCGACTACGGAAGCTGAACAACGCGCCAGCCGCGCCATCGCCGGAACAGCAGGAGATCAGGAATTCAGCCTTATTAAAGCTAAGGCTGAAAAACTGGAGAAAGAGAATGCCCTTCTCAAGGAGAGGCTGACCGCCCTCGAAAATACGGCAAACAGCCAATTATCGCCGGCGATCAAAAGCATGGAGATCGCCGAGCGTAGTGATAAAAGAACACGACGGCAATCGCTGACTACGAAGCAGGAGGAAGCCAGCATCCCCGACACCGGTCTCGTACTGCTAATGGAGCAGATTGGGGCCGTTGTCAACGAACGGCTTACACAATTTTGGGAGAAGGCGGAGAAGCGCTTCGCTCCGAAGGAGGATCGTCCGCGGTCGGAGGCACGAAATGTTGCGCGACGCGAAGAACCCGCGAAAGAGGGAACAAGCGCCGCAATCATAAAGAAGGAGAAGTCCGCTGGGAAGAGAGAGGCAATGCACCTTCCACCGGTCAAAAAATCCGCGAAAGCGGAAACAAAGAAATCACCCATCCAGAAGAGGATGGAAGAGATTCAAAAGGAGCAGGTTCGGAAGGAGAGCGAAGGGAAGTGTCCAGCAGCGAGCGCACCTGCTCCGCAGAACAAGAAGGAGACGGAGACGCCGTGGACGAAGGTCCTCGGCAGAAAGTCGAAAAAGGAGACGACGGCCACCGTAAACAAGACCGTGAGGGCAAGCAAGAAGGTAGCAGCTGCGAAGTCGATGCCAAAAGAAAAGCCGATAGTGATGAAAACCCCGAGCACGGCCGCTGTCGTAATCACTATAGAGGAGGGCAGTAAATCGACATACGCCGAGCTTATGACAACGGCGCGGCAGAAGATCAAACTGTCGGACCTGGGAATCGGTGAGGTCAAACCCAGGAAAGCGCTGACCGGAGCGCTTATTCTCGAAATAAGCGGCGAAGGTAAAGAAGAGAAGGCGAACGCGCTCGCCAACAAGTTAACCGGGCTATTCGCGATCACGAGGGGTGTAAAAATCACGCGCCCCTGCAAGAGAGCGGCCCTGAGGGTCTTCAGGATGGAAGACTCGATCACGGTCGGTGAGGTCGTCGAAGCAGTCGCCGCACAAGGCGGCTGCACCGCCGACGAGATAAAAACCGGTCCCAGGAGGACGGCGTATAACGGCATGGGCACGATGCTTATGCAATGCCCGGTCGCCGCCGCAAAGAAGGTTACCGAAAACGGTAAAGTAAAGGTCGGATGGACGTCCGTCCGCGTTGAACCCATCGAAGCACGACAACTTACCTGCTTCAAATGTTGGGAAATCGGGCACGTAATCGCGAAATGCTCCGCGACCGTGGACCGAACGGAGGCGTGTTACCGGTGCGGTGAGAAGGGACACCGCGCTGCGGAATGCAATGAGAAGGCACCGACGTGCCCGGTATGCAAGTCGGCGAACCGCCCGCATGGACACAGAGCAGGTAGCAAAGCCTGCACTGTCCCGCCGCCGGCAAAAAAAGGACAGAAGAACGCTACTCAATCGAGCGCTAAATCCTCAGGTAAGGATAAGAAACCTGAGGAAAAGAAGGAAAAAGCTGCAGCAGCAGCCAAACACAACCACGAAGAGGAGAAGGAGCGCGAAACTCTGAAGGCGAGCACCAGCCGCGAGGAGGCGATGGATCTGGCGTAACTTTCAATATGAAATGCCAGATCCTGCAAACTAATTTAAATCACGCCGCGAGAGCACAAGATCTTATGCTCGAAAGCCTGCAAAGCGGCGTGGTTGAATTAGTGGTTGCCGCGGAGCCGTATTTAATCCACGACAAGCCGTCATGGATAGCAAACAGGGAGAAGACGGTTGCAATAATTCAGGCGACGCCGACACGCATCCGACCGATCACAGCCATCGCGCAAGGGCGTGGTTACGTCGCAGTATCGTGGTCGGATTGCGTCGTCATTGGAATATACGCGCCGCCGAGTTGGTCGTTGCAAGATTTCGATCAGCTCCTGGACGAAGTGGAGGGTGTAGTGCGAAATCACGCCTCGCAACCGACATTCGTACTGGGAGATTTCAACGCGCACGCGACTATGTGGCGCTCTTCCAGAACGACTCAGCGTGGACATTCGACGATGGACTGGGCAGCATCCGCGAATCTCAGACTGTTGAATCAAGGATCTGCCAGTACGTGCGTGCGTCCACAGGGCGAGAGCAAGGTCGACCTCTCGTTCGCGAACGACGCAGCATCTCGAAGAGTCACGAGCTGGAAAGTGGATCCGATCGAAACTTTATCTGATCACTTATATATAAGGATCGACATATCCACGGTACAAGGAAGAAGGGCAGCGGACCAGAAGCAAAATAGATGGTCGTTGCGAAAAATCGACGAAGATATGTTTATGGCGGCAACCCTCGCCGCTACCTGGCCGAGCGAACCGACCGAAGCGGCCGTAGTCGAGCGAGAAGCAGAATGGTTTACGAGGACGTTGACATCGGTGTGCAACGCAAGTATGCCGAAAATAAGGTCGAACCCCACTCGTAAACCCGTATATTGGTGGAGGAACGAGATCGCTCTTCTCCGTGCGGAGAGCACAAACGCACGGAGGCAATATACGAGATACCGGAAACGGAGGAATCCCGATTCGGTGAGGAAAGCGCAGCTCTATGAAGTTTACAAGGAGAAGAAAATAGAGCTGCAGGCGGCCATAAAGACATCAAAGGCACGAGCATGGGACGGGCTGCTGGAAACACTGCGCGAGGATCCGTGGGGGCGGCCTTACAAGATAGTAATGAATAAATTACGACCGTGGGCGCCACCGTTAACGGAGACGATGGAGACGCCGTTCTTGAAGCGAGTTGTCGACACGCTCTTCCCACCGGAAGAGGCTACGTCGGCGAGCAACTCGCAAATTTCAGCACACATCGACCCGATCATCTGGTCGCTGGACAACGACGTCACCGAGGAGGAAATGGCTCGCGCCATAAAGCGCATGACAAAGAAGAACACCGCGCCCGGACCGGACGGAATTCCCGGCCGTGCCTGGTCGATGGCACTCAGTGTCCTGAATTCAAGATTGCGGAAGTTATTTACAGCATGCTTGAAGACGGGTACGTTTCCAGCAAGATGGAAAACCGGCAGATTAGTGTTGCTCCGAAAGCCGGGAAAATCGGAGGATTCACCGGCAGCGTACAGGCCGATAGTTTTGCTCGACGAGGTCGGAAAATTATTTGAAAGGATAATCCACAACCGCCTCGTCGAGCACCTGTCGCGAACCGGGCCGAACTTAGCCGAGAACCAATTCGGCTTCCGAGAAGGACGATCGACGATTGACGCGATTCGACAAGTGAAAAGTTTCGCCGAAAAGGCGATCGCCGCCGGGGGAGTCGTAATCGCGATATCTTTAGATATTAAGAATGCGTTCAACTCCCTCGAATGGAGTACGATACGTAGAGCGCTTGAAAAGCACGGGTTTCCGCGATACCTGCGAAGGGTCGTGGAAAATTACCTGAGCGACCGCGCGGTTCTCTACGATAGCCGGCATGGAATCGAGAAAAAGAAGATTGATCGCGGCGTTCCCCAGGGATCGGTCCTCGGACCGCTTCTCTGGAATCTCGGGTACGACGCGGTCCTGAAGCTGCCAATGCCGTCCGGCGTGCATCTCACGTGCTACGCGGATGACACGATGGTGTTGGCAGTCGACACGTGCCGGCAACGCGCAATCTGCCGGGCCGAAGTGGCAGTTGCGGTCGTGGCTAATACGATCAAGAAGATGGGGCTCCAGATGGCACCGGAGAAATCTGAAATCCTGTGCTTCAAGGGACGAAGAAGAGACCCGCGAGGAGGAAACGAAGTGGTCAACATTGGACCATCCAAAGTTACAGTGGGGAGCGAGATGAAGTATCTCGGACTGCTCCTCGACGATAAATGGAACTTTGGTCTCCACTTCGCTCGTCAGGCCGTTCGACTGGATGCTGCGGCAAATTATCTAAGCCGCATCATGCCGAATCTGCACGGACCGGACGAGAAAGTAAGGAAAGTCTATGCTGGGGTGATAAAAAGCATTGCGCTTTACGGAGCCCCGGTATGGAGCGACGCGCTTAACAAAGGAGGCAGAAAGCTGCAGCTGCTGCGAAGCGCGTGGCGAAGAATAGCCATTCGGGTCATAAGAGGATATCGCACGATTTCCTACGACGCGGCAACAATGCTGGCGGGTCTCGCACCCCTGGAATACCTGGCGCAGGAAGACCTCATAGTGTACGAAACCCTTCGCACAACGCGCCAGGTAGAAGAAGAAGGTGCACCTGCTCCGACAAGGGACGAGATTAGAAGAGAAGCGAGACGCTTCACTTTCTCTAAATGGAAGGAGAAACTCGCACCTGCGACCAATCACAGGATCGTGGGAGCGATTCTACCCATCTTGGAAAACTGGGTAGAAAACAGGAGAGGGCAGCTCACCTTCAGAGTGACGCAGGTGCTGACTGGACATGGATGCTTCGGTCAGTACCTCTGCAAGATCGGAAAAGAGGCCACGGCTGAATGTCACCATTGCGGAGACGGAGACGACTCTGCGCAGCACACGTTGGAACGCTGTCCAGCGTGGCAAACGCTGCGCCACGCTCTCGTGGCAGAGATCGGACGGGATCTCTCGCCGACCAGCATCCTGCCGAAGATGCTGGAAGGGGAGAGATACTGGCGAGCCGTTACCTTGTTTTGCGACAAAGTGATGGCTGCGAAGGAAGCCGCCGAGCGCGAAAGAGAGCGCACGCTTTCTGCTCGACGAGCCTTACGTGGTCGGCGTTGTAGACGTTTGCCACGTTCCACTCCAAGGTAGGGGACTCTCGTCCGTCAGGGCGCGAGAGTCGCTCCAAAGTACCCACCGGGGAGCGGAGCTTCGCCGCCGCCGTCCATCTCAAACGCCGCAAGCGGGAGAAGAGGAAGACGACTTCGAAGATTGAAGACAGGCGCAAGAAATTCGACAAAGAGGTACGCGTGAGGAATGCATGCATTCGCACACAAGCGTAATAGAAAAGATTGCGCAAAGAAAAAGTAAATAAGAAAAAACAGAAAGAGCAGCCGAACGCCGGCTAGACAGGATTTGGGTCAAGTCTATCCGGCACGCGCTCGACCGAGGAGAGGCAAACGACTGTGGTGGTTGCAGTCGTTGCTAATCTAAAGTATGAACTCGCACGCCAGCTATGAACAGAGAGTTCAAAGAACTCAGACACGAGGCGGGATGCTGGACGCGTTCGAAAGAGTTCCCGGCTACCCGCTACAAGTGTAGGAAGACCACCGCAGGGTTTTAGTCGGTAAGAGTCCGACATAACCGCGGATTTCCCAAAAAATCCACGGTATCCATGAGGATTTGCCTGCGAAAAAAAAAAAAAAAAAAAAAAAAGGTCATATTACGTTATTGATGTATATAGATGTACCACGGAGACGTAGAGGCCAACTCGGCATGAATTTTTTCAAATATTATCGCCGAGATGTTAGGTTTGGTTAGGTTAGGTTATATTACGTTATTGATGTATATAAAGGTCCCGCGGAGACGTAGAGGCCAACTCGCCAGGAATGTTGTCAAACATTAGCGCTGAGATGATAGGTTGGGTTAGGTCAGGTTATATTACGTTATTGATATATATGAAGGTCAAACCGAGACGTAGAGGCCAACTCGCCAGGAATGTTGTCAAATATTATCGCCGAGATGTTAGGTTGGGTTAGGTTAGGTTATATTACGTTATAGATGTATTTAAAGGTCCCGCGGAGACGTAGAGGCCAACAAGCCAGGAATGTGATCAAATATTACCGCCGAGATGTTAGGTTGGGTTAGGTTAGGTTATATTACGTTACTGATGTATAAAAAGATCCCACGGAGACGTAGAGGCCAACTCGCCAGGAATGTTGTCAAACATTAGCGCTGAGATGATAGGTTGGGTTAGGTCAGGTTATATTACGTTATTGATGTATATGAAGGTCAAACCGAGACGTAGAGGCCAACTCGCCAGGAATGTTGTCAAATATTATCGCCGAGATGTTAGGTTGGGTTAGGTTAGGTTATATTACGTTATAGATGTATTTAAAGGTCCCGCGGAGACGTAGAGGCCAACAAGCCAGGAATGTGATCAAATATTACCGCCGAGATGTTAGGTTGGGTTAGGTTAGGTTATATTACGTTACTGATGTATAAAAAGATCCCACGGAGACGTAGAGGCCAACTCGCCAGGTATGTTTTCAAATACTACCGCCGAGATGTTAGGTTGGGTTAGGTTAGGTTATATTACGTTATTGATGTGTAAAAAGATCCCACGGAGACGGAGAAGCCAACTCGCCAGGAATGTTGTCAAATATTACCGCCGAGATGTTAGGATGGGTTAGGTTAGGTTATATTACGTTATTGATGTGTAAAAAGATCCCACGGAGACAGAGAAGCCAACTCGCCAGGAATGTTGTCAAATATTACCGCCGAGATGTTAGGTAGGGTTAGGTTAGGTTATATAACGTTATGGATGTATATAAAGGTCCCACGTAGGCGTAGAGGCCAACTCGCCAGGAATGTTGTCAAATATTACCGCCGAGGTGTTAGGTTGGGTTAGGTTAGGTTATATTACGTTATAGATGTATATAAAGGTCCCACAGAGACGTAGAGGCCAACAAGCCAGGAATGTGTTCAAATATTACCGCCGAGATGTTAAGTTGGGATAGGTTAGGTTATATTACGTTATAGATGTATATAACTATCCCACGGAGACGTAGAGGCCAACTCGCCAGGAATGTTGTCAAATATTACCGCAGAGATGTTAGGTTGGGTTAGGTTAGGTTATATTACGTTATGGATGTATTTAAAGGTCCCGCGGAGACGTAGAGGCCAACAAGCCAGGAATGTGATCAAATATTACCGCCGAGATGTTAGGTTGGGTTAGGTTAGGTTATATTACGTTATTGATGTGTAAAAAGATCCCACGGAGACGGAGAAGCCAACTCGCCGGGAATGTGTTCAAATATTACCGCCGAGATGTTAGGTTGGGTTAGGTTAGGTTATATTACGTTATAGATGTATTTAAAGGTCCCGCGGAGACGTAGGGGCCAACAAGCCAGGAATGTGATCAAATATTACCGCCGAGATGTTAGGTTGGGTTAGGTTAGGTTATATTACGTTATTGATGTATATAAAGGTCCCACGGAGACGTAGAGGCCAACAAGCCAGGAATGTGTTCAAATATTACCGCCGAGATGTTAGGTTGGGTTAGGTTAGGTTATATTACGTTATAGATGTATTTAAAGGTCCCGCGGAGACGTAGGGGCCAACAAGCCAGGAATGTGATCAAATATTACCGCCGAGATGTTAGGTTGGGTTAGGTTAGGTTATATTACGTTACTGATGTATAAAAAGATCCCACGGAGACGTAGAGGCCAACTCGCCAGGTATGTTTTCAAATACTACCGCCGAGATGTTACGTTGGGTTAGGTTAGGTTATATTACGTTATTGATGTGTAAAAAGATCCCACGGAGACGGAGAAGCCAACTCGCCAGGAATGTTGTCAAATATTACCGCCGAGATGTTAGGTTGGGTTAGGTTAGGTTATATTACGTTATTGATGTAAAAAATGTCCCACGGAGATGTAGATGCCAGCAAGCCAGGAATGTGATCAAATATTACCGCCGAGATGTTAGGTTGGGTTAGGTTAGGTTATATTACGTTATGGATGTCTATAAAGGACCCACGGTGACGTAGAGGCCAACTCGACAGGAATGTTGTCAAATATTATCACCGAGATGTTAGGTTGGGTTAGGTCAGGTTATATTACGTTATTGATGTATATGAAGGTCCCACGGAGACGTAGATGCCAACAAGCCAGGAATGTGGTCAAATATTACCGCCGAGGTGATAGGTTGGTTTCGGTTATGTTATATTACGTTACTGATGTAAATGAAGGTCAAACCGAGACGTAGAGGCCAACAAGCCAGGAATGTGATCAAATATTATCACCGAGATGTTAGGTTGGGTTAGGTCAGGTTATATTACGTTATTGATGTATATAAAGGTCCCGCGGAGACGTAGAGGCCAGCAAGCCAGGAATGTGATCAAATATTACCGCCGAGATGTTATTTTGGGTTAGGTTAGGTTATATCACGTTATGGATGTCTATAAAGGACCCGCGGTGACGTAGAGGCCAACTCGCCAGGAATGTTTTCAAATATTACCGCCGAGATGTTAGGTTGGGTTAGGTTAGGTTATATTACGTTATTGATGTATATAAAGGTCCCGCGGAGACGTAGAGGCCAACTCGCCAGGAATGTTGTCAAACATTAGCGCTGAGATGATAGGTTGGGTTAGGTCAGGTTATATTACGTTATTGATGTATATGAAGGTCAAACCGAGACGTAGAGGCCAACTCGCCAGGAATGTTGTCAAATATTATCGCCGAGATGTTAGGTTGGGTTAGGTTAGGTTATATTACGTTATAGATGTATTTAAAGGTCCCGCGGAGACGTAGAGGCCAACAAGCCAGGAATGTGATCAAATATTACCGCCGAGATGTTAGGTTGGGTTAGGTTAGGTTATATTACGTTACTGATGTATAAAAAGATCCCACGGAGACGTAGAGGCCAACTCGCCAGGTATGTTTTCAAATACTACCGCCGAGATGTTAGGTTGGGTTAGGTTAGGTTATATTACGTTATTGATGTGTAAAAAGATCCCACGGAGACGGAGAAGCCAACTCGCCGGGAATGTTGTCAAATATTACCGCCGAGATGTTAGGTTGGGTTAGGTTAGGTTATATTACGTTATTGATGTAAAAAATGTCCCACGGAGACGTAGATGCCAACAAGCCAGGAATGTGGTCAAATATTACCGCCGAGATGATAGACTGGGTTAGCCTAGCTTATACTATGTTATTGTTGTATATAAAGGTCCGACGGAGACGTATAGGCCAACTCGCCAGGAATGTTGTCAAATATTACCGCCGAGATGATAGGTTGGGTTAGGTTAGATTATATCACGTTATAGATGTATATAAAGGTCCCGCGGAGACGTAGAGGCCAGCAAGCCAGGAATGTGATCAAATATTACCGCCGAGATGTTAGGTTGGGTTAGGTTAGGTTATATTACGTTATTGTTGTATATAAAGGTCCCACGGAGACGTAGAGGCCAACAAGCCAGGAATGTGTTCAAATATTACCGCCGAGATGTTAGGTTGGGTTAGGTTAGGTTATATTACGTTATAGATGTATTTAAAGGTCCCGCGGAGACGTAGGGGCCAACAAGCCAGGAATGTGATCAAATATTACCGCCGAGATGTTAGGTTGGGTTAGGTTAGGTTATATTACGTTACTGATGTATAAAAAGATCCCACGGAGACGTAGAGGCCAACTCGCCAGGTATGTTTTCAAATACTACCGCCGAGATGTTACGTTGGGTTAGGTTAGGTTATATTACGTTATGGATGTCTATAAAGGTCCCACGGTGACGTAGAGGCCAACTCGCCAGGAATGTTTTCAAATATTACCGCCGAGATGTTAGGTTGGGTTAGGTTAGGTTATATTACGTTACTGATGTAAATGAAGGTCAAACCGAGACGTAGAGGCCAACAAGCCAGGAATGTGATCAAATATTATCACCGAGATGTTAGGTTGGGTTAGGTTAGGTTATATTACGTTATAGATGTATTTAAAGGTCCCGCGGAGACGTAGAGGCCAACAAGCCAGGAATGTGATCAAATATTACCGCCGAGATGTTAGGTTGGGTTAGGTTAGGTTATATTACGTTACTGATGTATAAAAAGATCCCACGGAGACGTAGAGGCCAACTCGCCAGGTATGTTTTCAAATACTACCGCCGAGATGTTAGGTTGGGTTAGGTTAGGTTATATTACGTTATTGATGTGTAAAAAGATCCCGCGGAGACGGAGAAGCCAACTCGCCAGGAATGTTGTCAAATATTACCGCCGAGATGTTAGGTTGGGTTAGGTTAGGATATATTACGTTATTGATGTGTAAAAAGATCCCACGGAGACGGAGAAGCCAACTCGCCAGGAATGTTGTCAAATATTACCGCCGAGATGTTAGGTAGGGTTAGGTTAGGTTATATAACGTTATGGATGTATATAAAGGTCCCACGTAGGCGTAGAGGCCAACTCGCCAGGAATGTTGTCAAATATTACCGCCGAGGTGTTAGGTTGGGTTAGGTTAGGTTATATTACGTTATAGATGTATATAAAGGTCCCACAGAGACGTAGAGGCCAACAAGCCAGGAATGTGCTCAAATATTACCGCCGAGATGTTAAGTTGGGATAGGTTAGGTTATATTACGTTATAGATGTATATAACTATCCCACGGAGACGTAGAGGCCAACTCGCCAGGAATGTTGTCAAATATTACCGCAGAGATGTTAGGTTGGGTTAGGTTAGGTTATATTACGTTATGGATGTATTTAAAGGTCCCGCGGAGACGTACAGGCCAACAAGCCAGGAATGTGATCAAATATTACCGCCGAGATGTTAGGTTGGGTTAGGTTAGGTTATATTACGTTACTGATGTATAAAAAGATCCCACAGAGACGTAGAGGCCAACTCGCCAGGTATGTTTTCAAATACTACCGCCGAGATGTTAGGTTGGGTTAGGTTAGGTTATATTACGTTATTGATGTGTAAAAAGATCCCACGGAGACGGAGAAGCCAACTCGCCGGGAATGTTGTCAAATATTACCGCCGAGATGTTAGGTTGGGTTAGGTTAGGTTATATTACGTTATTGATGTAAAAAATGTCCCACGGAGACGTAGATGCCAACAAGCCAGGAATGTGGTCAAATATTACCGCCGAGATGATAGACTGGGTTAGCCTAGCTTATACTATGTTATTGTTGTATATAAAGGTCCGACGGAGACGTATAGGCCAACTCGCCAGGAATGTTGTCAAATATTACCGCCGAGATGATAGGTTGGGTGAGGTTAGATTATATCACGTTATAGATGTATATAAAGGTCCCGCGTAGACGTAGAGGCCAGCAAGCCAGGAATGTGATCAAATATTACCGCCGAGATGTTAGGTTGGGTTAGGTTAGGTTATATTACGTTATTGATGTATATAAAGGTCCCACGGAGACGTAGAGGCCAACAAGCCAGGAATGTGTTCAAATATTACCGCCGAGATGTTAGGTTGGGTTAGGTTAGGTTATATTACGTTACTGATGTATAAAAAGATCCCACGGAGACGTAGAGGCCAACTCGCCAGGTATGTTTTCAAATACTACCGCCGAGATGTTCCGTTGGGTTAGGTTAGGTTATATTACGTTATTGATGTGTAAGAAGATCCCACGGAGACGGAGAAGCCAACTCGCCAGGAATGTTGTCAAATATTACCGCCGAGATGTTAGGTTGGGTTAGGTTAGGTTATATTACGTTATTGATGTAAAAAATGTCCCACGGAGACGTAGATGCCAACAAGCCAGGAATGTGGTCAAATATTACCGCCGAGATGATAGACTGGGTTAGCCTAGCTTATACTATGTTATTGTTGTATATAAAGGTCCGACGGAGACGTATAGGCCAACTCGCCAGGAATGTTGTCAATTATTACCGCCGAGATGATAGGTTGGGTTAGGTTAGGTTATATCACGTTATAGATGTATATAAAGGTCCCGCGGAGACGTAGAGGCCAGCAAGCCAGGAATGTGTTCAAATATTACCGCCGAGATGTTAGGTTGGGTTAGGTTAGGTTATATTACGTTATAGATGTATTTAAAGGTCCCGCGGAGACGTAGGGGCCAACAAGCCAGGAATGTGATCAAATATTACCGCCGAGATATTAAGGTTGGGTTAGGTCAGGTTATATTACGTTATTGATGTATATGAAGGTCAAACCGAGACGTAGAGGCCAACTCGCCAGGAATGTTGTCAAATATTACCGCCGAGATGATAGGTTGGGTTAGGTTAGGTTATATCACGTTATAGATGTATATAAAGGTCCCGCGGAGACGTAGAGGCCAGCAAGCCAGGAATGTGATCAAATATTACCGCCGAGATGTTAGGTTGGGTTAGGTTAGGTTATATTACGTTATGGATGTCTATAAAGGACCCACGGTGACGTAGAGGCCAACTCGCCAGGAATGTTTTCAAATATTACCGCCGAGATGTTAGGTTGGGTTAGGTTAGGTTATATTACGTTATTGATGTGTATAAAGGTCCCACGGAGACGTAGAGGCCAACTCGCCGGGAATGTTGTCAAATATTACCGCCGAGATGAGAGGTTGGGTTCGGTTAGGTTATATTACGTTATTGATGTATATGAAGGTCAAACCGAGACGTAGCGGCCAACTCGCCAGGAATGTTGTCAAATATTACCGCCGAGATGATAGGTTGGGTTAGGTTAGGTTATATTACGTTATAGATGTATTTAAAGGTCCCGCGGAGACGTAGGGGCCAACAAGCCAGGAACGTGTTCAAATATTACCGCCGAGATGTTAGGTTGGGTTAGGTTAGATTATATAACGTTATAGATGTATATAAAGGTCCCGCGGAGACGTAGAGGCCAACAAGGCAGGAATGTGTTCAAATATTACCGCCGAGATATTAGGTTGGGTTAGGTTAGGTTATATTACGTTATTGATGTGTAAAAAGATCCCACGGAGACGGAGAAGCCACCTCGCCAGGAATGTTGTCAAATATTACCGCCGAGATGTTAGGTTGGGTTAGGTTAGGTTATATTACGTTATTGATGTATATAAAGGTCCCACGGAGACGTAGAGGCCAACAAGCCAGGAATGTGTTCAAATATTACCGCCGAGATGTTAGGTTGGGTTAGGTTAGGTTATATTACGTTATAGATGTATTTAAAGGTCCCGCGGAGACGTAGGGGCCAACAAGCCAGGAATGTGATCAAATATTACCGCCGAGATGTTAAGTTGGGTTAGGTTAGGTTATATTACGTTATTGATGTATATAAATGTACCACGGAGACGTAGAGGCCAACTCGCCATGAATGTTTTCAAATATTACCGCCGAGATGTTAGGTTCGGTTAGGTTAGGTTATATTACTTTATTGATGTATAAAAAGATCCCACGGAGACGTAGAGGCCAACTCGCCAGGTATGTTTTCAAATACTACCGCCGAGATGTTAGGTTGGGTTAGGTTAGGTTATATTACGTTATTGATGTGTAAAAAGATCCCACGGAGACGGAGACGCCAACTCGCCAGGAATGTTGTCAAATATTACCGCCGAGATATTAGGTTGGGTTAGGTTAGGTTATATAACGTTATGGATGTATATAAAGGTCCCACGGAGGCGTAGAGGCCAACTCGCCAGAAATGTTGTCAAATATTACCGCCGAGATATTAAGGTTGGGTTAGGTTAGGTTATATTACGTTATAGATGTATATAAAGGTCCCACGGAGACGTAGAGGCCAACTCGCCAGGAATGTTGTCAAATATTACCGCCGAGATGTTAGGTTGGGTTAGGTTAGGTTATTTTACGTTATAGATGTATATAAAGGTCCCACGGAGACGTAGAGGCCAACAAGCCAGGAATGTGTTCAAATATTACCGCCGAGATGTTAGGTTGGGTTAGGTTAGATTATATAACGTTATAGATGTATATAAAGGTCCCGCGGAGACGTAGAGGCCAACAAGGCAGGAATGTGTTCAAATATTACCGCCGAGATGTTAGGTTGGGTTAGGTTAGGTTATATTACGTTATTGATGTGTAAAAAGAACCCACGGAGACGGAGAAGCCACCCCGCCAGGAATGTGATCAAATATTACCGCCGAGATATTAAGGTTGGGTTAGGTCAGGTTATATTACGTTATTGATGTATATGAAGGTCAAACCGAGACGTAGAGGCCAACTCGCCAGGAATGTTGTCAAATATTACCGCCGAGATGATAGGTTGGGTTAGGTTAGGTTATATCACGTTATAGATGTATATAAAGGTCCCGCGGAGACGTAGAGGCCAGCAAGCCAGGAATGTGATCAAATATTACCGCCGAGATGTTAGGTTGGGTTAGGTTAGGTTATATTACGTTATGGATGTCTATAAAGGACCCACGGTGACGTAGAGGCCAACTCGCCAGGAATGTTTTCAAATATTACCGCCGAGATGTTAGGTTGGGTTAGGTTAGGTTATATTACGTTATTGATGTGTATAAAGGTCCCACGGAGACGTAGAGGCCAACTCGCCGGGAATGTTGTCAAATATTACCGCCGAGATGATAGGTTGGGTTCGGTTAGGTTATATTACGTTATTGATGTATATGAAGGTCAAACCGAGACGTAGCGGCCAACTCGCCAGGAATGTTGTCAAATATTACCGCCGAGATGATAGGTTGGGTTAGGTTAGGTTATATTACGTTATAGATGTATTTAAAGGTCCCGCGGAGACGTAGGGGCCAACAAGCCAGGAATGTGTTCAAATATTACCGCCGAGATGTTAGGTTGGGTTAGGTTAGATTATATAACGTTATAGATGTATATAAAGGTCCCGCGGAGACGTAGAGGCCAACAAGGCAGGAATGTGTTCAAATATTACCGCCGAGATGTTAGGTTGGGTTAGGTTAGGTTATATTACGTTATTGATGTGTAAAAAGATCCCACGGAGACGGAGAAGCCACCTCGCCAGGAATGTTGTCAAATATTACCGCCGAGATGTTAGGTTGGGTTAGGTTAGGTTATATTACGTTATAGATGTATTTAAAGGTCCCGCGGAGACGTAGGGGCCAACAAGCCAGGAATGTGATCAAATATTACCGCCGAGATATTAAGGTTGGGTTAGGTCAGGTTATATTACGTTATTGATGTATATGAAGGTCAAACCGAGACGTAGAGGCCAACTCGCCAGGAATGTTGTCAAATATTACCGCCGAGATGATAGGTTGGGTTAGGTTAGGTTATATCACGTTATAGATGTATATAAAGGTCCCGCGGAGACGTAGAGGCCAGCAAGCCAGGAATGTGATCAAATATTACCGCCGAGATGTTAGGTTGGGTTAGGTTAGGTTATATTACGTTATGGATGTCTATAAAGGACCCACGGTGACGTAGAGGCCAACTCGCCAGGAATGTTTTCAAATATTACCGCCGAGATGTTAGGTTGGGTTAGGTTAGGTTATATTACGTTATTGATGTGTATAAAGGTCCCACGGAGACGTAGAGGCCAACTCGCCGGGAATGTTGTCAAATATTACCGCCGAGATGAGAGGTTGGGTTCGGTTAGGTTATATTACGTTATTGATGTATATGAAGGTCAAACCGAGACGTAGCGGCCAACTCGCCAGGAATGTTGTCAAATATTACCGCCGAGATGATAGGTTGGGTTAGGTTAGGTTATATTACGTTATAGATGTATTTAAAGGTCCCGCGGAGACGTAGGGGCCAACAAGCCAGGAACGTGTTCAAATATTACCGCCGAGATGTTAGGTTGGGTTAGGTTAGATTATATAACGTTATAGATGTATATAAAGGTCCCGCGGAGACGTAGAGGCCAACAAGGCAGGAATGTGTTCAAATATTACCGCCGAGATGTTAGGTTGGGTTAGGTTAGGTTATATTACGTTATTGATGTGTAAAAAGATCCCACGGAGACGGAGAAGCCACCTCGCCAGGAATGTTGTCAAATATTACCGCCGAGATGTTAGGTTGGGTTAGGTTAGGTTATATTACGTTATTGATGTATATAAAGGTCCCACGGAGACGTAGAGGCCAACAAGCCAGGAATGTGTTCAAATATTACCGCCGAGATGTTAGGTTGGGTTAGGTTAGGTTATATTACGTTATAGATGTATTTAAAGGTCCCGCGGAGACGTAGGGGCCAACAAGCCAGGAATGTGATCAAATATTACCGCCGAGATGTTAAGTTGGGTTAGGTTAGGTTATATTACGTTATTGATGTATATAAATGTACCACGGAGACGTAGAGGCCAACTCGCCATGAATGTTTTCAAATATTACCGCCGAGATGTTAGGTTCGGTTAGGTTAGGTTATATTACTTTATTGATGTATAAAAAGATCCCACGGAGACGTAGAGGCCAACTCGCCAGGTATGTTTTCAAATACTACCGCCGAGATGTTAGGTTGGGTTAGGTTAGGTTATATTACGTTATTGATGTGTAAAAAGATCCCACGGAGACGGAGACGCCAACTCGCCAGGAATGTTGTCAAATATTACCGCCGAGATATTAGGTTGGGTTAGGTTAGGTTATATAACGTTATGGATGTATATAAAGGTCCCACGGAGGCGTAGAGGCCAACTCGCCAGAAATGTTGTCAAATATTACCGCCGAGATATTAAGGTTGGGTTAGGTTAGGTTATATTACGTTATAGATGTATATAAAGGTCCCACGGAGACGTAGAGGCCAACTCGCCAGGAATGTTGTCAAATATTACCGCCGAGATGTTAGGTTGGGTTAGGTTAGGTTATTTTACGTTATAGATGTATATAAAGGTCCCACGGAGACGTAGAGGCCAACAAGCCAGGAATGTGTTCAAATATTACCGCCGAGATGTTAGGTTGGGTTAGGTTAGATTATATAACGTTATAGATGTATATAAAGGTCCCGCGGAGACGTAGAGGCCAACAAGGCAGGAATGTGTTCAAATATTACCGCCGAGATGTTAGGTTGGGTTAGGTTAGGTTATATTACGTTATTGATGTGTAAAAAGAACCCACGGAGACGGAGAAGCCACCCCGCCAGGAATGTGATCAAATATTACCGCCGAGATATTAAGGTTGGGTTAGGTCAGGTTATATTACGTTATTGATGTATATGAAGGTCAAACCGAGACGTAGAGGCCAACTCGCCAGGAATGTTGTCAAATATTACCGCCGAGATGATAGGTTGGGTTAGGTTAGGTTATATCACGTTATAGATGTATATAAAGGTCCCGCGGAGACGTAGAGGCCAGCAAGCCAGGAATGTGATCAAATATTACCGCCGAGATGTTAGGTTGGGTTAGGTTAGGTTATATTACGTTATGGATGTCTATAAAGGACCCACGGTGACGTAGAGGCCAACTCGCCAGGAATGTTTTCAAATATTACCGCCGAGATGTTAGGTTGGGTTAGGTTAGGTTATATTACGTTATTGATGTGTATAAAGGTCCCACGGAGACGTAGAGGCCAACTCGCCGGGAATGTTGTCAAATATTACCGCCGAGATGATAGGTTGGGTTCGGTTAGGTTATATTACGTTATTGATGTATATGAAGGTCAAACCGAGACGTAGCGGCCAACTCGCCAGGAATGTTGTCAAATATTACCGCCGAGATGATAGGTTGGGTTAGGTTAGGTTATATTACGTTATAGATGTATTTAAAGGTCCCGCGGAGACGTAGGGGCCAACAAGCCAGGAATGTGTTCAAATATTACCGCCGAGATGTTAGGTTGGGTTAGGTTAGATTATATAACGTTATAGATGTATATAAAGGTCCCGCGGAGACGTAGAGGCCAACAAGGCAGGAATGTGTTCAAATATTACCGCCGAGATGTTAGGTTGGGTTAGGTTAGGTTATATTACGTTATTGATGTGTAAAAAGATCCCACGGAGACGGAGAAGCCACCTCGCCAGGAATGTTGTCAAATATTACCGCCGAGATGTTAGGTTGGGTTAGGTTAGGTTATATTACGTTATTGATGTATATAAAGGTCCCACGGAGACGTAGAGGCCAACAAGCCAGGAATGTGTTCAAATATTACCGCCGAGATGTTAGGTTGGGTTAGGTTAGGTTATATTACGTTATAGATGTATTTAAAGGTCCCGCGGAGACGTAGGGGCCAACAAGCCAGGAATGTGATCAAATATTACCGCCGAGATGTTAAGTTGGGTTAGGTTAGGTTATATTACGTTATTGATGTATATAAATGTACCACGGAGACGTAGAGGCCAACTCGCCATGAATGTTTTCAAATATTACCGCCGAGATGTTAGGTTCGGTTAGGTTAGGTTATATTACTTTATTGATGTATAAAAAGATCCCACGGAGACGTAGAGGCCAACTCGCCAGGTATGTTTTCAAATACTACCGCCGAGATGTTAGGTTGGGTTAGGTTAGGTTATATTACGTTATTGATGTGTAAAAAGATCCCACGGAGACGGAGACGCCAACTCGCCAGGAATGTTGTCAAATATTACCGCCGAGATATTAGGTTGGGTTAGGTTAGGTTATATAACGTTATGGATGTATATAAAGGTCCCACGGAGGCGTAGAGGCCAACTCGCCAGAAATGTTGTCAAATATTACCGCCGAGATATTAAGGTTGGGTTAGGTTAGGTTATATTACGTTATAGATGTATATAAAGGTCCCACGGAGACGTAGAGGCCAACTCGCCAGGAATGTTGTCAAATATTACCGCCGAGATGTTAGGTTTGGTTAGGTTAGGTTATTTTACGTTATAGATGTATATAAAGGTCCCACGGAGACGTAGAGGCCAACAAGCCAGGAATGTGTTCAAATATTACCGCCGAGATGTTAGGTTGGGTTAGGTTAGATTATATAACGTTATAGATGTATATAAAGGTCCCGCGGAGACGTAGAGGCCAACAAGGCAGGAATGTGTTCAAATATTACCGCCGAGATGTTAGGTTGGGTTAGGTTAGGTTATATTACGTTATTGATGTGTAAAAAGAACCCACGGAGACGGAGAAGCCACCCCGCCAGGAATGTGATCAAATATTACCGCCGAGATATTAAGGTTGGGTTAGGTCAGGTTATATTACGTTATTGATGTATATGAAGGTCAAACCGAGACGTAGAGGCCAACTCGCCAGGAATGTTGTCAAATATTACCGCCGAGATGATAGGTTGGGTTAGGTTAGGTTATATCACGTTATAGATGTATATAAAGGTCCCGCGGAGACGTAGAGGCCAGCAAGCCAGGAATGTGATCAAATATTACCGCCGAGATGTTAGGTTGGGTTAGGTTAGGTTATATTACGTTATGGATGTCTATAAAGGACCCACGGTGACGTAGAGGCCAACTCGCCAGGAATGTTGTCAAATATTATCACCGAGATGTTAGGTTGGATTAGGTCAGGTTATATTACGTTATTGATGTATATGAAGGTCCCACGGAGACGTAGAGGCCAACAAGCCAGGAATGTGTTCAAATATTACCGCCGAGATGTTAAGTTGGGATAGGTTAGGTTATATTACGTTATAGATGTATATAACTATCCCACGGAGACGTAGAGGCCAACTCGCCAGGAATGTTGTCAAATATTACCGCAGAGATGTTAGGTTGGGTTAGGTTAGGTTATATTACGTTATGGATGTATTTAAAGGTCCCGCGGAGACGTAGAGGCCAACAAGCCAGGAATGTGATCAAATATTACCGCCGAGATGTTAGGTTGGGTTAGGTTAGGTTATATTACGTTACTGATGTATAAAAAGATCCCACAGAGACGTAGAGGCCAACTCGCCAGGTATGTTTTCAAATACTACCGCCGAGATGTTAGGTTGGGTTAGGTTAGGTTATATTACGTTATTGATGTGTAAAAAGATCCCACGGAGACGGAGAAGCCAACTCGCCGGGAATGTTGTCAAATATTACCGCCGAGATGTTAGGTTGGGTTAGGTTAGGTTATATTACGTTATTGATGTAAAAAATGTCCCACGGAGACGTAGATGCCAACAAGCCAGGAATGTGGTCGAATATTACCGCCGAGATGATAGACTGGGTTATCCTAGCTTATACTATGTTATTGTTGTATATAAAGGTCCGACGGAGACGTATAGGCCAACTCGCCAGGAATGTTGTCAATTATTACCGCCGAGATGATAGGTTGGGTTAGGTTAGGTTATATCACGTTATAGATATATATAAAGGTCCCGCGGAGACGTAGAGGCCAGCAAGCCAGGAGTGTGTTCAAATATTACCGCCGAGATGTTAGGTTGGGTTAGGTTAGGTTATATTACGTTATAGATGTATTTAAAGGTCCCGCGGAGACGTAGGGGCCAACAAGCCAGGAATGTGATCAAATATTACCGCCGAGATATTAAGGTTGGGTTAGGTCAGGTTATATTACGTTATTGATGTATATGAAGGTCAAACCGAGACGTAGAGGCCAACTCGCCAGGAATGTTGTCAAATATTACCGCCGGGATGATAGGTTGGGTTAGGTTAGGTTATATCACGTTATAGATGTATATAAAGGTCCCGCGGAGACGTAGGGGCCAACAAGCCAGGAATGTGTTCAAATATTACCGCCGAGATGTTAGGTTGGGTTAGGTTAGATTATATAACGTTATAGATGTATATAAAGGTCCCGCGGAGACGTAGAGGCCAACAAGGCAGGAATGTGTTCAAATATTACCGCCGAGATGTTAGGTTGGGTTAGGTTAGGTTATATTACGTTATTGATGTGTAAAAAGATCCCACGGAGACGGAGAAGCCACCTCGCCAGGAATGTTGTCAAATATTACCGCCGAGATGTTAGGTTGGGTTAGGTTAGGTTATATTACGTTATTGATGTATATAAAGGTCCCACGGAGACGTAGAGGCCAACAAGCCAGGAATGTGTTCAAATATTACCGCCGAGATGTTAGGTTGGGTTAGGTTAGGTTATATTACGTTATAGATGTATTTAAAGGTCCCGCGGAGACGTAGGGGCCAACAAGCCAGGAATGTGATCAAATATTACCGCCGAGATGTTAAGTTGGGTTAGGTTAGGTTATATTACGTTATTGATGTATATAAATGTACCACGGAGACGTAGAGGCCAACTCGCCATGAATGTTTTCAAATATTACCGCCGAGATGTTAGGTTCGGTTAGGTTAGGTTATATTACTTTATTGATGTATAAAAAGATCCCACGGAGACGTAGAGGCCAACTCGCCAGGTATGTTTTCAAATACTACCGCCGAGATGTTAGGTTGGGTTAGGTTAGGTTATATTACGTTATTGATGTGTAAAAAGATCCCACGGAGACGGAGACGCCAACTCGCCAGGAATGTTGTCAAATATTACCGCCGAGATATTAGGTTGGGTTAGGTTAGGTTATATAACGTTATGGATGTATATAAAGGTCCCACGGAGGCGTAGAGGCCAACTCGCCAGAAATGTTGTCAAATATTACCGCCGAGATATTAAGGTTGGGTTAGGTTAGGTTATATTACGTTATAGATGTATATAAAGGTCCCACGGAGACGTAGAGGCCAACTCGCCAGGAATGTTGTCAAATATTACCGCCGAGATGTTAGGTTGGGTGAGGTTAGGTTATTTTACGTTATAGATGTATATAAAGGTCCCACGGAGACGTAGAGGCCAACAAGCCAGGAATGTGTTCAAATATTACCGCCGAGATGTTAGGTTGGGTTAGGTTAGATTATATAACGTTATAGATGTATATAAAGGTCCCGCGGAGACGTAGAGTCCAACAAGGCAGGAATGTGTTCAAATATTACCGCCGAGATGTTAGGTTGGGTTAGGTTAGGTTATATTACGTTATTGATGTGTAAAAAGAACCCACGGAGACGGAGAAGCCACCTCGCCAGGAATGTGATCAAATATTACCGCCGAGATATTAAGGTTGGGTTAGGTCAGGTTATATTACGTTATTGATGTATATGAAGGTCAAACCGAGACGTAGAGGCCAACTCGCCAGGAATGTTGTCAAATATTACCGCCGAGATGATAGGTTGGGTTAGGTTAGGTTATATCACGTTATAGATGTATATAAAGGTCCCGCGGAGACGTAGAGGCCAGCAAGCCAGGAATGTGATCAAATATTACCGCCGAGATGTTAGGTTGGGTTAGGTTAGGTTATATTACGTTATGGATGTCTATAAAGGACCCACGGTGACGTAGAGGCCAACTCGCCAGGAATGTTGTCAAATATTATCACCGAGATGTTAGGTTGGATTAGGTCAGGTTATATTACGTTATTGATGTATATGAAGGTCCCACGGAGACGTAGAGGCCAACAAGCCAGGAATGTGTTCAAATATTACCGCCGAGATGTTAAGTTGGGATAGGTTAGGTTATATTACGTTATAGATGTATATAACTATCCCACGGAGACGTAGAGGCCAACTCGCCAGGAATGTTGTCAAATATTACCGCAGAGATGTTAGGTTGGGTTAGGTTAGGTTATATTACGTTATGGATGTATTTAAAGGTCCCGCGGAGACGTAGAGGCCAACAAGCCAGGAATGTGATCAAATATTACCGCCGAGATGTTAGGTTGGGTTAGGTTAGGTTATATTACGTTACTGATGTATAAAAAGATCCCACAGAGACGTAGAGGCCAACTCGCCAGGTATGTTTTCAAATACTACCGCCGAGATGTTAGGTTGGGTTAGGTTAGGTTATATTACGTTATTGATGTGTAAAAAGATCCCACGGAGACGGAGAAGCCAACTCGCCGGGAATGTTGTCAAATATTACCGCCGAGATGTTAGGTTGGGTTAGGTTAGGTTATATTACGTTATTGATGTAAAAAATGTCCCACGGTGACGTAGATGCCAACAAGCCAGGAATGTGGTCAAATATTACCGCCGAGATGTTAGGTTGGGTTAGGTTAGGTTATATTACGTTATAGATGTATTTAAAGGTCCCGCGGAGACGTAGGGGCCAACAAGCCAGGAATGTGATCAAATATTACCGCCGAGATATTAAGGTTGGGTTAGGTCAGGTTATATTACGTTATTGATGTATATGAAGGTCAAACCGAGACGTAGAGGCCAACTCGCCAGGAATGTTGTCAAATATTACCGCCGGGATGATAGGTTGGTTTCGGTTATGTTATATTACGTTACTGATGTAAATGAAGGTCAAACCGAGACGTAGAGGCCAACAAGCCAGGAATGTGATCAAATATTATCACCGAGATGTTAGGTTGGGTTAGGTCAGGTTATATTACGTTATTGATGTATATAAAGGTCCGACGGAGACGTAGATGCCAACAAGCCAGGAATGTGGTCAAATATTACCGCCGAGATGATAGGTTGGGTTAGGTTAGGTTATATCACGTTATGGATGTCTATAAAGGACCCACGGTGACGTAGAGGCCAACTCGCCAGGAATGTTTTCAAATATTACCGCCGAGATGTTAGGTTGGGTTAGGTTAGGTTATATTACGTTATTGATGTATATAAAGGTCCCGCGGAGACGTAGAGGCCAACTCGCCAGGAATGTTGTCAAACATTAGCGCTGAGATGATAGGTTGGGTTAGGTCAGGTTATATTACGTTATTGATGTATATGAAGGTCAAACCGAGACGTAGAGGCCAACTCGCCAGGTATGTTTTCAAATACTACCGCCGAGATGTTAGGTTGGGTTAGGTTAGGTTATATTACGTTATTGATGTGTAAAAAGATCCCACGGAGACGGAGAAGCCAACTCGCCAGGAATGTTGTCAAATATTACCGCCGAGATGTTAGGTTGGGTTAGGTTAGGTTATATTACGTTATTGATGTGTAAAAAGATCCCACGGAGACGGAGAAGCCAACTCGCCAGGAATGTTGTCAAATATTACCGCCGAGATGTTAGGTAGGGTTAGGTTAGGTTATATAACGTTATAGATGTATATAAAGGTCCCGCGGAGACGTAGAGGCCAACAAGGCAGGAATGTGTTCAAATATTACCGCCGAGATGTTAGGTTGGGTTAGGTTAGGTTATATTACGTTATTGACGTGTAAAAAGAACCCACGGAGACGGAGAAGCCACCTCGCCAGGAATGTGATCAAATATTACCGCCGAGATATTAAGGTTGGGTTAGGTCAGGTTATATTACGTTATTGATGTATATGAAGGTCAAACCGAGACGTAGAGGCCAACTCGCCAGGAATGTTGTCAAATATTACCGCCGAGATGATAGGTTGGGTTAGGTTAGGTTATATCACGTTATAGATGTATATAAAGGTCCGGCGGAGACGTAGAGGCCAGCAAGCCAGGAATGTGTTCAAATATTACCGCCGAGATGTTAGGTTGGGTTAGGTTAGGTTATATTACGTTATAGATGTATTTAAAGGTCCCGCGGAGACGTAGGGGCCAACAAGCCAGGAATGTGATCAAATATTACCGCCGAGATATTAAGGTTGGGTTAGGTCAGGTTATATTACGTTATTGATGTATATGAAGGTCAAACCGAGACGTAGAGGCCAACTCGCCAGGAATGTTGTCAAATATTACCGCCGGGATGATAGGTTGGGTTAGGTTAGGTTATATCACGTTATAGATGTATATAAAGGTCCCGCGGAGACGTAGAGGCCAGCAAGCCAGGAATGTGATCAAATATTACCGCCGAGATGTTAGGTTGGGTTAGGTTAGGTTATATTACGTTATGGATGTCTATAAAGGACCCACGGTGACGTAGAGGCCAACTCGCCAGGAATGTTGTCAAATATTATCACCGAGATGTTAGGTTGGGTTAGGTCAGGTTATATTACGTTATTGATGTATATGAACGTCCCACGGAGACGTAGATGCCAACAAGCCAGGAATGTGGTCAAATATTACCGCCGAGGTGATAGGTTGGTTTCGGTTATGTTATATTACGTTACTGATGTAAATGAAGGTCAAACCGAGACGTAGAGGCCAACAAGCCAGGAATGTGATCAAATATTATCACCGAGATGTTAGGTTGGGTTAGGTCAGGTTATATTACGTTATTGATGTATATAAAGGTCCGACGGAGACGTAGATGCCAACAAGCCAGGAATGTGGTCAAATATTACCGCCGAGATGATAGGTTGGGTTAGGTTAGGTTATATCACGTTATAGATGTATATAAAGGTCCCGCGGAGACGTAGAAGCCAGCAAGCCAGGAATGTGATCAAATATTACCGCCGAGATGTTATTTTGGGTTAGGTTAGGTTATATCACGTTATGGATGTCTATAAAGGACCCACGGTGACGTAGAGGCCAACTCGCCAGGAATGTTTTCAAATATTACCGCCGAGATGTTAGGTTGGGTTAGGTTAGGTTATATTACGTTATTGATGTATATAAAGGTCCCGCGGAGACGTAGAGGCCAACTCGCCAGGAATGTTGTCAAACATTAGCGCTGAGATGATAGGTTGGGTTAGGTCAGGTTATATTACGTTATTGATGTATATGAAGGTCAAACCGAGACGTAGAGGCCAACTCGCCAGGAATGTTGTCAAATATTATCGCCGAGATGTTAGGTTGGGTTAGGTTAGGTTATATTACGTTATAGATGTATTTAAAGGTCCCGCGGAGACGTAGAGGCCAACAAGCCAGGAATGTGATCAAATATTACCGCCGAGATGTTAGGTTGGGTTAGGTTAGGTTATATTACGTTACTGATGTATAAAAAGATCCCACGGAGACGTAGAGGCCAACTCGCCAGGTATGTTTTCAAATACTACCGCCGAGATATTAAGGTTGGGTTAGGTCAGGTTATATTACGTTATTGATGTATATGAAGGTCAAACCGAGACGTAGAGGCCAACTCGCCAGGAATGTTGTCAAATATTACCGCCGAGATGATAGGTTGGGTTAGGTTAGGTTATATCACGTTATAGATGTATATAAATGTCCCACGGAGACGTAGAGGCCAGCAAGCCAGGAATGTGATCAAATATTACCGCCGAGATGTTAGGTTGGGTTAGGTTAGGTTATATTACGTTATGGATGTCTATAAAGGACCCACGGTGACGTAGAGGCCAACTCGCCAGGAATGTTGTCAAATATTATCACCGAGATGTTAGGTTGGATTAGGTCAGGTTATATTACGTTATTGATGTATATGAAGGTCCCACGGAGACGTAGAGGCCAACAAGCCAGGAATGTGTTCAAATATTACCGCCGAGATGTTAAGTTGGGATAGGTTAGGTTATATTACGTTATAGATGTATATAACTATCCCACGGAGACGTAGAGGCCAACTCGCCAGGAATGTTGTCAAATATTACCGCAGAGATGTTAGGTTGGGTTAGGTTAGGTTATATTACGTTATGGATGTATTTAAAGGTCCCGCGGAGACGTAGAGGCCAACAAGCCAGGAATGTGATCAAATATTACCGCCGAGATGTTAGGTTGGGTTAGGTTAGGTTATATTACGTTACTGATGTATAAAAAGATCCCACAGAGACGTAGAGGCCAACTCGCCAGGTATGTTTTCAAATACTACCGCCGAGATGTTAGGTTGGGTTAGGTTAGGTTATATTACGTTATTGATGTGTAAAAAGATCCCACGGAGACGGAGAAGCCAACTCGCCGGGAATGTTGTCAAATATTACCGCCGAGATGTTAGGTTGGGTTAGGTTAGGTTATATTACGTTATTGATGTAAAAAATGTCCCACGGAGACGTAGATGCCAACAAGCCAGGAATGTGGTCAAATATTACCGCCGAGATGATAGACTGGGTTAGCCTAGCTTATACTATGTTATTGTTGTATATAAAGGTCCGACGGAGACGTATAGGCCAACTCGCCAGCAATGTTGTCAATTATTACCGCCGAGATGATAGGTTGGGTTAGGTTAGGTTATATCACGTTATAGATGTATATAAAGGTCCCGCGGAGACGTAGAGGCCAGCAAGCCAGGAATGTGTTCAAATATTACCGCCGAGATGTTAGGTTGGGTTAGGTTAGGTTATATTACGTTATAGATGTATTTAAAGGTCCCGCGGATACGTAGGGGCCAACAAGCCAGGAATGTGATCAAATATTACCGCCGAGGTGATAGGTTGGTTTCGGTTATGTTATATTACGTTACTGATGTAAATGAAGGTCAAACCGAGACGTAGAGGCCAACAAGCCAGGAATGTGATCAAATATTATCACCGAGATGTTAGGTTGGGTTAGGTCAGGTTATATTACGTTATTGATGTATATAAAGGCCCGACGGAGACGTAGATGCCAACAAGCCAGGAATGTGGTCAAATATTACCGCCGTGATGATAGGTTGGGTTAGGTTAGGTTATATCACGTTATAGATGTATATAAAGGTCCCGCGGAGACGTAGAGGCCAGCAAGCCAGGAATGTGATCAAATATTACCGCCGAGATGTTATTTTGGGTTAGGTTAGGATATATCACGTTATGGATGTCTATAAAGGACCCACGGTGACGTAGAGGCCAACTCGCCAGGAATGTTTTCAAATATTACCGCCGAGATGTTAGGTTGGGTTAGGTTAGGTTATATTACGTTATTGATGTATATAAAGGTCCGGCGGAGACGTAGAGGCCAACTCGCCAGGAATGTTGTCAATCATTAGCGCTGAGATGATAGGTTGGGTTAGGTCAGGTTATATTACGTTATTGATGTATATGAAGGTCAAACCGAGACGTAGAGGCCAACTCGCCAGGAATGTTGTCAAATATTATCGCCGAGATGTTAGGTTTTGTTAGGTTAGGTTATATTACGTTATAGATGTATTTAAAGGTCCCGCGGAGACGTAGAGGCCAACAAGCCAGGAATGTGATCAAATATTACCGCCGAGATGTTAGGTTGGGTTAGGTTAGGTTATATTACGTTACTGATGTATAAAAAGATCCCACGGAGACGTAGAGGCCAACTCGCCAGGTATGTTTTCAAATACTACCGCCGAGATGTTAGGTTGGGTTAGGTTAGGTTATATTACGTTATTGATGTGTAAAAAGATCCCACGGAGACGGAGAAGCCAACTCGCCAGGAATGTTGTCAAATATTACCGCCGAGATGTTAGGTTGGGTTAGGTTAGGTTATATTACGTTATTGATGTGTAAAAAGATCCCACGGAGACGGAGAAGCCAACTCGCCAGGAATGTTGTCAAATATTACCGCCGAGATGTTAGGTAGGGTTAGGTTAGGTTATATAACGTTATGGATGTATATAAAGGTCCCACGTAGGCGTAGAGGCCAACTCGCCAGGAATGTTGTCAAATATTACCGCCGAGGTGTTAGGTTGGGTTAGGTTAGGTTATATTACGTTATAGATGTATATAAAGGTCCCACAGAGACGTAGAGGCCAACAAGCCAGGAATGTGTTCAAATATTACCGCCGAGATGTTAAGTTGGGATAGGTTAGGTTATATTACGTTATAGATGTATATAACTATCCCACGGAGACGTAGAGGCCAACTCGCCAGGAATGTTGTCAAATATTACCGCAGAGATGTTAGGTTGGGTTAGGTTAGGTTATATTACGTTATGGATGTATTTAAAGGTCCCGCGGAGACGTAGAGGCCAACAAGCCAGGAATGTGATCAAATATTACCGCCGAGATGTTAGGTTGGGTTAGGTTAGGTTATATTACGTTACTGATGTATAAAAAGATCCCACAGAGACGTAGAGGCCAACTCGCCAGGTATGTTTTCAAATACTACCGCCGAGATGTTAGGTTGGGTTAGGTTAGGTTATATTACGTTATTCATGTGTAAAAAGATCCCACGGAGACGGAGAAGCCAACTCGCCGGGAATGTTGTCAAATATTACCGCCGAGATGTTAGGTTGGGTTAGGTTAGGTTATATTACGTTATTGATGTAAAAAATGTCCCACGGAGACGTAGATGCCAACAAGCCAGGAATGTGGTCAAATATTACCGCCGAGATGATAGACTGGGTTAGCCTAGCTTATACTATGTTATTGTTGTATATAAAGGTCCGACGGAGACGTATAGGCCAACTCGCCAGGAATGTTGTCAAATATTACCGCCGAGATGATAGGTTGGGTTAGGTTAGATTATATCACGTTATAGATGTATATAAAGGTCCCGCGGAGACGTAGAGGCCAGCAAGCCAGGAATGTGATCAAATATTACCGCCGAGATGTTAGGTTGGGTTAGGTTAGGTTATATTACGTTATTGATGTATATAAAGGTCCCACGGAGACGTAGAGGCCAACAAGCCAGGAATGTGTTCAAATATTACCGCCGAGATGTTAGGTTGGGTTAGGTTAGGTTATATTACGTTATAGATGTATTTAAAGGTCCCGCGGAGACGTAGGGGCCAACAAGCCAGGAATGTGATCAAATATTACCGCCGAGATGTTAGGTTGGGTTAGGTTAGGTTATATTACGTTACTGATGTATAAAAAGATCCCACGGAGACGTAGAGGCCAACTCGCCAGGTATGTTTTCAAATACTACCGCCGAGATGTTACGTTGGGTTAGGTTAGGTTATATTACGTTATTGATGTGTAAGAAGATCCCACGGAGACGGAGAAGCCAACTCGCCAGGAATGTTGTCAAATATTACCGCCGAGATGTTAGGTTGGGTTAGGTTAGGTTATATTACGTTATTGATGTAAAAAATGTCCCACGGAGACGTAGATGCCAACAAGCCAGGAATGTGGTCAAATATTACCGCCGAGATGATAGACTGGGTTAGCCTAGCTTATACTATGTTATTGTTGTATATAAAGGTCCGACGGAGACGTATAGGCCAACTCGCCAGGAATGTTGTCAATTATTACCGCGGAGATGATAGGTTGGGTTAGGTTAGGTTATATCACGTTATAGATGTATATAAAGGTCCCGCGGAGACGTAGAGGCCAGCAAGCCAGGAATGTGTTCAAATATTACCGCCGAGATGTTAGGTTGGGTTAGGTTAGGTTATATTACGTTATAGATGTATTTAAAGGTCCCGCGGAGACGTAGGGGCCAACAAGCCAGGAATGTGATCAAATATTACCGCCGAGATATTAAGGTTGGGTTAGGTCAGCTTATATTACGTTATTGATGTATATGAAGGTCAAACCGAGACGTAGAGGCCAACTCGCCAGGAATGTTGTCAAATATTACCGCCGAGATGATAGGTTGGGTTAGGTTAGGTTATATCACGTTATAGATGTATATAAAGGTCCCGCGGAGACGTAGAGGCCAGCAAGCCAGGAATGTGATCAAATATTACCGCCGAGATGTTAGGTTGGGTTAGGTTAGGTTATATTACGTTATGGATGTCTATAAAGGACCCACGGTGACGTAGAGGCCAACTCGCCAGGAATGTTTTCAAATATTACCGCCGAGATGTTAGGTTGGGTTAGGTTAGGTTATATTACGTTATTGATGTGTATAAAGGTCCCACGGAGACGTAGAGGCCAACTCGCCGGGAATGTTGTCAAATATTACCGCCGAGATGATAGGTTGGGTTCGGTTAGGTTATATTACGTTATTGATGTATATGAAGGTCAAACCGAGACGTAGCGGCCAACTCGCCAGGAATGTTGTCAAATATTACCGCCGAGATGATAGGTTGGGTTAGGTTAGGTTATATTACGTTATAGATGTATTTAAAGGTCCCGCGGAGACGTAGGGGCCAACAAGCCAGGAATGTGTTCAAATATTACCGCCGAGATGTTAGGTTGGGTTAGGTTAGATTATATAACGTTATAGATGTATATAAAGGTCCCGCGGAGACGTAGAGGCCAACAAGGCAGGAATGTGTTCAAATATTACCGCCGAGATGTTAGGTTGGGTTAGGTTAGGTTATATTACGTTATTGATGTGTAAAAAGATCCCACGGAGACGGAGAAGCCACCTCGCCAGGAATGTTGTCAAATATTACCGCCGAGATGTTAGGTTGGGTTAGGTTAGGTTATATTACGTTATTGATGTATATAAAGGTCCCAAGGAGACGTAGAGGCCAACAAGCCAGGAATGTGTTCAAATATTACCGCCGAGATGTTAGGTTGGGTTAGGTTAGGTTATATTACGTTATAGATGTATTTAAAGGTCCCGCGGAGACGTAGGGGCCAACAAGCCAGGAATGTGATCAAATATTACCGCCGAGATGTTAAGTTGGGTTAGGTTAGGTTATATTACGTTATTGATGTATATAAATGTACCACGGAGACGTAGAGGCCAACTCGCCATGAATGTTTTCAAATATTACCGCCGAGATGTTAGGTTCGGTTAGGTTAGGTTATATTACTTTATTGATGTATAAAAAGATCCCACGGAGACGTAGAGGCCAACTCGCCAGGTATGTTTTCAAATACTACCGCCGAGATGTTAGGTTGGGTTAGGTTAGGTTATATTACGTTATTGATGTGTAAAAAGATCCCACGGAGACGGAGACGCCAACTCGCCAGGAATGTTGTCAAATATTACCGCCGAGATATTAGGTTGGGTTAGGTTAGGTTATATAACGTTATGGATGTATATAAAGGTCCCACGGAGGCGTAGAGGCCAACTCGCCAGAAATGTTGTCAAATATTACCGCCGAGATATTAAGGTTGGGTTAGGTTAGGTTATATTACGTTATAGATGTATATAAAGGTCCCACGGAGACGTAGAGGCCAACTCGCCAGGAATGTTGTCAAATATTACCGCCGAGATGTTAGGTTGGGTTAGGTTAGGTTATTTTACGTTATAGATGTATATAAAGGTCCCACGGAGACGTAGAGGCCAACAAGCCAGGAATGTGTTCAAATATTACCGCCGAGATGTTAGGTTGGGTTAGGTTAGATTATATAACGTTATAGATGTATATAAAGGTCCCGCGGAGACGTAGAGGCCAACAAGGCAGGAATGTGTTCAAATATTACCGCCGAGATGTTAGGTTGGGTTAGGTTAGGTTATATTACGTTATTGATGTGTAAAAAGAACCCACGGAGACGGAGAAGCCACCTCGCCAGGAATGTGATCAAATATTACCGCCGAGATATTAAGGTTGGGTTAGGTCAGGTTATATTACGTTATTGATGTATATGAAGGTCAAACCGAGACGTAGAGGCCAACTCGCCAGGAATGTTGTCAAATAATACCGCCGAGATGATAGGTTGGGTTAGGTTAGGTTATATCACGTTATAGATGTATATAAAGGTCCCGCGGAGACGTAGAGGCCAGCAAGCCAGGAATGTGATCAAATATTACCGCCGAGATGTTAGGTTGGGTTAGGTTAGGTTATATTACGTTATGGATGTCTATAAAGGACCCACGGTGACGTAGAGGCCAACTCGCCAGGAATGTTGTCAAATATTATCACCGAGATGTTAGGTTGGATTAGGTCAGGTTATATTACGTTATTGATGTATATGAAGGTCCCACGGAGACGTAGAGGCCAACAAGCCAGGAATGTGTTCAAATATTACCGCCGAGATGTTAAGTTGGGATAGGTTAGGTTATATTACGTTATAGATGTATATAACTATCCCACGGAGACGTAGAGGCCAACTCGCCAGGAATGTTGTCAAATATTACCGCAGAGATGTTAGGTTGGGTTAGGTTAGGTTATATTACGTTATGGATGTATTTAAAGGTCCCGCGGAGACGTAGAGGCCAACAAGCCAGGAATGTGATCAAATATTACCGCCGAGATGTTAGGTTGGGTTAGGTTAGGTTATATTACGTTACTGATGTATAAAAAGATCCCACAGAGACGTAGAGGCCAACTCGCCAGGTATGTTTTCGAATACTACCGCCGAGATGTTAGGTTGGGTTAGGTTAGGTTATATTACGTTATTGATGTGTAAAAAGATCCCACGGAGACGGAGAAGCCAACTCGCCGGGAATGTTGTCAAATATTACCGCCGAGATGTTAGGTTGGGTTAGGTTAGGTTATATTACGTTATTGATGTAAAAAATGTCCCACGGAGACGTAGATGCCAACAAGCCAGGAATGTGGTCAAATATTACCGCCGAGATGATAGACTGGGTTATCCTAGCTTATACTATGTTATTGTTGTATATAAAGGTCCGACGGAGACGTATAGGCCAACTCGCCAGGAATGTTGTCAAATATTATCACCGAGATGTTAGGTTGGGTTAGGTCAGGTTATATTACGTTATTGATGTATATGAAGGTCCCACGGAGACGTAGATGCCAACAAGCCAGGAATGTGGTCAAATATTACCGCCGAGGTGATAGGTTGGTTTCGGTTATGTTATATTACGTTACTGATGTAAATGAAGGTCAAACCGAGACGTAGAGGCCAACAAGCCAGGAATGTGATCAAATATTATCACCGAGATGTTAGGTTGGGTTAGGTCAGGTTATATTACGTTATTGATGTATATAAAGGTCCGACGGAGACGTAGATGCCAACAAGCCAGGAATGTGGTCAAATATTACCGCCGAGATGATAGGTTGGGTTAGGTTAGGTTATATCACGTTATAGATGTATATAAAGGTCCCGCGGAGACGTAGAGGCCAGCAAGCCAGGAATGTGATCAAATATTACCGCCGAGATGTTATTTTGGGTTAGGTTAGGTTATATCACGTTATGGATGTCTATAAAGGACCCACGGTGACGTAGAGGCCAACTCGCCAGGAATGTTTTCAAATATTACCGCCGAGATGTTAGGTTGGGTTAGGTTAGGTTATATTACGTTATTGATGTATATAAAGGTCCCGCGGAGACGTAGAGGCCAACTCGCCAGGAATGTTGTCAAACATTAGCGCTGAGATGATAGGTTGGGTTAGGTCAGGTTATATTACGTTATTGATGTATATGAAGGTCAAACCGAGACGTAGAGGCCAACTCGCCAGGAATGTTGTCAAATATTATCGCCGAGATGTTAGGTTGGGTTAGGTTAGGTTATATTACGTTATAGATGTATTTAAAGGTCCCGCGGAGACGTAGAGGCCAACAAGCCAGGAATGTGATCAAATATTACCGCCGAGATGTTAGGTTGGGTTAGGTTAGGTTATATTACGTTACTGATGTATAAAAAGATCCCACGGAGACGTAGAGGCCAACTCGCCAGGTATGTTTTCAAATACTACCGCCGAGATGTTAGGTTGGGTTAGGTTAGGTTATATTACGTTATTGATGTGTAAAAAGATCCCACGGAGACGGAGAAGCCAACTCGCCAGGAATGTTGTCAAATATTACCGCCGAGATGTTAGGTTGGGTTAGGTTAGGTTATATTACGTTATTGATGTGTAAAAAGATCCCACGGAGACGGAGAAGCCAACTCGCCAGGAATGTGGTCAAATATTACCGCCGAGATGATAGACTGGGTTATCCTAGCTTATACTATGTTATTGTTGTATATAAAGGTCCGACGGAGACGTATAGGCCAACTCGCCAGGAATGTTGTCAATTATTACCGCCGAGATGATAGGTTGGGTTAGGTTAGGTTATATCACGTTATAGATGTATATAAAGGTCCCGCGGAGACGTAGAGGCCAGCAAGCCAGGAATGTGTTCAAATATTACCGCCGAGATGTTAGGTTGGGTTAGGTTAGGTTATATTACGTTATAGATGTATTTAAAGGTCCCGCGGAAACGTAGGGGCCAACAAGCCAGGAATGTGATCAAATATTACCGCCGAGATATTAAGGTTGGGTTAGGTCAGGTTATATTACGTTATTGATGTATATGAAGGTCAAACCGAGACGTAGAGGCCAACTCGCCAGGAATGTTGTCAAATATGACCGCCGGGATGATAGGTTGGGTTAGGTTAGGTTATATCACGTTATAGATGTATATAAAGGTCCCGCGGAGACGTAGAGGCCAGCAAGCCAGGAATGTGATCAAATATTACCGCCGAGATGTTAGGTTGGGTTAGGTTAGGTTATATTACGTTATGGATGTCTATAAAGGACCCACGGTGACGTAGAGGCCAACTCGCCAGGAATGTTGTCAAATATTATCACCGAGATGTTAGGTTGGGTTAGGTCAGGTTATATTACGTTATTGATGTATATGAAGGTCCCACGGAGACGTAGATGCCAACAAGCCAGGAATGTGGTCAAACATTAGCGCTGAGATGATAGGTTGGGTTAGGTCAGGTTATATTACGTTATTGATGTATATGAAGGTCAAACCGAGACGTAGAGGCCAACTCGCCAGGAATGTTGTCAAATATTATCGCCGAGATGTTAGGTTGGGTTAGGTTAGGTTATATTACGTTATAGATGTATTTAAAGGTCCCGCGGAGACGTAGAGGCCAACAAGCCAGGAATGTGATCAAATATTACCGCCGAGATGTTAGGTTGGGTTAGGTTAGGTTATATTACGTTACTGATGTATAAAAAGATCCCACGGAGACGTAGAGGCCAACTCGCCAGGTATGTTTTCAAATACTACCGCCGAGATGTTAGGTTGGGTTAGGTTAGGTTATATTACGTTATTGATGTGTAAAAAGATCCCACGGAGACGGAGAAGCCAACTCGCCAGGAATGTTGTCAAATATTACCGCCGAGATGTTAGGTTGGGTTAGGTTAGGTTATATTACGTTATTGATGTGTAAAAAGATCCCACGGAGACGTAGAGGCCAACTCGCCAGGTATGTTTTCAAATACTACCGCCGAGATGTTAGGTTGGGTTAGGTTAGGTTATATTACGTTATTGATGTGTAAAAAGATCCCACGGAGACGGAGAAGCCAACTCGCCAGGAATGTTGTCAAATATTACCGCCGAGATGTTAGGTTGGGTTAGGTTAGGTTATATTACGTTATTGATGTGTAAAAAGATCCCACGGAGACGGAGAAGCCAACTCGCCAGGAATGTTGTCAAATATTACCGCCGAGATGTTAGGTAGGGTTAGGTTAGGTTATATAACGTTATAGATGTATATAAAGGTCCCGCGGAGACGTAGAGGCCAACAAGGCAGGAATGTGTTCAAATATTACCGCCGAGATGTTAGGTTGGGTTAGGTTAGGTTATATTACGTTATTGATGTGTAAAAAGAACCCACGGAGACGGAGAAGCCACCTCGCCAGGAATGTGATCAAATATTACCGCCGAGATATTAAGGTTGGGTTAGGTCAGGTTATATTACGTTATTGATGTATATGAAGGTCAAACCGAGACGTAGAGGCCAACTCGCCAGGAATGTTGTCAAATATTACCGCCGAGATGATAGGTTGGGTTAGGTTAGGTTATATCACGTTATAGATGTATATAAAGGTCCCGCGGAGACGTAGAGGCCAGCAAGCCAGGAATGTGATCAAATATTACCGCCGAGATGTTAGGTTGGGTTAGGTTAGGTTATATTACGTTATGGATGTCTATAAAGGACCCACGGTGACGTAGAGGCCAACTCGCCAGGAATGTTGTCAAATATTATCACCGAGATGTTAGGTTGGATTAGGTCAGGTTATATTACGTTATTGATGTATATGAAGGTCCCACGGAGACGTAGAGGCCAACAAGCCAGGAATGTGTTCAAATATTACCGCCGAGATGTTAAGTTGGAATAGGTTAGGTTATATTACGTTATAGATGTATATAACTATCCCACGGAGACGTAGAGGCCAACTCGCCAGGAATGTTGTCAAATATTACCGCAGAGATGTTAGGTTGGGTTAGGTTAGGTTATATTACGTTATGGATGTATTTAAAGGTCCCGCGGAGACGTAGAGGCCAACAAGCCAGGAATGTGATCAAATATTACCGCCGAGATGTTAGGTTGGGTTAGGTTAGGTTATATTACGTTACTGATGTATAAAAAGATCCCACAGAGACGTAGAGGCCAACTCGCCAGGTATGTTTTCAAATACTACCGCCGAGATGTTAGGTTGGGTTAGGTTAGGTTATATTACGTTATTGATGTGTAAAAAGATCCCACGGAGACGGAGAAGCCAACTCGCCGGGAATGTTGTCAAATATTACCGCCGAGATGTTAGGTTGGGTTAGGTTAGGTTATATTACGTTATTGATGTAAAAAATGTCCCACGGAGACGTAGATGCCAACAAGCCAGGAATGTGGTCAAATATTACCGCCGAGATGATAGACTGGGTTATCCTAGCTTATACTATGTTATTGTTGTATATAAAGGTCCGACGGAGACGTATAGGCCAACTCGCCAGGAATGTTGTCAATTATTACCGCCGAGATGATAGGTTGGGTTAGGTTAGGTTATATCACGTTATAGATGTATATAAAGGTCCCGCGGAGACGTAGAGGCCAGCAAGCCAGGAATGTGTTCAAATATTACCGCCGAGATGTTAGGTTGGGTTAGGTTAGGTTATATTACGTTATAGATGTATTTAAAGGTCCCGCGGAGACGTAGGGGCCAACAAGCCAGGAATGTGATCAAATATTACCGCCGAGATATTAAGGTTGGGTTCGGTCAGGTTATATTACGTTATTGATGTATATGAAGGTCAAACCGAGACGTAGAGGCCAACTCGCCAGGAATGTTGTCAAATATTACCGCCGAGATGATAGGTTGGGTTAGGTTAGATTATATCACGTTATAGATGTATATAAAGGTCCCGCGGAGACGTAGAGGCCAGCAAGCCAGGAATGTGATCAAATATTACCGCCGAGATGTTAGGTTGGGTTAGGTTAGGTTATATTACGTTATTGATGTATATAAAGGTCCCACGGAGACGTAGAGGCCAACAAGCCAGGAATGTGTTCAAATATTACCGCCGAGATGTTAGGTTGGGTTAGGTTAGGTTATATTACGTTATAGATGTATTTAAAGGTCCCGCGGAGACGTAGGGGCCAACAAGCCAGGAATGTGATCAAATATTACCTCCGAGATGTTAGGTTGGGTTAGGTTAGGTTATATTACGTTACTGATGTATAAAAAGATCCCACGGAGACGTAGAGGCCAACTCGCCAGGTATGTTTTCAAATACTACCGCCGAGATGTTACGTTGGGTTAGGTTAGGTTATATTACGTTATTGATGTGTAAGAAGATCCCACGGAGACGGAGAAGCCAACTCGCCAGGAATGTTGTCAAATATTACCGCCGAGATGTTAGGTTGGGTTAGGTTAGGTTATATTACGTTATTGATGTAAAAAATGTCCCACGGAGACGTAGATGCCAACAAGCCAGGAATGTGGTCAAATATTACCGCCGAGATGATAGACTGGGTTAGCCTAGCTTATACTATGTTATTGTTGTATATAAAGGTCCGACGGAGACGTATAGGCCAACTCGCCAGGAATGTTGTCAATTATTACCGCCGAGATGATAGGTTGGGTTAGGTTAGGTTATATCACGTTATAGATGTATATAAATGTCCCGCGGAGACGTAGAGGCCAGCAAGCCAGGAATGTGTTCAAATATTACCGCCGAGATGTTAGGTTGGGTTAGGTTAGGTTATATTACGTTATAGATGTATTTAAAGGTCCCGCGGAGACGTAGGGGCCAACAAGCCAGGAATGTGATCAAATATTACCGCCGAGATATTAAGGTTGGGTTAGGTCAGGTTATATTACGTTATTGATGTATATGAAGGTCAAACCGAGACGTAGAGGCCAACTCGCCAGGAATGTTGTCAAATATTATCGCCGAGATGTTAGGTTGGGTTAGGTTAGGTTATATTACGTTATAGATGTATTTAAAGGTCCCGCGGAGACGTAGAGGCCAACAAGCCAGGAATGTGATCAAATATTACCGCCGAGATGTTAGGTTGGGTTAGGTTAGGTTATATTACGTTACTGATGTATAAAAAGATCCCACGGAGACGTAGAGGCCAACTCGCCAGGTATGTTTTCAAATACTACCGCCGAGATGTTAGGTTGGGTTAGGTTAGGTTATATTACGTTATTGATGTGTAAAAAGATCCCACGGAGACGGAGAAGCCAACTCGCCAGGAATGTTGTCAAATATTACCGCCGAGATGTTAGGTTGGGTTAGGTTAGGTTATATTACGTTATTGATGTGTAAAAAGATCCCACGGAGACGGAGAAGCCAACTCGCCAGGAATGTAGTCAAATATTACCGCCGAGATGTTAGGTAGGGTTAGGTTAGGTTATATAACGTTATGGATGTATATAAAGGTCCCACGTAGGCGTAGAGGCCAACTCGCCAGGAATGTTGTCAAATATTACCGCCGAGGTGTTAGGTTGGGTTAGGTTAGGTTATATTACGTTATAGATGTATATAAAGGTCCCACAGAGACGTAGAGGCCAACAAGCCACGAATGTGTTCAAATATTACCGCCGAGATGTTAAGTTGGGATAGGTTAGGTTATATTACGTTATAGATGTATATAACTATCCCACGGAGACGTAGAGGCCAACTCGCCAGGAATGTTGTCAAATATTACCGCAGAGATGTTAGGTTGGGTTAGGTTAGGTTATATTACGTTATGGATGTATTTAAAGGTCCCGCGGAGACGTAGAGGCCAACAAGCCAGGAATGTGATCAAATATTACCGCCGAGATGTTAGGTTGGGTTAGGTTAGGTTATATTACGTTACTGATGTATAAAAAGATCCCACAGAGACGTAGAGGCCAACTCGCCAGGTATGTTTTCAAATACTACCGCCGAGATGTTAGGTTGGGTTAGGTTAGGTTATATTACGTTATTCATGTGTAAAAAGATCCCACGGAGACGGAGAAGCCAACTCGCCGGGAATGTTGTCAAATATTACCGCCGAGATGTTAGGTTGGGTTAGGTTAGGTTATATTACGTTATTGATGTAAAAAATGTCCCACGGAGACGTAGATGCCAACAAGCCAGGAATGTGGTCAAATATTACCGCCGAGATGATAGACTGGGTTAGCCTAGCTTATACTATGTTATTGTTGTATATAAAGGTCCGACGGAGACGTATAGGCCAACTCGCCAGGAATGTTGTCAAATATTACCGCCGAGATGATAGGTTGGGTTAGGTTAGATTATATCACGTTATAGATGTATATAAAGGTCCCGCGGAGACGTAGAGGCCAGCAAGCCAGGAATGTGATCAAATATTACCGCCGAGATGTTAGGTTGGGTTAGGTTAGGTTATATTACGTTATTGATGTATATAAAGGTCCCACGGAGACGTAGAGGCCAACAAGCCAGGAATGTGTTCAAATATTACCGCCGAGATGTTAGGTTGGGTTAGGTTAGGTTATATCACGTTATAGATGTATATAAAGGTCCCGCGGAGACGTAGGGGCCAACAAGCCAGGAATGTGATCAAATATTACCGCCGAGATGTTAGGTTGGGTTAGGTTAGGTTATATTACGTTACTGATGTATAAAAAGATCCCACGGAGACGTAGAGGCCAACTCGCCAGGTATGTTTTCAAATACTACCGCCGAGATGTTACGTTGGGTTAGGTTAGGTTATATTACGTTATTGATGTGTAAGAAGATCCCACGGAGACGGAGAAGCCAACTCGCCAGGAATGTTGTCAAATATTACCGCCGAGATGTTAGGTTGGGTTAGGTTAGGTTATATAACGTTATTGATGTAAAAAATGTCCCACGGAGACGTAGATGCCAACAAGCCAGGAATGTGGTCAAATATTACCGCCGAGATGATAGACTGGGTTAGCCTAGCTTATACTATGTTATTGTTGTATATAAAGGTCCGACGGAGACGTATAGGCCAACTCGCCAGGAATGTTGTCAATTATTACCGCCGAGATGATAGGTTGGGTTAGGTTAGGTTATATCACGTTATAGATGTATATAAAGGTCCCGCGGAGACGTAGAGGCCAGCAAGCCAGGAATGTGTTCAAATATTACCGCCGAGATGTTAGGTTGGGTTAGGTTAGGTTATATTACGTTATAGATGTATTTAAAGGTCCCGCGGAGACGTAGGGGCCAACAAGCCAGGAATGTGATCAAATATTACCGCCGAGATATTAAGGTTGGGTTAGGTCAGCTTATATTACGTTATTGATGTATATGAAGGTCAAACCGAGACGTAGAGGCCAACTCGCCAGGAATGTTGTCAAATATTACCGCCGAGATGATAGGTTGGGTTAGGTTAGGTTATATCACGTTATAGATGTATATAAAGGTCCCGCGGAGACGTAGAGGCCAGCAAGCCAGGAATGTGATCAAATATTACCGCCGAGATGTTAGGTTGGGTTAGGTTAGGTTATATTACGTTATGGATGTCTATAAAGGACCCACGGTGACGTAGAGGCCAACTCGCCAGGAATGTTTTCAAATATTACCGCCGAGATGTTAGGTTGGGTTAGGTTAGGTTATATTACGTTATTGATGTGTATAAAGGTCCCACGGAGACGTAGAGGCCAACTCGCCGGGAATGTTGTCAAATATTACCGCCGAGATGATAGGTTGGGTTCGGTTAGGTTATATTACGTTATTGATGTATATGAAGGTCAAACCGAGACGTAGCGGCCAACTCGCCAGGAATGTTGTCAAATATTACCGCCGAGATGATAGGTTGGGTTAGGTTAGGTTATATTACGTTATAGATGTATTTAAAGGTCCCGCGGAGACGTAGGGGCCAACAAGCCAGGAATGTGTTCAAATATTACCGCCGAGATGTTAGGTTGGGTTAGGTTAGATTATATAACGTTATAGATGTATATAAAGGTCCCGCGGAGACGTAGAGGCCAACAAGGCAGGAATGTGTTCAAATATTACCGCCGAGATGTTAGGTTGGGTTAGGTTAGGTTATATTACGTTATTGATGTGTAAAAAGATCCCACGGAGACGGAGAAGCCACCTCGCCAGGAATGTTGTCAAATATTACCGCCGAGATGTTAGGTTGGATTAGGTCAGGTTATATTACGTTATTGATGTATATGAAGGTCCCACGGAGACGTAGAGGCCAACAAGCCAGGAATGTGTTCAAATATTACCGCCGAGATGTTAAGTTGGGATAGGTTAGGTTATATTACGTTATAGATGTATATAACTATCCCACGGAGACGTAGAGCCCAACTCGCCAGGAATGTTGTCAAATATTACCGCAGAGATGTTAGGTTGGGTTAGGTTAGGTTATATTACGTTATGGATGTATTTAAAGGTCCCGCGGAGTCGTAGAGGCCAACAAGCCAGGAATGTGATCAAATATTACCGCCGAGATGTTAGGTTGGGTTAGGTTAGGTTATATTACGTTACTGATGTATAAAAAGATCCCACAGAGACGTAGAGGCCAACTCGCCAGGTATGTTTTCGAATACTACCGCCGAGATGTTAGGTTGGGTTAGGTTAGGTTATATTACGTTATTGATGTGTAAAAAGATCCCACGGAGACGGAGAAGCCAACTCGCCGGGAATGTTGTCAAATATTACCGCCGAGATGTTAGGTTGGGTTAGGTTAGGTTATATTACGTTATTGATGTAAAAAATGTCCCACGGAGACGTAGATGCCAACAAGCCAGGAATGTGGTCAAATATTACCGCCGAGATGATAGACTGGGTTATCCTAGCTTATACTATGTTATTGTTGTATATAAAGGTCCGACGGAGACGTATAGGCCAACTCGCCAGGAATGTTGTCAATTATTACCGCCGAGATGATAGGTTGGGTTAGGTTAGGTTATATCACGTTATAGATGTATATAAAGGTCCCGCGGAGACGTAGAGGCCAGCAAGCCAGGAATGTGTTCAAATATTACCGCCGAGATGTTAGGTTGGGTTAGGTTAGGTTATATTACGTTATAGATGTATTTAAAGGTCCCGCGGAGACGTAGGGGCCAACAAGCCAGGAATGTGATCAAATATTACCGCCGAGATATTAAGGTTGGGTTAGGTCAGGTTATATTACGTTATTGATGTATATGAAGGTCAAACCGAGACGTAGAGGCCAACTCGCCAGGAATGTTGTCAAATATTACCGCCGGGATGATAGGTTGGGTTAGGTTAGGTTATATCACGTTATAGATGTATATAAAGGTCCCGCGGAGACGTAGAGGCCAGCAAGCCAGGAATGTGATCAAATATTACCGCCGAGATGTTAGGTTGGGTTAGGTTAGGTTATATTACGTTATGGATGTCTATAAAGGACCCACGGTGACGTAGAGGCCAACTCGCCAGGAATGTTGTCAAATATTATCACCGAGATGTTAGGTTGGGTTAGGTCAGGTTATATTACGTTATTGATGTATATGAAGGTCCCACGGAGACGTAGATGCCAACAAGCCAGGAATGTGGTCAAATATTACCGCCGAGGTGATAGGTTGGTTTCGGTTATGTTATATTACGTTACTGATGTAAATGAAGGTCAAACCGAGACGTAGAGGCCAACAAGCCAGGAATGTGATCAAATATTATCACCGAGATGTTAGGTTGGGTTAGGTCAGGTTATATTACGTTATTGATGTATATAAAGGTCCGACGGAGACGTAGATGCCAACAAGCCAGGAATGTGGTCAAATATTACCGCCGAGATGATAGGTTGGGTTAGGTTAGGTTATATCACGTTATAGATGTATATAAAGGTCCCGCGGAGACGTAGAGGCCAGCAAGCCAGGAATGTGATCAAATATTACCGCCGAGATGTTATTTTGGGTTAGGTTAGGTTATATCACGTTATGGATGTCTATAAAGGACCCACGGTGACGTAGAGGCCAACTCGCCAGGAATGTTTTCAAATATTACCGCCGAGATGTTAGGTTGGGTTAGGTTAGGTTATATTACGTTATTGATGTATATAAAGGTCCCGCGGAGACGTAGAGGCCAACTCGCCAGGAATGTTGTCAAACATTAGCGCTGAGATGATAGGTTGGGTTAGGTCAGGTTATATTACGTTATTGATGTATATGAAGGTCAAACCGAGACGTAGAGGCCAACTCGCCAGGAATGTTGTCAAATATTATCGCCGAGATGTTAGGTTGGGTTAGGTTAGGTTATATTACGTTATAGATGTATTTAAAGGTCCCGCGGAGACGTAGAGGCCAACAAGCCAGGAATGTGATCAAATATTACCGCCGAGATGTTAGGTTGGGTTAGGTTAGGTTATATTACGTTACTGATGTATAAAAAGATCCCACGGAGACGTAGAGGCCAACTCGCCAGGTATGTTTTCAAATACTACCGCCGAGATGTTAGGTTGGGTTAGGTTAGGTTATATTACGTTATTGATGTGTAAAAAGATCCCACGGAGACGGAGAAGCCAACTCGCCAGGAATGTTGTCAAATATTACCGCCGAGATGTTAGGTTGGGTTAGGTTAGGTTATATTACGTTATTGATGTGTAAAAAGATCCCACGGAGACGGAGAAGCCAACTCGCCAGGAATGTGGTCAAATATTACCGCCGAGATGATAGACTGGGTTATCCTAGCTTATACTATGTTATTGTTGTATATAAAGGTCCGACGGAGACGTATAGGCCAACTCGCCAGGAATGTTGTCAATTATTACCGCCGAGATGATAGGTTGGGTTAGCTTAGGTTATATCACGTTATAGATGTATATAAAGGTCCCGCGGAGACGTAGAGGCCAGCAAGCCAGGAATGTGTTCAAATATTACCGCCGAGATGTTAGGTTGGGTTAGGTTAGGTTATATTACGTTATAGATGTATTTAAAGGTCCCGCGGAGACGTAGGGGCCAACAAGCCAGGAATGTGATCAAATATTACCGCCGAGATATTAAGGTTGGGTTAGGTCAGGTTATATTACGTTATTGATGTATATGAAGGTCAAACCGAGACGTAGAGGCCAACTCGCCAGGAATGTTGTCAAATATTACCGCCGGGATGATAGGTTGGGTTAGGTTAGGTTATATCACGTTATAGATGTATATAAAGGTCCCGCGGAGACGTAGAGGCCAGCAAGCCAGGAATGTGATCAAATATTACCGCCGAGATGTTAGGTTGGGTTAGGTTAGGTTATATTACGTTATGGATGTCTATAAAGGACCCACGGTGACGTAGAGGCCAACTCGCCAGGAATGTTGTCAAATATTATCACCGAGATGTTAGGTTGGGTTAGGTCAGGTTATATTACGTTATTGATGTATATGAAGGTCCCACGGAGACGTAGATGCCAACAAGCCAGGAATGTGGTCAAACATTAGCGCTGAGATGATAGGTTGGGTTAGGTCAGGTTATATTACGTTATTGATGTATATGAAGGTCAAACCGAGACGTAGAGGCCAACTCGCCAGGAATGTTGTCAAATATTATCGCCGAGATGTTAGGTTGGGTTAGGTTAGGTTATATTACGTTATAGATGTATTTAAAGGTCCCGCGGAGACGTAGAGGCCAACAAGCCAGGAATGTGATCAAATATTACCGCCGAGATGTTAGGTTGGGTTAGGTTAGGTTATATTACGTTACTGATGTATAAAAAGATCCCACGGAGACGTAGAGGCCAACTCGCCAGGTATGTTTTCAAATACTACCGCCGAGATGTTAGGTTGGGTTAGGTTAGGTTATATTACGTTATTGATGTGTAAAAAGATCCCACGGAGACGGAGAAGCCAACTCGCCAGGAATGTTGTCAAATATTACCGCCGAGATGTTAGGTTGGGTTAGGTTAGGTTATATTACGTTATTGATGTGTAAAAAGATCCCACGGAGACGTAGAGGCCAACTCGCCAGGTATGTTTTCAAATACTACCGCCGAGATGTTAGGTTGGGTTAGGTTAGGTTATATTACGTTATTGATGTGTAAAAAGATCCCACGGAGACGGAGAAGCCAACTCGCCAGGAATGTTGTCAAATATTACCGCCGAGATGTTAGGTTGGGTTAGGTTAGGTTATATTACGTTATTGATGTGTAAAAAGATCCCACGGAGACGGAGAAGCCAACTCGCCAGGAATGTTGTCAAATATTACCGCCGAGATGTTAGGTAGGGTTAGGTTAGGTTATATAACGTTATAGATGTATATAAAGGTCCCGCGGAGACGTAGAGGCCAACAAGGCAGGAATGTGTTCAAATATTACCGCCGAGATGTTAGGTTGGGTTAGGTTAGGTTATATTACGTTATTGATGTGTAAAAAGAACCCACGGAGACGGAGAAGCCACCTCGCCAGGAATGTGATCAAATATTACCGCCGAGATATTAAGGTTGGGTTAGGTCAGGTTATATTACGTTATTGATGTATATGAAGGTCAAACCGAGACGTAGAGGCCAACTCGCCAGGAATGTTGTCAAATATTACCGCCGAGATGATAGGTTGGGTTAGGTTAGGTTATATCACGTTATAGATGTATATAAAGGTCCCGCGGAGACGTAGAGGCCAGCAAGCCAGGAATGTGATCAAATATTACCGCCGAGATGTTAGGTTGGGTTAGGTTAGGTTATATTACGTTATGGATGTCTATAAAGGACCCACGGTGACGTAGAGGCCAACTCGCCAGGAATGTTGTCAAATATTATCACCGAGATGTTAGGTTGGATTAGGTCAGGTTATATTACGTTATTGATGTATATGAAGGTCCCACGGAGACGTAGAGGCCAACAAGCCAGGAATGTGTTCAAATATTACCGCCGAGATGTTAAGTTGGGATAGGTTAGGTTATATTACGTTATAGATGTATATAACTATCCCACGGAGACGTAGAGGCCAACTCGCCAGGAATGTTGTCAAATATTACCGCAGAGATGTTAGGTTGGGTTAGGTTAGGTTATATTACGTTATGGATGTATTTAAAGGTCCCGCGGAGACGTAGAGGCCAACAAGCCAGGAATGTGATCAAATATTACCGCCGAGATGTTAGGTTGGGTTAGGTTAGGTTATATTACGTTACTGATGTATAAAAAGATCCCACAGAGACGTAGAGGCCAACTCGCCAGGTATGTTTTCAAATACTACCGCCGAGATGTTAGGTTGGGTTAGGTTAGGTTATATTACGTTATTGATGTGTAAAAAGATCCCACGGAGACGGAGAAGCCAACTCGCCGGGAATGTTGTCAAATATTACCGCCGAGATGTTAGGTTGGGTTAGGTTAGGTTATATTACGTTATTGATGTAAAAAATGTCCCACGGAGACGTAGATGCCAACAAGCCAGGAATGTGGTCAAATATTACCGCCGAGATGATAGACTGGGTTATCCTAGCTTATACTATGTTATTGTTGTATATAAAGGTCCGACGGAGACGTATAGGCCAACTCGCCAGGAATGTTGTCAATTATTACCGCCGAGATGATAGGTTGGGTTAGGTTAGGTTATATCACGTTATAGATGTATATAAAGGTCCCGCGGAGACGTAGAGGCCAGCAAGCCAGGAATGTGTTCAAATATTACCGCCGAGATGTTAGGTTGGGTTAGGTTAGGTTATATTACGTTATAGATGTATTTAAAGGTCCCGCGGAGACGTAGGGGCCAACAAGCCAGGAATGTGATCAAATATTACCGCCGAGATATTAAGGTTGGGTTAGGTTAGGTTATATTACGTTATTGATGTATATGAAGGTCAAACCGAGACGTAGAGGCCAACTCGCCAGGAATGTTGTCAAATATTACCGCCGGGATGATAGGTTGGGTTAGGTTAGGTTATATCACGTTATAGATGTATATAAAGGTCCCGCGGAGACGTAGAGGCCAGCAAGCCAGGAATGTGATCAAATATTACCGCCGAGATGTTAGGTTGGGTTAGGTTAGGTTATATTACGTTATGGATGTCTATAAAGGACCCACGGTGACGTAGAGGCCAACTCGCCAGGAATGTTGTCAAATATTATCACCGAGATGTTAGGTTGGGTTAGGTCAGGTTATATTACGTTATTGATGTATATGAAGGTCCCACGGAGACGTAGATGCCAACAAGCCAGGAATGTGGTCAAATATTACCGCCGAGGTGATAGGTTGGTTTCGGTTATGTTATATTACGTTACTGATGTAAATGAAGGTCAAACCGAGACGTAGAGGCCAACAAGCCAGGAATGTGATCAAATATTATCACCGAGATGTTAGGTTGGGTTAGGTCAGGTTATATTACGTTATTGATGTATATAAAGGTCCGACGGAGACGTAGATGCCAACAAGCCAGGAATGTGGTCAAATATTACCGCCGAGATGATAGGTTGGGTTAGGTTAGGTTATATCACGTTATAGATGTATATAAAGGTCCCGCGGAGACGTAGAGGCCAGCAAGCCAGGCATGTGATCAAATATTACCGCCGAGATGTTATTTTGGGTTAGGTTAGGTTATATCACGTTATGGATGTCTATAAAGGACCCACGGTGACGTAGAGGCCAACTCGCCAGGAATGTTTTCAAATATTACCGCCGAGATGTTAGGTTGGGTTAGGTTAGGTTATATTACGTTATTGATGTATATAAAGGTCCCGCGGAGACGTAGAGGCCAACTCGCCAGGAATGTTGTCAAACATTAGCGCTGAGATGATAGGTTGGGTTAGGTCAGGTTATATTACGTTATTGATGTATATGAAGGTCAAACCGAGACGTAGAGGCCAACTCGCCAGGAATGTTGTCAAATATTATCGCCGAGATGTTAGGTTGGGTTAGGTTAGGTTATATTACGTTATAGATGTATTTAAAGGTCCCGCGGAGACGTAGAGGCCAACAAGCCAGGAATGTGATCAAATATTACCGCCGAGATGTTAGGTTGGGTTAGGTTAGGTTATATTACGTTACTGATGTATAAAAAGATCCCACGGAGACGTAGAGGCCAACTCGCCAGGTATGTTTTCAAATACTACCGCCGAGATGTTAGGTTGGGTTAGGTTAGGTTATATTACGTTATTGATGTGTAAAAAGATCCCACGGAGACGTAGAGGCCAACTCGCCAGGAATGTTGTCAAATATTACCGCCGAGATGTTAGGTTGGGTTAGGTTAGGTTATATTACGTTATAGATGTATATAAAGGTCCCACGGAGACGTAGAGGCCAACAAGCCAGGAATGTGTTCAAATATTACCGCCGAGATGTTAGGTTGGGTTAGGTTAGATTATATAACGTTATAGATGTATATAAAGGTCCCGCGGAGACGTAGAGGCCAACAAGGCAGGAATGTGTTCAAATATTACCGCCGAGATGTTAGGTTGGGTTAGGTTAGGTTATATTACGTTATTGATGTGTAAAAAGATCCCACGGAGACGGAGAAGCCACCTCGCCAGGAATGTTTTCAAATATTACCGCCGAGATGTTATTTTGGGTTAGGATAGGTCATATTACGTTATAGATGTATTTACAGGTCCCGCGGAGACGTAGAGGCCAACAAGCCAGGAATGTGATCAAATATTACCGCCGAGATGTTAGGTTGGGTTAGGTTAGGTTATATTACGTTATAGATGTATATAAAGGTCCCACAGAGACGTAGAGGCCAACAAGCCAGGAATGTGTTCAAATATTACCGCCGAGATGTTAAGTTGGGATTGGTTAGGTTATATTACGTTATAGATGTATATAACTATCCCGCGGAGACGTAGAGGCCAACTCGCCAGGTATGTTTTCAAATACTACCGCCGAGATGTTAGGTTGGGTTAGGTTAGGTTATATTACGTTATTGATGTATATAAAGGTCCCGCGGAGACGTAGAGGGCAACTCGCCAGGAATGTTGTCAAACATTAGCGCCGAGATGATAGGTTGGGTTAGGTTAGGTTATATTACGTTATAGATGTATTTAAAGGTCCCGCGGAGACGTAGGGGCCAACAAGCCAGGAATGTGATCAAATATTACCGCCGAAATGTTAGGTTGGGGTAGGTTAGGTTATATTACGTTACTGATGTATAAAAAGATCCCACGGAGACGTAGAGGCCAACTCGCCAGGTATGTTTTCAAATACTACCGCCGAGATGTTACGTTGGGTTAGGTTAGGTTATATTACGTTATTGATGTGTAAAAAGATCCCACGGAGACGGAGAAGCCAACTCGCCAGGAATGTTGTCAAATATTACCGCCGAGATGTTAGGTTGGGTTAGGTTAGGTTATATTACGTTATTGATGTAAAAAATGTCCCACGGAGACGTAGATGCCAACAAGCCAGGAATGTGGTCAAATATTACCGCCGAGATGATAGACTGGGTTAGCCTAGCTTATACTATGTTATTGTTGTATATAAAGGTCCGACGGAGACGTATAGGCCAACTCGCCAGGAATGTTGTCAATTATTACCGCCGAGATGATAGGTTGGGTTAGGTTAGGTTATATCACGTTATAGATGTATATAAAGGTCCCGCGGAGACGTAGATGCCAGCAAGCCAGGAATGTGTTCAAATATTACCGCCGAGATGTTAGGTTGGGTTAGGTTAGGTTATATTACGTTATAGATGTATTTAAAGGTCCCGCGGAGACGTAGGGGCCAACAAGCCAGGAATGTGATCAAACATTACCGCCGAGATATTAAGGTTGGGTTAGGTCAGGTTATATTACGTTATTGATGTATATGAAGGTCAAACCGAGACGTAGAGGCCAACTCGCCAGGAATGTTGTCAAATATTACCGCCGAGATGATAGGTTGGGTTAGGTTAGGTTATATCACGTTATAGATGTATATAAAGGTCCCGCGGAGACGTAGAGGCCAGCAAGCCAGGCATGTGATCAAATATTACCGCCGAGATGTTAGGTTGGGTTAGGTTAGGTTATATTACGTTATGGATGTCTATAAAGGACCCACGGTGACGTAGAGGCCAACTCGCCAGGAATGTTGTCAAATATTATCACCGAGATGTTAGGTTGGGTTAGGTCAGGTTATATTACGTTATTGATGTATATGAATGTCCCACGGAAACGTAGATGCCAACAAGCCAGGAATGTGGTCAAATATTACCGCCGAGATGATAGGTTGGTTTCGGTTATGTTATATTACGTTACTGATGTAAATGAAGGTCAAACCGAGACGTAGAGGCCAACAAGCCAGGAATGTGATCAAATATTATCACCGAGATGTTAGGTTGGGTTAGGTCAGGTTATATTACGTTATTGATGTATATAAAGGTCCGACGGAGACGTAGATGCCAACAAGCCAGGAATGTGGTCAAATATTACCGCCGAGATGATAGGTTGGGTTAGGTTAGGTTATATCACGTTATAGATGTATATAAAGGTCCCGCCGAGACGTAGAGGCCAGCAAGCCAGGAATGTGATCAAATATTACCGCCGAGATGTTATTTTGGGTTAGGTTAGGTTATATTACGTTATGGATGTCTATAAAGGACCCACGGTGACGTAGAGGCCAACTCGCCAGGAATGTTTTCAAATATTACCGCCGAGATGTTAGGTTGGGTTAGGTTAGGTTATATTACGTTATTGATGTGTATAAAGGTCCCACGGAGACGTAGAGGCCAACTCGCCGGGAATGTTGTCAAATATTACCGCCGAGATGATAGGTTGGGTTCGGTTAGGTTATATTACGTTATTGATGTATATGAAGGTCAAACCGAGACGTAGCGGCCAACTCGCCAGGAATGTTGTCAAATATTACCGCCGAGATGATAGGTTGGGTTAGGTTAGGTTATATTACGTTATTGATGTATATAAAGGTCCCACGGAGACGTAGATGCCAGCAAGCCAGGAATGTGGTCAAATATTACCGCCGAGATGTTATTTTGGGTTAGGATAGGTTATATTACGTTATTGATGTATATAAAGGTCCCACGGAGACGTAGATGCCAACAAGCCAGGAATGTGATCAAATATTACCGCCGAGATGTTATTTTGGGTTAGGTTAGGTTATATTACGTTATCGATGTCTATAAAGGACCCACGGTGACGTAGAGGCCAACTCGCCAGGAATGTTTTCAAATATTACCGCCGAGATGTTAGGTTGGGTTAGGTTAGGTTATATTACGTTATAGATGTATTTAAAGGTCCCGCGGAGACGTAGGGGCCAACAAGCCAGGAATGTGATCAAATATTACCGCCGAGATGTTAAGTTGGGTTAGGTTAGGTTATATTACGTTATTGATGTATATAAATGTACCACGGAGACGTAGAGGCCAACTCGGCATGAATGTTTTCAAATATTACCGCCGAGATGTTAGGTTCGGTTAGGTTAGGTTATATTACTTTATTGATGTATAAAAAGATCCCACGGAGACTTAGAGGCCAACTCGCCAGGTATGTTTTCAAATACTACCGCCGATATGTTAGGTTGGGTTAGGTTAGGTTATATTACGTTATTGATGTGTAAAAAGATCCCACGGAGACGGAGAAGCCAACTCGCCAGGAATGTTGTCAAATATTACCGCCGAGATATTAGGTTGGGTTAGGTTAGGTTATATAACGTTATGGATGTATATAAAGGTCCCACGGAGGCGTAGAGGCCAACTCGCCAGAAATGTTGTCAAATATTACCGCCGAGATATTAAGGTTGGGTTAGGTTAGGTTATATTACGTTATAGATGTATATAAAGGTCCCACGGAGACGTAGAGGCCAACTCGCCAGGAATGTTGTCAAATATTACCGCCGAGAGGTTAGGTTGGGTTAGGTTAGGTTATATTACGTTATAGATGTATATAAAGGTCCCACGGAGACGTAGAGGCCAACAAGCCAGGAATGTGTTCAAATATTACCGCCGAGATGTTAGGTTGGGTTAGGTTAGGTTTTATTACGTTATTGATGTGTAAAAAGATCCCACGGAGACGGAGAAGCCACCTCGCCAGGAATGTTTTCAAATATTACCGCCGAGATGTTATTTTGGGTTAGGATAGGTCATATTACGTTATTGATGTGTAAAAAGATCCCACGGAGACGGAGAAGCCACCTCGCCAGGAATGTTGTCAAATATTACCGCCGAGATGTTAGGTTGGGTTAGGTTAGGTTATATTACGTTATTGATGTATATAAAGGTCCCACGGAGACGTAGAGGCCAACAAGCCAGGAATGTGTTCAAATATTACCGCCGAGATGTTAGGTTGGGTTAGGTTAGGTTATATTACGTTATAGATGTATTTAAAGGTCCCGCGGAGACGTAGGGGCCAACAAGCCAGGAATGTGATCAAATATTACCGCCGAGATGTTAAGTTGGGTTAGGTTAGGTTATATTACGTTATTGATGTATATAAATGTACCACGGAGACGTAGAGGCCAACTCGCCATGAATGTTTTCAAATATTACCGCCGAGATGTTAGGTTCGGTTAGGTTAGGTTATATTACGTTATTGATGTATATAAAGGTCCCACGGAGACGTAGAGGCCAACTCGCCAGGTATGTTTTCAAATACTACCGCCGAGATGTTAGGTTGGGTTAGGTTAGGTTATATTACGTTATTGATGTGTAAAAAGATCCCACGGAGACGGAGAAGCCAACCCGCCAGGAATGTTGTCAAATATTACCGCCGAGATGTTAGGTTCGGTTAGGTTAGGTTATATTACTTTATTGATGTATAAAAAGATCCCACGGAGACGTAGAGGCCAACTCGCCAGGTATGTTTTCAAATACTACCGCCGAGATGTTAGGTTGGGTTAGGTTAGGCTATATTACGTTATTGATGTGTAAAAAGATCCCACGGAGACGGAGAAGCCAACTCGCCAGGAATGTTGTCAAATATTACCGCCGAGATATTAGGTTGGGTTAGGTTAGGTTATATAACGTTATGGATGTATATAAAGGTCCCACGGAGACGTAGAGGCCAACTCGCCAGAAATGTTGTCAAATATTACCGCCGAGATATTAAGGTTGGGTTAGGTTAGGTTATATTACGTTATAGATGTATATAAAGGTCCCACGGAGACGTAGAGGCCAACAAGCCAGGAATGTGTTCAAATATTACCTCCGAGATGTTAGGTTGGGTTAGGTTAGGTTGTATTACGTTATAGATGTATATAAAGGTCCCACGGAGACGTAGAGGCCAACAAGCCAGGAATGCGTTCAAATATTACCGCCGAGATGTTAGGTTGGGTTAGGTTAGGTTATATTACGTTATTGATGTGTAAAAAGATCCCACGGAGACGGAGAAGCCACCTCGCCAGGAATGTTGTCAAATATTACCGCCGAGATGATAGGTTGGGTTCGGTTAGGTTATATTACGTTATTGATGTATATGAAGGTCAAACCGAGACGTAGCGGCCAACTCGCCAGGAATGTTGTCAAATATTACCGCCGAGATGATAGGTTGGGTTAGGTTAGGTTATATTACGTTATTGATGTATATAAAGGTCCCACGGAGACGTAGATGCCAGCAAGCCAGGAATGTGGTCAAATATTACCGCCGAGATGTTATTTTGGGTTAGGATAGGTTATATTACGTTATTGATGTATATAAAGGTCCCACGGAGACGTAGATGCCAACAAGCCAGGAATGTGATCAAATATTACCGCCGAGATGTTATTTTGGGTTAGGTTAGGTTATATTACGTTATCGATGTCTATAAAGGACCCACGGTGACGTAGAGGCCAACTCGCCAGGAATGTTTTCAAATATTACCGCCGAGATGTTAGGTTGGGTTAGGTTAGGTTATATTACGTTATAGATGTATTTAAAGGTCCCGCGGAGACGTAGGGGCCAACAAGCCAGGAATGTGATCAAATATTACCGCCGAGATGTTAAGTTGGGTTAGGTTAGGTTATATTACGTTATTGATGTATATAAATGTACCACGGAGACGTAGAGGCCAACTCGGCATGAATGTTTTCAAATATTACCGCCGAGATGTTAGGTTCGGTTAGGTTAGGTTATATTACTTTATTGATGTATAAAAAGATCCCACGGAGACTTAGCGGCCAACTCGCCAGGTATGTTTTCAAATACTACCGCCGATATGTTAGGTTGGGTTAGGTTAGGTTATATTACGTTATTGATGTGTAAAAAGATCCCACGGAGACGGAGAAGCCAACTCGCCAGGAATGTTGTCAAATATTACCGCCGAGATATTAGGTTGGGTTAGGTTAGGTTATATAACGTTATGGATGTATATAAAGGTCCCACGGAGGCGTAGAGGCCAACTCGCCAGAAATGTTGTCAAATATTACCGCCGAGATATTAAGGTTGGGTTAGGTTAGGTTATATTACGTTATAGATGTATATAAAGGTCCCACGGAGACGTAGAGGCCAACTCGCCAGGAATGTTGTCAAATATTACCGCCGAGAGGTTAGGTTGGGTTAGGTTAGGTTATATTACGTTATAGATGTATATAAAGGTCCCACGGAGACGTAGAGGCCAACAAGCCAGGAATGTGTTCAAATATTACCGCCGAGATGTTAGGTTGGGTTAGGTTAGGTTTTATTACGTTATTGATGTGTAAAAAGATCCCACGGAGACGGAGAAGCCACCTCGCCAGGAATGTTTTCAAATATTACCGCCGAGATGTTATTTTGGGTTAGGATAGGTCATATTACGTTATAGATGTATTTACAGGTCCCGCGGAGACGTAGAGGCCAACAAGCCAGGAATGTGATCAAATATTACCGCCGAGATGTTAGGTTGGGTTAGGTTAGGTTATATTACGTTACTGATGTATAAAAAGATCCCACGGAGACGTAGAGGCCAACTCGCCAGGTATGTTTTCAAATACTACCGCCGAGATGTTAGGTTGGGTTAGGTTAGGTTATATTACGTTATTGATGTGTAAAAAGATCCCACGGAGACGGAGAACCCAACTCGCCAGGAATGTGGTCAAATATTACCGCCGAGATGTTAGGTTGGGTTAGGTTAGGTAATATTACGTTATTGATGTGTAAAAAGATCCCACGGAGACGGAGAAGCCACCTCGCCAGGAATGTTGTCAAATATTACCGCCGAGATGTTAGGTTGGGTTAGGTTAGGTTATATTACGTTATTGATGTATATAAAGGTCCCACGGAGACGTAGAGGCCAACAAGCCAGGAATGTGTTCAAATATTACCGCCGAGATGTTAGGTTGGGTTAGGTTAGGTTATATTACGTTATAGATGTATTTAAAGGTCCCGCGGAGACGTAGGGGCCAACAAGCCAGGAATGTGATCAAATATTACCGCCGAGATGTTAAGTTGGGTTAGGTTAGGTTATATTACGTTATTGATGTATATAAATGTACCACGGAGACGTAGAGGCCAACTCGCCATGAATGTTTTCAAATATTACCGCCGAGATGTTAGGTTCGGTTAGGTTAGGTTATATTACGTTATTGATGTATATAAAGGTCCCACGGAGACGTAGAGGCCAACTCGCCAGGTATGTTTTCAAATACTACCGCCGAGATGTTAGGTTGGGTTAGGTTAGGTTATATTACGTTATTGATGTGTAAAAAGATCCCACGGAGACGGAGAAGCCAACCCGCCAGGAATGTTGTCAAATATTACCGCCGAGATGTTAGGTTCGGTTAGGTTAGGTTATATTACTTTATTGATGTATAAAAAGATCCCACGGAGACGTAGAGGCCAACTCGCCAGGTATGTTTTCAAATACTACCGCCGAGATGTTAGGTTGGGTTAGGTTAGGCTATATTACGTTATTGATGTGTAAAAAGATCCCACGGAGACGGAGAAGCCAACTCGCCAGGAATGTTGTCAAATATTACCGCCGAGATATTAGGTTGGGTTAGGTTAGGTTATATAACGTTATGGATGTATATAAAGGTCCCACGGAGACGTAGAGGCCAACTCGCCAGAAATGTTGTCAAATATTACCGCCGAGATATTAAGGTTGGGTTAGGTTAGGTTATATTACGTTATAGATGTATATAAAGGTCCCACGGAGACGTAGAGGCCAACAAGCCAGGAATGTGTTCAAATATTACCTCCGAGATGTTAGGTTGGGTTAGGTTAGGTTGTATTACGTTATAGATGTATATAAAGGTCCCACGGAGACGTAGAGGCCAACAAGCCAGGAATGCGTTCAAATATTACCGCCGAGATGTTAGGTTGGGTTAGGTTAGGTTATATTACGTTATTGATGTGTAAAAAGATCCCACGGAGACGGAGAAGCCACCTCGCCAGGAATGTTTTCAAATATTACCGCCGAGATGTTATTTTGGGTTAGGATAGGTCATATTACGTTATAGATGTATTTACAGGTCCCGCGGAGACGTAGAGGCCAACAAGCCAGGAATGTGATCAAATATTACCGCCGAGATGTTAGGTTGGGTTAGGTTAGGTTATATTACGTTATAGATGTATATAAAGGTCCCACAGAGACGTAGAGGCCAACAAGCCAGGAATGTGTTCAAATATTACCGCCGAGATGTTAAGTTGGGATAGGTTAGGTTATATTACGTTATAGATGTATATAACTATCCCACGGAGACGTAGAGGCCAACTCGGCATGAATTTTTTCAAATATTACCGCCGAGATGTTAGGTTGGGTTAGGTTAGGTTATATTACGTTAGAAGGAGAACGCCCTTCTAAAGGAGAGGCTGACCGCCCTGGAAAACAGGGAAAGCAGCCATTTACCGCCGGCGATTGAACGCATGGAAATCGCCAAGCGCAGCGAGGGGAAATCGCGACGACAATCGCTCGCACCGACGACGGAAGAAACCAGCATCCCCGATGGCGGTCTCGTTCTGCTGATGGAGCAGATCGGGGCAATCATAAATGAAAGACTCTCGAGCTTTTGGGAGAAGGCGGAGAAACGCTTCGCTCCCAAGGAGGAGCGACCGCGATCGGCGGCAAGAAACTCGGCGCGACGGGAGGAACCTGCGAAAGCGGAAACAAACGCCGAACCGATGAAGAAGGAAAAGTCAGGTGGAGAGAGAGAGGCGTTGCACCCTCCACCGGTGAAGAAAGCCGCGAAAGCGGAAGAAAAAAAGAAGTCTCCCGTCCAGAAGAGGATGGAAGAAATACAAAAAGAGCAGGTGCGTAAGGAGAATGATAAGAAATCTCCTGCAGCAACCACAACTGCTGTGCCGAGTGCGAATAAGATGGAAACGCCGTGGACGAAAGTCCTCGGTAGAAAAATAAAGAAAGAGACAGTGACCGCGGCAAGCAAACCCGCGAGCGCAGGAAAAAAGGCACCGTCGCAGGTAGTAACTGCGAAGCCGGTGCCAAAGGAGAAGCCGAAACTGGCTAAAAACCCGAGCACGGCCGCTATCGTCATTACGATAGGCAGGGATAGCCGTATGACTTACGCCGAGCTGATGACGACAGCTCGGCAGCATATAAAGTTGTCAGAACTGGGTATAGAAGAAGTAAGGCCCAGAAAGGCGCTAACCGGCGCACTTATTTTGGAAATAAGCGGCGGCGGTAAGGAGGAAAAAGCGGATAAGCTCGCGCTAAGACTGAGCCAATTATTCGCGACGACGTGCGGCGTGAAAGTCACGCGCCCATGCAAACGGGCGGCCTTGAGAGTTTTCCGAATGGAAGACTCTCTAACGGTCGACGAAATCGTCGAGGCAGTCGCCGCGCAAGGCGGCTGCACTACCTATGACGTAAAAGTCGGCCCGAGAAGGATAGCAAATAATGGCATGGGCACAATGCTCATGCAATGTCCGATCGCCGCCGCGAGAAAAGTAACGGAGAGCGGCAAGGTTAAAGTCGGCTGGACGTCTGTCCGAGTCGAACATATAGAGGAAAGGCAGTTAATCTGCTTCAAATGCTGGGCGATCGGCCACGTAATCGCTAAATGCACAGCGAACGTGGACCGCACCGAAGCCTGCTACAGGTGCGGCGAAAAGGGACATCGTGCGACAAATTGCAAAGAGAAGTCGCCGACGTGCCCGGTTTGCAAATCGGCGGGCCGCCCGCACGGACATAGAGCAGGTAGTAAGGCCTGCTCTGCTTCGCCGCCGGCGACGAAAGAGAGAGCGACCGCCGCTAAATCCGGCGCGAAATCGACAGGTGTACCTGCACAGAAGAAGGAAGAGGCCGCAACAGCAGCCAAATCAATACCTGCAGTGGAGAAAGCGCGTGAATCTCCGAAGGCGTCCATTAGCCACGAGGAGAAAATGGAAATCGCGTAATACTCAACGCGAAATCACAAATACTGCAAGCTAATTTGAATCACGCCGCGAGAGCACAAGATCTGATGCTCGAAAGCTTACACAGCGGCGTAGTCGAATTAGTCGTTGCAGCGGAGCCGTATTCTATCCACGACAAGCCGTCGTGGATAGCAAACAAAGAGAAGACAGTGGCAATTATTCAGACGACGCCGACACGCATCCGTCCGATCACGCTCATCGCGCAAGGGCGTGGTTACGTAGCCGTATCGTGGTCGGACTGCGTCGTCATCGGAATATACGCTCCGCCGAGCTGGTCACTGGAAGATTACGACCGGAACTTAGATGAAGTGGAAGGGGTAGTGCGAAGCCACGCCCCCCGTCCAACATTCGTTCTGGGAGATTTTAATGCTCACGCAACTATGTGGCACTCCTCCAGAACGAACCAGCGCGGACACTCGACGATGGATTGGGCAGCATCCGCGAATCTCAGGCTGCTGAATCAAGGATCTGCCAGTACGTGCGTACGTCAGCAGGGCGAGAGCACGGTCGACCTCTCGTTCGCGAACGACGCAGCATCCCGAAGAGTCACCGGCTGGAAAGTTGACACGACCGAAACATTATCTGATCATCTCTACATAAGGATCGACGTGTCAACCATGCAAAGAAGAAAAACTACGACTGGAAAACAAAATAAATGGTCGTTGCGAAAGTTGGACGAGGATATGTTTATGGCGGCTACCCTCGTCGCTACCTGGCCGAGCGAGGCGACCGAAACGGCCGTAGTCGAGCGAGAAGCCGAATGGTTTACAAGGACGTTGACCTCGGTATGCAATGCAAGCATGCCGAAAATAAAGTCAAATCCTCCGCGTAAACCTTTGTACTGGTGGAGCAATGTGATCGCTCATCTCCGTGCGGAGAGCACGACCGCGCGGAGACAGTACACGAGATACCGGAAACGGAGGGATCCCGATCCGGAAAGGAAGGCGCAACTCTATGAAGTTTACAAGGAGAAGAAAATAGAGCTGCAAGCCGCCATAAAAACGTCAAAGGCACGAGCATGGGACGGGCTGCTGGAAACGCTGCGTGACGATCCGTGGGGGCGGCCGTACAAGATAGTAATGAATAAATTACGACCGTGGGCGCCCCCGTTAACGGAGACGATGGAGACGCCTTTCTTGAGGCGAGTCGTTGACGCGCTCTTCCCACCGGGAGAATCTGCTTCGGCGAGCAACTCGCAAATTTCAGAACACATCGACCCGATCATCTGGTCGCAGGACAACGACGTCAGCGAGGAGGAAATGGCTCGCGCCATAAAGCGCATGACAAAGAAGAACACCGCGCCCGGACCGGATGGAATTCCCGGCCGTGCCTGGTTGATGGCACTCAGTGTCCTGAATTCAAGATTGCGGAAGTTATTTACAGCATGCTTGAAGACGGGCACGTTGCCAGCAAAATGGAAAACTGGCAGATTAGTGTTGCTCCGAAAGCCGGGAAAACCGGAGGATTCACCGGCCGCGTACAGGCCGATAGTTTTGCTAGACGAGATCGGAAAATTATTTGAAAGAATAATCCACAACCGCCTCGTCGAGCACCTGTCGCGAACCGGGCCGAACTTAGCCGAGAACCAGTTCGGTTTCCGAGAAGGGCGATCGACGATTGACGCGATTCGACAAGTGAAGAGTTTCGCCGAAAACGCGATCGCTGCCGGGGGAGTCGTAATCGCGATTGCTTTAGATATTAAGAATGCGTTCAACTCCCTCGAATGCAGTACGATACGTAGAGCGCTTGAAAAGCACGGGTTTCCGCGATACCTGCGAAGGGTCGTGGAAAATTACCTGAGCGACCGCGCGATTCTCTACGATAGCCGGCACGGAATCGAGAAGAAGAAGATTGATCGCGGCGTTCCCCAGGGATCGGTCCTCGGACCGCTTCTCTGGAATCTCGGGTACGACGCGGTCCTGAAGCTGCCAATGCCGTCCGGCGTGCATCTCACATGCTACGCGGATGACACGATGGTGTTGGCAGTCGACACGTGCCGGCAACGCGCAATTTGCCGGGCCGAAATGGCAGTTGCGGTCGTGGCTAATGCCATCAAGAAGATGGGGCTCCAGATGGCACCGGAGAAATCTGAAATCCTGTGCTTCAAGGGACGAAGAAGAGACCCGCGAGGAGGAAACGAAGTGGTCAACATCGGACCAGCCAAAGTTACAGTGGGGAGCGAGATGAAGTATCTTGGACTGCTCCTTGATGATAAATGGAACTTTGGTCTCCACTTCGCTCGTCAGGCCGTTCGACTGGATGCTGCGGCGAATTACCTAAGCCGCATCATGCCGAATCTGCACGGACCGGACGAGAAAGTAAGGAAACTTTATGCCGGGGTGATAAGAAGCATCGCGCTTTACGGAGCCCCGGTATGGAGCGACGCGCTCAACAAAGGAGGCAGAAAGCTGCAGCTGCTGCGAAGCGCGTGGCGAAGAATAGCCATTCGGATCGTAAGAGGATATCGCACGATTTCTTACGATGCGGCAACAATGCTGGCGGGTCTCACACCACTGGAATACCTGGCGCAGGAAGATCTGATAGTGTACGAAACCCTTCGTACAATGCGCCAGGTACAAGAAGAAGGTGCACCCGCTCCGACGAAGGACGAGATTAGAAGAGAAGCGAGACGCTTCACTTTCTCTAAATGGAAGGAGAAACTCGCACCTGCGACCAATCACAGGATCGTCGGAGCGATTCTACCCATCTTGGAAAAATGGGTAGAAAACAGGAGAGGGCAGCTCAACTTCAGAGTGACGCAGATGCTGACTGGACACGGTTGCTTCGGTCAGTACCTGTGCAAGATCGGAAAAGAAGCCACGGCTGAATGTCACCATTGCGGAGACGGAGACGACTCTGCGCAGCACACGCTGGAACACTGTCCGGCATGGCAAACGCTGCGCCACGCTCTCGTGGCAGAGATCGGACCGGATCTCTCGCCGACCAGCATCCTGCCGAAGATGCTGGAAGGGGAGAGATATTGGCGAGCCGTTACATTGTTTTGCGACAAAGTGATGGCTGCGAAGGAAGCCGCCGAGCGCGAAAGGGAGCGCACGCTCTCTGCTCGACGAGTCTTATGTGGACGGCGTCGTAGACGTTTGCCACGTTCCACTCCAAGGTAGGGGACTCTCGTCCATCACGGCTCGAGAGTCGCTTCAAAGTACCCACCGGGGAGTGGAGCTTCGCCGCTGCCGTCCATCTCGAAATGCCGCAAGCAGGAGAAGAGGAAGACGACGTAGAAGGAAGGAGGCAGAAAAATTAAATTAGAAAAAGAGAAAGAGCCGCCGAGCGCCGGATAGACAGGATTTGGGTCACGTCTCTCCGGCACGTGCTCGACCGAGGAGAGGGCAGCGACCTCGGTGGTTGCGGTCGCTGCCTGTTTAAATAATGAACTCGCGAACGAGCTGTGTGCAGAGAGTTCAACGAACTCAGACACGAGGCCGGATGCTGGATGCGTTCGAAAGAGTTCCCGGCTACCCGCTACAAGTGTAGGAAGACCACCGCAGGGTTTTAGTCGGTAAGAGTCCGACATAACCGCGGATTTCATAAAAATCCACGGTATCCATGAGGATTTCCCTGCGACAAAAAAAAAAAAAAAAAGGTTATATTACGTTATTGATGTATATAAAGGTCCCGCGGAGACGTAGAGGGCAACTCGCCAGGAATGTTGTCAAACATTAGCGCCGAGATGATAGGTTGGGTTAGGTCAGGTTATATTACGTTATTGATGTATATGAAGGTCAAACCGAGACGTAGAGGCCAACTCGCCAGGAATGTTGTCAAATATTATCGCCGAGATGTTAGGTTGGGTTAGGTTAGGTTATATTACGTTATAGATGTATTTAAAGGTCCCGCGGAGACGTAGAGGCCAACAAGCCAGGAATGTGATCAAATATTACCGCCGAGATGTTAGGTTGGGTTAGGTTAGGTTATATTACGTTACTGATGTATAAAAAGATCCCACGGAGACGTAGAGGCCAACTCGCCAGGTATGTTTTCAAATACTACCGCCGAGATGTTAGGTTGGGTTAGGTTAGGTTATATTACGTTATTGATGTGTAAAAAGATCCCACGGAGACGGAGAAGCCAACTCGCCAGGAATGTGGTCAAATATTGTCGCCGAGATGTTAGGTTGGGTTAGGTTAGGTTATATTACGTTATTGATGTGTAAAAAGATCCCACGGAGACGGAGAAGCCACCTCGCCAGGAATGTTGTCAAATATTACCGCCGAGATGTTAGGTTGGGTTAGGTTAGGTTATATTACGTTATTGATGTATATAAAGGTCCCACGGAGACGTAGAGGCCAACAAGCCAGGAATGTGTTCAAATATTACCGCCGAGATGTTAGGTTGGGTTAGGTTAGGTTATATTACGTTATAGATGTATTTAAAGGTCCCGCGGAGACGTAGGGGCCAACAAGCCAGGAATGTTGTCAAATATTACCGCCGAGATATTAAGGTTGGGTTAGGTTAGGTTATATTACGTTATAGATGTATATAAAGGTCCCACGGAGACGTAGAGGCCAACTCGCCAGGAATGTTGTCAAATATTACCGCCGAGATGTTAGGTTGGGTTAGGTTAGGTTATATTACGTTATAGATGTATATAAAGGTCCCACGGAGACGTAGAGGCCAACAAGCCAGGAATGTGTTCAAATATTACCGCCGAGATGTTAGGTTGGGTTAGGTTAGGTTATATTACGTTATTGATGTGTAAAAAGATCCCACGGAGACGGAGAAGCCAACTCGCCAGGAATGTGGTCAAATATTACCGCCGAGATGTTAGGTTGGGTTAGGTTAGGTTATATTACGTTATTGATGTGTAAAAAGATCCCACGGAGACGGAGAAGCCACCTCGCCAGGAATGTTGTCAAATATTACCGCCGAGATGTTAGGTTGGGTTAGGTTAGGTTATATTACGTTATTGATGTATATAAAGGTCCCACGGAGACGTAGAGGCCAACAAGCCAGGAATGTGTTCAAATATTACCGCCGAGATGTTAGGTTGGGTTAGGTTAGGTTATATTACGTTATAGATGTATTTAAAGGTCCCGCGGAGACGTAGGGGCCAACAAGCCAGGAATGTTGTCAAATATTACCGCCGAGATATTAAGGTTGGGTTAGGTTAGGTTATATTACGTTATAGATGTATATAAAGGTCCCACGGAGACGTAGAGGCCAACTCGCCAGGAATGTTGTCAAATATTACCGCCGAGATGTTAGGTTGGGTTAGGTCAGGTTATATTACGTTATTGATGTATATGAAGGTCAAACCGAGACGTAGAGGCCAACTCGCCAGGAATGTTGTCAAATATTATCGCCGAGATGTTAGGTTGGGTTAGGTTAGGTTATATTACGTTATTGATGTGTAAAAAGATCCCACGGAGACGGAGAAGCCAACTCGCCGGGAATGTTGTCAAATATTACCGCCGAGATGTTAGGTTGGGTTAGGTTAGGTTATATTACGTTATTGATGTAAAAAATGTCCCACGGAGACGTAGATGCCAACAAGCCAGGATTGTGGTCAAATATTACCGCCGAGATGATAGACTGGGTTAGCCTAGCTTATACTATGTTATTGTTGTATATAAAGGTCCGACGGAGACGTATAGGCCAACTCGCCAGGAATGTTGTCAAATATTACCGCCGAGATGATAGGTTGGGTTAGGTTAGATTATATCACGTTATAGATGTATATAAAGGTCCCGCGGAGACGTAGATGCCAGCAAGCCAGGAATGTGATCAAATATTACCGCCGAGATGTTAGGTTGGGTTAGGTTAGGTTATATTACGTTATTGATGTATATAAAGGTCCCACGGAGACGTAGAGGCCAACAAGCCAGGAATGTGTTCAAATATTACCGCCGAGATGTTAGGTTGGGTTAGGTTAGGTTATATTACGTTATAGATGTATTTAAAGGTCCCGCGGAGACGTAGGGGCCAACAAGCCAGGAATGTGATCAAATATTACCGCCGAAATGTTAGGTTGGGGTAGGTTAGGTTATATTACGTTACTGATGTATAAAAAGATCCCACGGAGACGTAGAGGCCAACTCGCCAGGTATGTTTTCAAATACTACCGCCGAGATGTTACGTTGGGTTAGGTTAGGTTATATTACGTTATTGATGTGTAAAAAGATCCCACGGAGACGGAGAAGCCAACTCGCCAGGAATGTTGTCAAATATTACCGCCGAGATGTTAGGTTGGGTTAGGTTAGGTTATATTACGTTATTGATGTAAAAAATGTCCCACGGAGACGTAGATGCCAACAAGCCAGGAATGTGGTCAAATATTACCGCCGAGATGATAGACTGGGTTAGCCTAGCTTATACTATGTTATTGTTGTATATAAAGGTCCGACGGAGACGTATAGGCCAACTCGCCAGGAATGTTGTCAATTATTACCGCCGAGATGATAGGTTGGGTTAGGTTAGGTTATATCACGTTATAGATGTATATAAAGGTCCCGCGGAGACGTAGAGGCCAGCAAGCCAGGAATGTGATCAAATATTACCGCCGAGATGTTAGGTTGGGTTAGGTTAGGTTATATTACGTTATGGATGTCTATAAAGGACCCACGGTGACGTAGAGGCCAACTCGCCAGGAATGTTGTCAAATATTATCACCGAGATGTTAGGTTGGGTTAGGTCAGGTTATATTACGTTATTGATGTATATGAAGGTCCCACGGAAACGTAGATGCCAACAAGCCAGGAATGTGGTCAAATATTACCGCCGAGATGATAGGTTGGTTTCGGTTATGTTATATTACGTTACTGATGTAAATGAAGGTCAAACCGAGACGTAGAGGCCAACAAGCCAGGAATGTGATCAAATATTATCACCGAGATGTTAGGTTGGGTTAGGTCAGGTTATATTACGTTATTGATGTATATAAAGGTCCGACGGAGACGTAGATGCCAACAAGCCAGGAATGTGGTCAAATATTACCGCCGAGATGATAGGTTGGGTTAGGTTAGGTTATATCACGTTATAGATGTATATAAAGGTCCCGCGGAGACGTAGAGGCCAGCAAGCCAGGAATGTGATCAAATATTACCGCCGAGATGTTATTTTGGGTTAGGTTAGGTTATATTACGTTATGGATGTCTATAAAGGACCCACGGTGACGTAGAGGCCAACTCGCCAGGAATGTTTTCAAATATTACCGCCGAGATGTTAGGTTGGGTTAGGTTAGGTTATATTACGTTATTGATGTGTATAAAGGTCCCACGGAGACGTAGAGGCCAACTCGCCGGGAATGTTGTCAAATATTACCGCCGAGATGATAGGTTGGGTTCGGTTAGGTTATATTACGTTATTGATGTATATGAAGGTCAAACCGAGACGTAGCGGCCAACTCGCCAGGAATGTTGTCAAATATTACCGCCGAGATGATAGGTTGGGTTAGGTTAGGTTATATTACGTTATTGATGTATATAAAGGTCCCACGGAGACGTAGATGCCAGCAAGCCAGGAATGTGGTCAAATATTACCGCCGAGATGTTATTTTGGGTTAGGATAGGTTATATTACGTTATTGATGTATATAAAGGTCCCACGGAGACGTAGATGCCAACAAGCCAGGAATGTGATCAAATATTACCGCCGAGATGTTATTTTGGGTTAGGTTAGGTTATATTACGTTATGGATGTCTATAAAGGACCCACGGTGACGTAGAGGCCAACTCGCCAGGAATGTTTTCAAATATTACCGCCGAGATGTTAGGTTGGGTTAGGTTAGGTTATATTACGTTATAGATGTATTTAAAGGTCCCGCGGAGACGTAGGGGCCAACAAGCCAGGAATGTGATCAAATATTACCGCCGAGATGTTAAGTTGGGTTAGGTTAGGTTATATTACGTTATTGATGTATATAAATGTACCACGGAGACGTAGAGGCCAACTCGGCATGAATGTTTTCAAATATTACCGCCGAGATGTTAGGTTCGGTTAGGTTAGGTTATATTACTTTATTGATGTATAAAAAGATCCCACGGAGACGTAGAGGCCAACTCGCCAGGTATGTTTTCAAATACTACCGCCGAGATGTTAGGTTGGGTTAGGTTAGGCTATATTACGTTATTGATGTGTAAAAAGATCCCACGGAGACGGAGAAGCCAACTCGCCAGGAATGTTGTCAAATATTACCGCCGAGATATTAGGTTGGGTTAGGTTAGGTTATATAACGTTATGGATGTATATAAAGGTCCCACGGAGACGTAGAGGCCAACTCGCCAGAAATGTTGTCAAATATTACCGCCGAGATATTAAGGTTGGGTTAGGTTAGGTTATATTACGTTATAGATGTATATAAAGGTCCCACGGAGACGTAGAGGCCAACAAGCCAGGAATGTGTTCAAATATTACCTCCGAGATGTTAGGTTGGGTTAGGTTAGGTTGTATTACGTTATAGATGTATATAAAGGTCCCACGGAGACGTAGAGGCCAACAAGCCAGGAATGCGTTCAAATATTACCGCCGAGATGTTAGGTTGGGTTAGGTTAGGTTATATTACGTTATTGATGTGTAAAAAGATCCCACGGAGACGGAGAAGCCACCTCGCCAGGAATGTTTTCAAATATTACCGCCGAGATGTTATTTTGGGTTAGGATAGGTCATATTACGTTATAGATGTATTTACAGGTCCCGCGGAGACGTAGAGGCCAACAAGCCAGGAATGTGATCAAATATTACCGCCGAGATGTTAGGTTGGGTTAGGTTAGGTTATATTACGTTATAGATGTATATAAAGGTCCCACAGAGACGTAGAGGCCAACAAGCCAGGAATGTGTTCAAATATTACCGCCGAGATGTTAAGTTGGGATAGGTTAGGTTATATTACGTTATAGATGTATATAACTATCCCACGGAGACGTAGAGGCCAACTCGGCATGAATTTTTTCAAATATTACTGCCGAGATGTTAGGTTGGGTTAGGTTAGGTTATATTACGTTATTGATGTATATAAAGGTCCCGCGGAGACGTAGAGGGCAACTCGCCAGGAATGTTGTCAAACATTAGCGCCGAGATGATAGGTTGGGTTAGGTCAGGTTATATTACGTTATTGATGTATATGAAGGTCAAACCGAGACGTAGAGGCCAACTCGCCAGGAATGTTGTCAAATATTATCGCCGAGATGTTAGGTTGGGTTAGGTTAGGTTATATTACGTTATAGATGTATTTAAAGGTCCCGCGGAGACGTAGAGGCCAACAAGCCAGGAATGTGATCAAATATTACCGCCGAGATGTTAGGTTGGGTTAGGTTAGGTTATATTACGTTACTGATGTATAAAAAGATCCCACGGAGACGTAGAGGCCAACTCGCCAGGTATGTTTTCAAATACTACCGCCGAGATATTAGGTTGGGTTAGGTTAGGTTATATTACGTTATTGATGTGTAAAAAGATCCCACGGAGACGGAGAAGCCAACTCGCCAGGAATGTGGTCAAATATTACCGCCGAGATGTTAGGTTGGGTTAGGTTAGGTTATATTACGTTATTGATGTGTAAAAAGATCCCACGGAGACGGAGAAGCCACCTCGCCAGGAATGTTGTCAAACATTACCGCCGAGATGTTAGGTTGGGTTAGGTTAGGTTATATTACGTTATTGATGTATATAAAGGTCCCACGGAGACGTAGAGGCCAACAAGCCAGGAATGTGTTCAAATATTACCGCCGAGATGTTAGGTTGGGTTAGGTTAGGTTATATTACGTTATAGATGTATTTAAAGGTCCCGCGGAGACGTAGGGGCCAACAAGCCAGGAATGTTGTCAAATATTACCGCCGAGATATTAAGGTTGGGTTAGGTTAGGTTATATTACGTTATAGATGTATATAAAGGTCCCACGGAGACGTAGAGGCCAACTCGCCAGGAATGTTGTCAAATATTACCGCCGAGATGTTAAGTTGGGTTAGGTTAGGTTATATTACGTTATAGATGTATATAAAGGTCCCACGGAGACGTAGAGGCCAACAAGCCAGGAATGTGTTCAAATATTACCGCCGAGATGTTAGGTTGGGTTAGGTTAGATTATATAACGTTATAGATGTATATAAAGGTCCCGCGGAGACGTAGAGGCCAACAAGGCAGGAATGTGTTCAAATATTACCGCCGAGATGTTAGGTTGGGTTAGGTTAGGTTATATTACGTTACTGATGTATAAAAAGATCCCACGGAGACGTAGAGGCCAACTCGCCAGGTATGTTTTCAAATACTACCGCCGAGATGTTAGGTTGGGTTAGGTTAGGTTATATTACGTTATTGATGTGTAAAAAGATCCCACGGAGACGGAGAAGCCAACTCGCCAGGAATGTGGTCAAATATTACCGCCGAGATGTTAGGTTGGGTTAGGTTAGGTTATATTACGTTATTGATGTGTAAAAAGATCCCACGGAGACGGAGAAGCCACCTCGCCAGGAATGTTGTCAAATATTACCGCCGAGATGTTAGGTTGGGTTAGGTTAGGTTATATTACGTTATTGATGTATATAAAGGTCCCACGGAGACGTAGAGGCCAACAAGCCAGGAATGTGTTCAAATATTACCGCCGAGATGTTAGGTTGGGTTAGGTTAGGTTATATTACGTTATAGATGTATTTAAAGGTCCCGCGGAGACGTAGGGGCCAACAAGCCAGGAATGTTGTCAAATATTACCGCCGAGATATTAAGGTTGGGTTAGGTTAGGTTATATTACGTTATAGATGTATATAAAGGTCCCACGGAGACGTAGAGGCCAACTCGCCAGGAATGTTGTCAAATATTACCGCCGAGATGTTAGGTTGGGTTAGGTCAGGTTATATTACGTTATTGATGTATATGAAGGTCAAACCGAGACGTAGAGGCCAACTCGCCAGGAATGTTGTCAAATATTATCGCCGAGATGTTAGGTTGGGTTAGGTTAGGTTATATTACGTTATTGATGTGTAAAAAGATCCCACGGAGACGGAGAAGCCAACTCGCCGGGAATGTTGTCAAATATTACCGCCGAGATGTTAGGTTGGGTTAGGTTAGGTTATATTACGTTATTGATGTAAAAAATGTCCCACGGAGACGTAGATGCCAACAAGCCAGGATTGTGGTCAAATATTACCGCCGAGATGATAGACTGGGTTAGCCTAGCTTATACTATGTTATTGTTGTATATAAAGGTCCGACGGAGACGTATAGGCCAACTCGCCAGGAATGTTGTCAAATATTACCGCCGAGATGATAGGTTGGGTTAGGTTAGATTATATCACGTTATAGATGTATATAAAGGTCCCGCGGAGACGTAGATGCCAGCAAGCCAGGAATGTGATCAAATATTACCGCCGAGATGTTAGGTTGGGTTAGGTTAGGTTATATTACGTTATTGATGTATATAAAGGTCCCACGGAGACGTAGAGGCCAACAAGCCAGGAATGTGTTCAAATATTACCGCCGAGATGTTAGGTTGGGTTAGGTTAGGTTATATTACGTTATAGATGTATTTAAAGGTCCCGCGGAGACGTAGGGGCCAACAAGCCAGGAATGTGATCAAATATTACCGCCGAAATGTTAGGTTGGGGTAGGTTAGGTTATATTACGTTACTGATGTATAAAAAGATCCCACGGAGACGTAGAGGCCAACTCGCCAGGTATGTTTTCAAATACTACCGCCGAGATGTTACGTTGGGTTAGGTTAGGTTATATTACGTTATTGATGTGTAAAAAGATCCCACGGAGACGGAGAAGCCAACTCGCCAGGAATGTTGTCAAATATTACCGCCGAGATGTTAGGTTGGGTTAGGTTAGGTTATATTACGTTATTGATGTAAAAAATGTCCCACGGAGACGTAGATGCCAACAAGCCAGGAATGTGGTCAAATATTACCGCCGAGATGATAGACTGGGTTAGCCTAGCTTATACTATGTTATTGTTGTATATAAAGGTCCGACGGAGACGTATAGGCCAACTCGCCAGGAATGTTGTCAATTATTACCGCCGAGATGATAGGTTGGGTTAGGTTAGGTTATATCACGTTATAGATGTATATAAAGGTCCCGCGGAGACGTAGAGGCCAGCAAGCCAGGAATGTGATCAAATATTACCGCCGAGATGTTAGGTTGGGTTAGGTTAGGTTATATTACGTTATGGATGTCTATAAAGGACCCACGGTGACGTAGAGGCCAACTCGCCAGGAATGTTGTCAAATATTATCACCGAGATGTTAGGTTGGGTTAGGTCAGGTTATATTACGTTATTGATGTATATGAAGGTCCCACGGAAACGTAGATGCCAACAAGCCAGGAATGTGGTCAAATATTACCGCCGAGATGATAGGTTGGTTTCGGTTATGTTATATTACGTTACTGATGTAAATGAAGGTCAAACCGAGACGTAGAGGCCAACAAGCCAGGAATGTGATCAAATATTATCACCGAGATGTTAGGTTGGGTTAGGTCAGGTTATATTACGTTATTGATGTATATAAAGGTCCGACGGAGACGTAGATGCCAACAAGCCAGGAATGTGGTCAAATATTACCGCCGAGATGATAGGTTGGGTTAGGTTAGGTTATATCACGTTATAGATGTATATAAAGGTCCCGCGGAGACGTAGAGGCCAGCAAGCCAGGAATGTGATCAAATATTACCGCCGAGATGTTATTTTGGGTTAGGTTAGGTTATATTACGTTATGGATGTCTATAAAGGACCCACGGTGACGTAGAGGCCAACTCGCCAGGAATGTTTTCAAATATTACCGCCGAGATGTTAGGTTGGGTTAGGTTAGGTTATATTACGTTATTGATGTGTATAAAGGTCCCACGGAGACGTAGAGGCCAACTCGCCGGGAATGTTGTCAAATATTACCGCCGAGATGATAGGTTGGGTTCGGTTAGGTTATATTACGTTATTGATGTATATGAAGGTCAAACCGAGACGTAGCGGCCAACTCGCCAGGAATGTTGTCAAATATTACCGCCGAGATGATAGGTTGGGTTAGGTTAGGTTATATTACGTTATTGATGTATATAAAGGTCCCACGGAGACGTAGATGCCAGCAAGCCAGGAATGTGGTCAAATATTACCGCCGAGATGTTATTTTGGGTTAGGATAGGTTATATTACGTTATTGATGTATATAAAGGTCCCACGGAGACGTAGATGCCAACAAGCCAGGAATGTGATCAAATATTACCGCCGAGATGTTATTTTGGGTTAGGTTAGGTTATATTACGTTATGGATGTCTATAAAGGACTCACGGTGACGTAGAGGCCAACTCGCCAGGAATGTTTTCAAATATTACCGCCGAGATGTTAGGTTGGGTTAGGTTAGGTTATATTACGTTATAGATGTATTTAAAGGTCCCGCGGAGACGTAGGGGCCAACAAGCCAGGAATGTGATCAAATATTACCGCCGAGATGTTAAGTTGGGTTAGGTTAGGTTATATTACGTTATTGATGTATATAAATGTACCACGGAGACGTAGAGGCCAACTCGGCATGAATGTTTTCAAATATTACCGCCGAGATGTTAGGTTCGGTTAGGTTAGGTTATATTACTTTATTGATGTATAAAAAGATCCCACGGAGACGTAGAGGCCAACTCGCCAGGTATGTTTTCAAATACTACCGCCGAGATGTTAGGTTGGGTTAGGTTAGGCTATATTACGTTATTGATGTGTAAAAAGATCCCACGGAGACGGAGAAGCCAACTCGCCAGGAATGTTGTCAAATATTACCGCCGAGATATTAGGTTGGGTTAGGTTAGGTTATATAACGTTATGGATGTATATAAAGGTCCCACGGAGACGTAGAGGCCAACTCGCCAGAAATGTTGTCAAATATTACCGCCGAGATATTAAGGTTGGGTTAGGTTAGGTTATATTACGTTATAGATGTATATAAAGGTCCCACGGAGACGTAGAGGCCAACAAGCCAGGAATGTGTTCAAATATTACCTCCGAGATGTTAGGTTGGGTTAGGTTAGGTTGTATTACGTTATAGATGTATATAAAGGTCCCACGGAGACGTAGAGGCCAACAAGCCAGGAATGCGTTCAAATATTACCGCCGAGATGTTAGGTTGGGTTAGGTTAGGTTATATTACGTTATTGATGTGTAAAAAGATCCCACGGAGACGGAGAAGCCACCTCGCCAGGAATGTTTTCAAATATTACCGCCGAGATGTTATTTTGGGTTAGGATAGGTCATATTACGTTATAGATGTATTTACAGGTCCCGCGGAGACGTAGAGGCCAACAAGCCAGGAATGTGATCAAATATTACCGCCGAGATGTTAGGTTGGGTTAGGTTAGGTTATATTACGTTATAGATGTATATAAAGGTCCCACAGAGACGTAGAGGCCAACAAGCCAGGAATGTGTTCAAATATTACCGCCGAGATGTTAAGTTGGGATAGGTTAGGTTATATTACGTTATAGATGTATATAACTATCCCACGGAGACGTAGAGGCCAACTCGGCATGAATTTTTTCAAATATTACTGCCGAGATGTTAGGTTGGGTTAGGTTAGGTTATATTACGTTATTGATGTATATAAAGGTCCCGCGGAGACGTAGAGGGCAACTCGCCAGGAATGTTGTCAAACATTAGCGCCGAGATGATAGGTTGGGTTAGGTCAGGTTATATTACGTTATTGATGTATATGAAGGTCAAACCGAGACGTAGAGGCCAACTCGCCAGGAATGTTGTCAAATATTATCGCCGAGATGTTAGGTTGGGTTAGGTTAGGTTATATTACGTTATAGATGTATTTAAAGGTCCCGCGGAGACGTAGAGGCCAACAAGCCAGGAATGTGATCAAATATTACCGCCGAGATGTTAGGTTGGGTTAGGTTAGGTTATATTACGTTACTGATGTATAAAAAGATCCCACGGAGACGTAGAGGCCAACTCGCCAGGTATGTTTTCAAATACTACCGCCGAGATATTAGGTTGGGTTAGGTTAGGTTATATTACGTTATTGATGTGTAAAAAGATCCCACGGAGACGGAGAAGCCAACTCGCCAGGAATGTGGTCAAATATTACCGCCGAGATGTTAGGTTGGGTTAGGTTAGGTTATATTACGTTATTGATGTGTAAAAAGATCCCACGGAGACGGAGAAGCCACCTCGCCAGGAATGTTGTCAAACATTACCGCCGAGATGTTAGGTTGGGTTAGGTTAGGTTATATTACGTTATTGATGTATATAAAGGTCCCACGGAGACGTAGAGGCCAACAAGCCAGGAATGTGTTCAAATATTACCGCCGAGATGTTAGGTTGGGTTAGGTTAGGTTATATTACGTTATAGATGTATTTAAAGGTCCCGCGGAGACGTAGGGGCCAACAAGCCAGGAATGTTGTCAAATATTACCGCCGAGATATTAAGGTTGGGTTAGGTTAGGTTATATTACGTTATAGATGTATATAAAGGTCCCACGGAGACGTAGAGGCCAACTCGCCAGGAATGTTGTCAAATATTACCGCCGAGATGTTAAGTTGGGTTAGGTTAGGTTATATTACGTTATAGATGTATATAAAGGTCCCACGGAGACGTAGAGGCCAACAAGCCAGGAATGTGTTCAAATATTACCGCCGAGATGTTAGGTTGGGTTAGGTTAGATTATATAACGTTATAGATGTATATAAAGGTCCCGCGGAGACGTAGAGGCCAACAAGGCAGGAATGTGTTCAAATATTACCGCCGAGATGTTAGGTTGGGTTAGGTTAGGTTATATTACGTTACTGATGTATAAAAAGATCCCACGGAGACGTAGAGGCCAACTCGCCAGGTATGTTTTCAAATACTACCGCCGAGATGTTAGGTTGGGTTAGGTTAGGTTATATTACGTTATTGATGTGTAAAAAGATCCCACGGAGACGGAGAAGCCAACTCGCCAGGAATGTGGTCAAATATTACCGCCGAGATGTTAGGTTGGGTTAGGTTAGGTTATATTACGTTATTGATGTGTAAAAAGATCCCACGGAGACGGAGAAGCCACCTCGCCAGGAATGTTGTCAAATATTACCGCCGAGATGTTAGGTTGGGTTAGGTTAGGTTATATTACGTTATTGATGTATATAAAGGTCCCACGGAGACGTAGAGGCCAACAAGCCAGGAATGTGTTCAAATATTACCGCCGAGATGTTAGGTTGGGTTAGGTTAGGTTATATTACGTTATTGATGTATATAAAGGTCCCGCGGAGACGTAGAGGGCAACTCGCCAGGAATGTTGTCAAACATTAGCGCCGAGATGATAGGTTGGGTTAGGTCAGGTTATATTACGTTATTGATGTATATGAAGGTCAAACCGAGACGTAGAGGCCAACTCGCCAGGAATGTTGTCAAATATTATCGCCGAGATGTTAGGTTGGGTTAGGTTAGGTTATATTACGTTATAGATGTATTTAAAGGTCCCGCGGAGACGTAGAGGCCAACAAGCCAGGAATGTGATCAAATATTACCGCCGAGATGTTAGGTTGGGTTAGGTTAGGTTATATTACGTTACTGATGTATAAAAAGATCCCACGGAGACGTAGAGGCCAACTCGCCAGGTATGTTTTCAAATACTACCGCCGAGATGTTAGGTTGGGTTAGGTTAGGTTATATTACGTTATTGATGTGTAAAAAGATCCCACGGAGACGGAGAAGCCACCTCGCCAGGAATGTTGTCAAATATTACCGCCGAGATGTTAGGTTGGGTTAGGTTAGGTTATATTACGTTATTGATGTATATAAAGGTCCCACGGAGACGTAGAGGCCAACAAGCCAGGAATGTGTTCAAATATTACCGCCGAGATGTTAGGTTGGGTTAGGTTAGGTTATATTACGTTATAGATGTATTTAAAGGTCCCGCGGAGACGTAGGGGCCAACAAGCCAGGAATGTTGTCAAATATTACCGCCGAGATATTAAGGTTGGGTTAGGTTAGGTTATATTACGTTATAGATGTATATAAAGGTCCCACGGAGACGTAGAGGCCAACTCGCCAGGAATGTTGTCAAATATTACCGCCGAGATGTTAGGTTGGGTTAGGTCAGGTTATATTACGTTATTGATGTATATGAAGGTCAAACCGAGACGTAGAGGCCAACTCGCCAGGAATGTTGTCAAATATTATCGCCGAGATGTTAGGTTGGGTTAGGTTAGGTTATATTACGTTATTGATGTATATAAAGGTCCCACGGAGACGTAGAGGCCAACAAGCCAGGAATGTGTTCAAATATTACCGCCGAGATGTTAGGTTGGGTTAGGTTAGGTTATATTACGTTATAGATGTATTTAAAGGTCCCGCGGAGACGTAGGGGCCAACAAGCCAGGAATGTTGTCAAATATTACCGCCGAGATATTAAGGTTGGGTTAGGTTAGGTTATATTACGTTATAGATGTATATAAAGGGCCCACGGAGACGTAGAGGCCAACTCGCCAGGAATGTTGTCAAATATTACCGCCGAGATGTTAGGTTGGGTTAGGTTAGGTTATATTACGTTATAGATGTATATAAAGGTCCCACGGAGACGTAGAGGCCAACAAGCCAGGAATGTGTTCAAATATTACCGCCGAGATGTTAGGTTGGGTTAGGTTAGATTATATAACGTTATAGATGTATATAAAGGTCCCGCGGAGACGTAGAGGCCAACAAGGCAGGAATGTGTTCAAATATTACCGCCGAGATGTTAGGTTGGGTTAGGTTAGGTTATATTACGTTATTGATGTGTAAAAAGATCCCACGGAGACGGAGAAGCCAACTCGCCAGGAATGTGGTCAAATATTACCGCCGAGATGTTAGGTTGGGTTAGGTTAGGTTATATTACGTTATTGATGTGTAAAAAGATCCCACGGAGACGGAGAAGCCACCTCGCCAGGAATGTTGTCAAACATTACCGCCGAGATGTTAGGTTGGGTTAGGTTAGGTTATATTACGTTATTGATGTATATAAAGGTCCCACGGAGACGTAGAGGCCAACAAGCCAGGAATGTGTTCAAATATTACCGCCGAGATGTTAGGTTGGGTTAGGTTAGGTTATATTACGTTATAGATGTATTTAAAGGTCCCGCGGAGACGTAGGGGCCAACAAGCCAGGAATGTTGTCAAATATTACCGCCGAGATATTAAGGTTGGGTTAGGTTAGGTTATATTACGTTATGGATGTCTATAAAGGACCCACGGTGACGTAGAGGCCAACTCGCCAGGAATGTTGTCAAATATTATCACCGAGATGTTAGGTTGGGTTAGGTCAGGTTATATTACGTTATTGATGTATATGAAGGTCCCACGGAAACGTAGATGCCAACAAGCCAGGAATGTGGTCAAATATTACCGCCGAGATGATAGGTTGGTTTCGGTTATGTTATATTACGTTACTGATGTAAATGAAGGTCAAACCGAGACGTAGAGGCCAACAAGCCAGGAATGTGATCAAATATTATCACCGAGATGTTAGGTTGGGTTAGGTCAGGTTATATTACGTTATTGATGTATATAAAGGTCCGACGGAGACGTAGATGCCAACAAGCCAGGAATGTGGTCAAATATTACCGCCGAGATGATAGGTTGGGTTAGGTTAGGTTATATCACGTTATAGATGTATATAAAGGTCCCGCGGAGACGTAGAGGCCAGCAAGCCAGGAATGTGATCAAATATTACCGCCGAGATGTTATTTTGGGTTAGGTTAGGTTATATTACGTTATGGATGTCTATAAAGGACCCACGGTGACGTAGAGGCCAACTCGCCAGGAATGTTTTCAAATATTACCGCCGAGATGTTAGGTTGGGTTAGGTTAGGTTATATTACGTTATTGATGTGTATAAAGGTCCCACGGAGACGTAGAGGCCAACTCGCCGGGAATGTTGTCAAATATTACCGCCGAGATGATAGGTTGGGTTCGGTTAGGTTATATTACGTTATTGATGTATATGAAGGTCAAACCGAGACGTAGCGGCCAACTCGCCAGGAATGTTGTCAAATATTACCGCCGAGATGATAGGTTGGGTTAGGTTAGGTTATATTACGTTATTGATGTATATAAAGGTCCCACGGAGACGTAGATGCCAGCAAGCCAGGAATGTGGTCAAATATTACCGCCGAGATGTTATTTTGGGTTAGGATAGGTTATATTACGTTATTGATGTATATAAAGGTCCCACGGAGACGTAGATGCCAACAAGCCAGGAATGTGATCAAATATTACCGCCGAGATGTTATTTTGGGTTAGGTTAGGTTATATTACGTTATGGATGTCTATAAAGGACTCACGGTGACGTAGAGGCCAACTCGCCAGGAATGTTTTCAAATATTACCGCCGAGATGTTAGGTTGGGTTAGGTTAGGTTATATTACGTTATAGATGTATTTAAAGGTCCCGCGGAGACGTAGGGGCCAACAAGCCAGGAATGTGATCAAATATTACCGCCGAGATGTTAAGTTGGGTTAGGTTAGGTTATATTACGTTATTGATGTATATAAATGTACCACGGAGACGTAGAGGCCAACTCGGCATGAATGTTTTCAAATATTACCGCCGAGATGTTAGGTTCGGTTAGGTTAGGTTATATTACTTTATTGATGTATAAAAAGATCCCACGGAGACGTAGAGGCCAACTCGCCAGGTATGTTTTCAAATACTACCGCCGAGATGTTAGGTTGGGTTAGGTTAGGTTATATTACGTTATTGATGTGTAAAAAGATCCCACGGAGACGGAGAAGCCACCTCGCCAGGAATGTTTTCAAATATTACCGCCGAGATGTTATTTTGGGTTAGGATAGGTCATATTACGTTATAGATGTATTTACAGGTCCCGCGGAGACGTAGAGGCCAACAAGCCAGGAATGTGATCAAATATTACCGCCGAGATGTTAGGTTGGGTTAGGTTAGGTTATATTACGTTATAGATGTATATAAAGGTCCCACAGAGACGTAGAGGCCAACAAGCCAGGAATGTGTTCAAATATTACCGCCGAGATGTTAAGTTGGGATAGGTTAGGTTATATTACGTTATAGATGTATATAACTATCCCACGGAGACGTAGAGGCCAACTCGGCATGAATTTTTTCAAATATTACTGCCGAGATGTTAGGTTGGGTTAGGTTAGGTTATATTACGTTATTGATGTATATAAAGGTCCCGCGGAGACGTAGAGGGCAACTCGCCAGGAATGTTGTCAAACATTAGCGCCGAGATGATAGGTTGGGTTAGGTCAGGTTATATTACGTTATTGATGTATATGAAGGTCAAACCGAGACGTAGAGGCCAACTCGCCAGGAATGTTGTCAAATATTATCGCCGAGATGTTAGGTTGGGTTAGGTTAGGTTATATTACGTTATAGATGTATTTAAAGGTCCCGCGGAGACGTAGAGGCCAACAAGCCAGGAATGTGATCAAATATTACCGCCGAGATGTTAGGTTGGGTTAGGTTAGGTTATATTACGTTACTGATGTATAAAAAGATCCCACGGAGACGTAGAGGCCAACTCGCCAGGTATGTTTTCAAATACTACCGCCGAGATATTAGGTTGGGTTAGGTTAGGTTATATTACGTTATTGATGTGTAAAAAGATCCCACGGAGACGGAGAAGCCAACTCGCCAGGAATGTGGTCAAATATTACCGCCGAGATGTTAGGTTGGGTTAGGTTAGGTTATATTACGTTATTGATGTGTAAAAAGATCCCACGGAGACGGAGAAGCCACCTCGCCAGGAATGTTGTCAAACATTACCGCCGAGATGTTAGGTTGGGTTAGGTTAGGTTATATTACGTTATTGATGTATATAAAGGTCCCACGGAGACGTAGAGGCCAACAAGCCAGGAATGTGTTCAAATATTACCGCCGAGATGTTAGGTTGGGTTAGGTTAGGTTATATTACGTTATAGATGTATTTAAAGGTCCCGCGGAGACGTAGGGGCCAACAAGCCAGGAATGTTGTCAAATATTACCGCCGAGATATTAAGGTTGGGTTAGGTTAGGTTATATTACGTTATAGATGTATATAAAGGTCCCACGGAGACGTAGAGGCCAACTCGCCAGGAATGTTGTCAAATATTACCGCCGAGATGTTAAGTTGGGTTAGGTTAGGTTATATTACGTTATAGATGTATATAAAGGTCCCACGGAGACGTAGAGGCCAACAAGCCAGGAATGTGTTCAAATATTACCGCCGAGATGTTAGGTTGGGTTAGGTTAGATTATATAACGTTATAGATGTATATAAAGGTCCCGCGGAGACGTAGAGGCCAACAAGGCAGGAATGTGTTCAAATATTACCGCCGAGATGTTAGGTTGGGTTAGGTTAGGTTATATTACGTTACTGATGTATAAAAAGATCCCACGGAGACGTAGAGGCCAACTCGCCAGGTATGTTTTCAAATACTACCGCCGAGATGTTAGGTTGGGTTAGGTTAGGTTATATTACGTTATTGATGTGTAAAAAGATCCCACGGAGACGGAGAAGCCAACTCGCCAGGAATGTGGTCAAATATTACCGCCGAGATGTTAGGTTGGGTTAGGTTAGGTTATATTACGTTATTGATGTGTAAAAAGATCCCACGGAGACGGAGAAGCCACCTCGCCAGGAATGTTGTCAAATATTACCGCCGAGATGTTAGGTTGGGTTAGGTTAGGTTATATTACGTTATTGATGTATATAAAGGTCCCACGGAGACGTAGAGGCCAACAAGCCAGGAATGTGTTCAAATATTACCGCCGAGATGTTAGGTTGGGTTAGGTTAGGTTATATTACGTTATTGATGTATATAAAGGTCCCGCGGAGACGTAGAGGGCAACTCGCCAGGAATGTTGTCAAACATTAGCGCCGAGATGATAGGTTGGGTTAGGTCAGGTTATATTACGTTATTGATGTATATGAAGGTCAAACCGAGACGTAGAGGCCAACTCGCCAGGAATGTTGTCAAATATTATCGCCGAGATGTTAGGTTGGGTTAGGTTAGGTTATATTACGTTATAGATGTATTTAAAGGTCCCGCGGAGACGTAGAGGCCAACAAGCCAGGAATGTGATCAAATATTACCGCCGAGATGTTAGGTTGGGTTAGGTTAGGTTATATTACGTTACTGATGTATAAAAAGATCCCACGGAGACGTAGAGGCCAACTCGCCAGGTATGTTTTCAAATACTACCGCCGAGATGTTAGGTTGGGTTAGGTTAGGTTATATTACGTTATTGATGTGTAAAAAGATCCCACGGAGACGGAGAAGCCACCTCGCCAGGAATGTTGTCAAATATTACCGCCGAGATGTTAGGTTGGGTTAGGTTAGGTTATATTACGTTATTGATGTATATAAAGGTCCCACGGAGACGTAGAGGCCAACAAGCCAGGAATGTGTTCAAATATTACCGCCGAGATGTTAGGTTGGGTTAGGTTAGGTTATATTACGTTATAGATGTATTTAAAGGTCCCGCGGAGACGTAGGGGCCAACAAGCCAGGAATGTTGTCAAATATTACCGCCGAGATATTAAGGTTGGGTTAGGTTAGGTTATATTACGTTATAGATGTATATAAAGGTCCCACGGAGACGTAGAGGCCAACTCGCCAGGAATGTTGTCAAATATTACCGCCGAGATGTTAGGTTGGGTTAGGTCAGGTTATATTACGTTATTGATGTATATGAAGGTCAAACCGAGACGTAGAGGCCAACTCGCCAGGAATGTTGTCAAATATTATCGCCGAGATGTTAGGTTGGGTTAGGTTAGGTTATATTACGTTATTGATGTATATAAAGGTCCCACGGAGACGTAGAGGCCAACAAGCCAGGAATGTGTTCAAATATTACCGCCGAGATGTTAGGTTGGGTTAGGTTAGGTTATATTACGTTATAGATGTATTTAAAGGTCCCGCGGAGACGTAGGGGCCAACAAGCCAGGAATGTTGTCAAATATTACCGCCGAGATATTAAGGTTGGGTTAGGTTAGGTTATATTACGTTATAGATGTATATAAAGGGCCCACGGAGACGTAGAGGCCAACTCGCCAGGAATGTTGTCAAATATTACCGCCGAGATGTTAGGTTGGGTTAGGTTAGGTTATATTACGTTATAGATGTATATAAAGGTCCCACGGAGACGTAGAGGCCAACAAGCCAGGAATGTGTTCAAATATTACCGCCGAGATGTTAGGTTGGGTTAGGTTAGATTATATAACGTTATAGATGTATATAAAGGTCCCGCGGAGACGTAGAGGCCAACAAGGCAGGAATGTGTTCAAATATTACCGCCGAGATGTTAGGTTGGGTTAGGTTAGGTTATATTACGTTATTGATGTGTAAAAAGATCCCACGGAGACGGAGAAGCCAACTCGCCAGGAATGTGGTCAAATATTACCGCCGAGATGTTAGGTTGGGTTAGGTTAGGTTATATTACGTTATTGATGTGTAAAAAGATCCCACGGAGACGGAGAAGCCACCTCGCCAGGAATGTTGTCAAACATTACCGCCGAGATGTTAGGTTGGGTTAGGTTAGGTTATATTACGTTATTGATGTATATAAAGGTCCCACGGAGACGTAGAGGCCAACAAGCCAGGAATGTGTTCAAATATTACCGCCGAGATGTTAGGTTGGGTTAGGTTAGGTTATATTACGTTATAGATGTATTTAAAGGTCCCGCGGAGACGTAGGGGCCAACAAGCCAGGAATGTTGTCAAATATTACCGCCGAGATATTAAGGTTGGGTTAGGTTAGGTTATATTACGTTATAGATGTATATAAAGGTCCCACGGAGACGTAGAGGCCAACTCGCCAGGAATGTTGTCAAATATTACCGCCGAGATGTTAAGTTGGGTTAGGTTAGGTTATATTACGTTATAGATGTATATAAAGGTCCCACGGAGACGTAGAGGCCAACAAGCCAGGAATGTGTTCAAATATTACCGCCGAGATGTTAGGTTGGGTTAGGTTAGATTATATAACGTTATAGATGTATATAAAGGTCCCGCGGAGACGTAGAGGCCAACAAGGCAGGAATGTGTTCAAATATTACCGCCGAGATGTTAGGTTGGGTTAGGTTAGGTTATATTACGTTACTGATGTATAAAAAGATCCCACGGAGACGTAGAGGCCAACTCGCCAGGTATGTTTTCAAATACTACCGCCGAGATGTTAGGTTGGGTTAGGTTAGGTTATATTACGTTATTGATGTGTAAAAAGATCCCACGGAGACGGAGAAGCCAACTCGCCAGGAATGTGGTCAAATATTACCGCCGAGATGTTAGGTTGGGTTAGGTTAGGTTATATTACGTTATTGATGTGTAAAAAGATCCCACGGAGACGGAGAAGCCACCTCGCCAGGAATGTTGTCAAATATTACCGCCGAGATGTTAGGTTGGGTTAGGTTAGGTTATATTACGTTATTGATGTATATAAAGGTCCCACGGAGACGTAGAGGCCAACAAGCCAGGAATGTGTTCAAATATTACCGCCGAGATGTTAGGTTGGGTTAGGTTAGGTTATATTACGTTATTGATGTATATAAAGGTCCCGCGGAGACGTAGAGGGCAACTCGCCAGGAATGTTGTCAAACATTAGCGCCGAGATGATAGGTTGGGTTAGGTCAGGTTATATTACGTTATTGATGTATATGAAGGTCAAACCGAGACGTAGAGGCCAACTCGCCAGGAATGTTGTCAAATATTATCGCCGAGATGTTAGGTTGGGTTAGGTTAGGTTATATTACGTTATAGATGTATTTAAAGGTCCCGCGGAGACGTAGAGGCCAACAAGCCAGGAATGTGATCAAATATTACCGCCGAGATGTTAGGTTGGGTTAGGTTAGGTTATATTACGTTACTGATGTATAAAAAGATCCCACGGAGACGTAGAGGCCAACTCGCCAGGTATGTTTTCAAATACTACCGCCGAGATGTTAGGTTGGGTTAGGTTAGGTTATATTACGTTATTGATGTGTAAAAAGATCCCACGGAGACGGAGAAGCCACCTCGCCAGGAATGTTGTCAAATATTACCGCCGAGATGTTAGGTTGGGTTAGGTTAGGTTATATTACGTTATTGATGTATATAAAGGTCCCACGGAGACGTAGAGGCCAACAAGCCAGGAATGTGTTCAAATATTACCGCCGAGATGTTAGGTTGGGTTAGGTTAGGTTATATTACGTTATAGATGTATTTAAAGGTCCCGCGGAGACGTAGGGGCCAACAAGCCAGGAATGTTGTCAAATATTACCGCCGAGATATTAAGGTTGGGTTAGGTTAGGTTATATTACGTTATAGATGTATATAAAGGTCCCACGGAGACGTAGAGGCCAACTCGCCAGGAATGTTGTCAAATATTACCGCCGAGATGTTAGGTTGGGTTAGGTCAGGTTATATTACGTTATTGATGTATATGAAGGTCAAACCGAGACGTAGAGGCCAACTCGCCAGGAATGTTGTCAAATATTATCGCCGAGATGTTAGGTTGGGTTAGGTTAGGTTATATTACGTTATTGATGTATATAAAGGTCCCACGGAGACGTAGAGGCCAACAAGCCAGGAATGTGTTCAAATATTACCGCCGAGATGTTAGGTTGGGTTAGGTTAGGTTATATTACGTTATAGATGTATTTAAAGGTCCCGCGGAGACGTAGGGGCCAACAAGCCAGGAATGTTGTCAAATATTACCGCCGAGATATTAAGGTTGGGTTAGGTTAGGTTATATTACGTTATAGATGTATATAAAGGGCCCACGGAGACGTAGAGGCCAACTCGCCAGGAATGTTGTCAAATATTACCGCCGAGATGTTAGGTTGGGTTAGGTTAGGTTATATTACGTTATAGATGTATATAAAGGTCCCACGGAGACGTAGAGGCCAACAAGCCAGGAATGTGTTCAAATATTACCGCCGAGATGTTAGGTTGGGTTAGGTTAGATTATATAACGTTATAGATGTATATAAAGGTCCCGCGGAGACGTAGAGGCCAACAAGGCAGGAATGTGTTCAAATATTACCGCCGAGATGTTAGGTTGGGTTAGGTTAGGTTATATTACGTTATTGATGTGTAAAAAGATCCCACGGAGACGGAGAAGCCACCTCGCCAGGAATGTTTTCAAATATTACCGCCGAGATGTTATTTTGGGTTAGGATAGGTCATATTACGTTATAGATGTATATAACTATCCCACGGAGACGTAGAGGCCAACTCGGCATGAATTTTTTCAAATATTACCGCCGAGATGTTAGGTTGGGTTAGGTTAGGTTATATTACGTTATTGATGTATATAAAGGTCCCGCGGAGACGTAGAGGGCAACTCGCCAGGAATGTTGTCAAACATTAGCGCCGATATGATAGGTTGGGTTAGGTCAGGTTATATTACGTTATTGATGTATATGAAGGTCAAACCGAGACGTAGAGGCCAACTCGCCAGGAATGTTGTCAAATATTATCGCCGAGATGTTAGGTTGGGTTAGGTTAGATTATATAACGTTATAGATGTATATAAAGGTCCCGCGGAGACGTAGAGGCCAACAAGGCAGGAATGTGTTCAAATATTACCGCCGAGATGTTAGGTTGGGTTAGGTTAGGTTATATTACGTTACTGATGTATAAAAAGATCCCACGGAGACGTAGAGGCCAACTCGCCAGGTATGTTTTCAAATACTACCGCCGAGATGTTAGGTTGGGTTAGGTTAGGTTATATTACGTTATTGATGTGTAAAAAGATCCCACGGAGACGGAGAAGCCAACTCGCCAGGAATGTGGTCAAATATTACCGCCGAGATGTTAGGTTGGGTTAGGTTAGGTTATATTACGTTATTGATGTGTAAAAAGATCCCACGGAGACGGAGAAGCCACCTCGCCAGGAATGTTGTCAAATATTACCGCCGAGATGTTAGGTTGGGTTAGGTTAGGTTATATTACGTTATTGATGTATATAAAGGTCCCACGGAGACGTAGAGGCCAACAAGCCAGGAATGTGTTCAAATATTACCGCCGAGATGTTAGGTTGGGTTAGGTTAGGTTATATTACGTTATTGATGTATATAAAGGTCCCGCGGAGACGTAGAGGGCAACTCGCCAGGAATGTTGTCAAACATTAGCGCCGAGATGATAGGTTGGGTTAGGTCAGGTTATATTACGTTATTGATGTATATGAAGGTCAAACCGAGACGTAGAGGCCAACTCGCCAGGAATGTTGTCAAATATTATCGCCGAGATGTTAGGTTGGGTTAGGTTAGGTTATATTACGTTATAGATGTATTTAAAGGTCCCGCGGAGACGTAGAGGCCAACAAGCCAGGAATGTGATCAAATATTACCGCCGAGATGTTAGGTTGGGTTAGGTTAGGTTATATTACGTTACTGATGTATAAAAAGATCCCACGGAGACGTAGAGGCCAACTCGCCAGGTATGTTTTCAAATACTACCGCCGAGATGTTAGGTTGGGTTAGGTTAGGTTATATTACGTTATTGATGTGTAAAAAGATCCCACGGAGACGGAGAAGCCAACTCGCCAGGAATGTGGTCAAATATTGTCGCCGAGATGTTAGGTTGGGTTAGGTTAGGTTATATTACGTTATTGATGTGTAAAAAGATCCCACGGAGACGGAGAAGCCACCTCGCCAGGAATGTTGTCAAATATTACCGCCGAGATGTTAGGTTGGGTTAGGTTAGGTTATATTACGTTATTGATGTATATAAAGGTCCCACGGAGACGTAGAGGCCAACAAGCCAGGAATGTGTTCAAATATTACCGCCGAGATGTTAGGTTGGGTTAGGTTAGGTTATATTACGTTATAGATGTATTTAAAGGTCCCGCGGAGACGTAGGGGCCAACAAGCCAGGAATGTTGTCAAATATTACCGCCGAGATATTAAGGTTGGGTTAGGTTAGGTTATATTACGTTATAGATGTATATAAAGGTCCCACGGAGACGTAGAGGCCAACTCGCCAGGAATGTTGTCAAATATTACCGCCGAGATGTTAGGTTGGGTTAGGTTAGGTTATATTACGTTATAGATGTATATAAAGGTCCCACGGAGACGTAGAGGCCAACAAGCCAGGAATGTGTTCAAATATTACCGCCGAGATGTTAGGTTGGGTTAGGTTAGATTATATAACGTTATAGATGTATATAAAGGTCCCGCGGAGACGTAGAGGCCAACAAGGCAGGAATGTGTTCAAATATTACCGCCGAGATGTTAGGTTGGGTTAGGTTAGGTTATATTACGTTATTGATGTGTAAAAAGATCCCACGGAGACGGAGAAGCCACCTCGCCAGGAATGTTTTCAAATATTACCGCCGAGATGTTATTTTGGGTTAGGATAGGTCATATTACGTTATAGATGTATTTACAGGTCCCGCGGAGACGTAGAGGCCAACAAGCCAGGAATGTGATCAAATATTACCGCCGAGATGTTAGGTTGGGTTAGGTTAGGTTATATTACGTTATAGATGTATATAAAGGTCCCACAGAGACGTAGAGGCCAACAAGCCAGGAATGTGTTCAAATATTACCGCCGAGATGTTAAGTTGGGATTGGTTAGGTTATATTACGTTATAGATGTATATAACTATCCCACGGAGACGTAGAGGCCAACTCGGCATGAATTTTTTCAAATATTACCGCCGAGATGTTAGGTTGGGTTAGGTTAGGTTATATTACGTTATTGATGTATATAAAGGTCCCGCGGAGACGTAGAGGGCAACTCGCCAGGAATGTTGTCAAACATTAGCGCCGAGATGATAGGTTGGGTTAGGTCAGGTTATATTACGTTATTGATGTATATGAAGGTCAAACCGAGACGTAGAGGCCAACTCGCCAGGAATGTTGTCAAATATTATCGCCGAGATGTTAGGTTGGGTTAGGTTAGGTTATATTACGTTATAGATGTATTTAAAGGTCCCGCGGAGACGTAGAGGCCAACAAGCCAGGAATGTGTTCAAATATTACCGCCGAGATGTTAGGTTGGGTTAGGTTAGGTTATATTACGTTATAGATGTATTTAAAGGTCCCGCGGAGACGTAGGGGCCAACAAGCCAGGAATGTGATCAAATATTACCGCCGAGATGTTAAGTTGGGTTAGGTTAGGTTATATTACGTTATTGATGTATATAAATGTACCACGGAGACGTAGAGGCCAACTCGCCATGAATGTTTTCAAATATTACCGCCGAGATGTTAGGTTCGGTTAGGTTAGGTTATATTACGTTATTGATGTATATAAAGGTCCCACGGAGACGTAGAGGCCAACTCGCCAGGTATGTTTTCAAATACTACCGCCGAGATGTTAGGTTGGGTTAGGTTAGGTTATATTACGTTATTGATGTGTAAAAAGATCCCACGGAGACGGAGAAGCCAACTCGCCAGGAATGTTGTCAAATATTACCGCCGAGATGTTAGGTTCGGTTAGGTTAGGTTATATTACTTTATTGATGTATAAAAAGATCCCACGGAGACGTAGAGGCCAACTCGCCAGGTATGTTTTCAAATACTACCGCCGAGATGTTAGGTTGGGTTAGGTTAGGCTATATTACGTTATTGATGTGTAAAAAGATCCCACGGAGACGGAGAAGCCAACTCGCCAGGAATGTTGTCAAATATTACCGCCGAGATATTAGGTTGGGTTAGGTTAGGTTATATAACGTTATGGATGTATATAAAGGTCCCACGGAGACGTAGAGGCCAACTCGCCAGAAATGTTGTCAAATATTACCGCCGAGATATTAAGGTTGGGTTAGGTTAGGTTATATTACGTTATAGATGTATATAAAGGTCCCACGGAGACGTAGAGGCCAACAAGCCAGAAATGTGTTCAAATATTACCTCCGAGATGTTAGGTTGGCTTAGGTTAGGTTGTATTACGTTATAGATGTATATAAAGGTCCCACGGAGACGTAGAGGCCAACAAGCCAGGAATGCGTTCAAATATTACCGCCGAGATGTTAGGTTGGGTTAGGTTAGGTTATATTACGTTATTGATGTGTAAAAAGATCCCACGGAGACGGAGAAGCCACCTCGCCAGGAATGTTTTCAAATATTACCGCCGAGATGTTATTTTGGGTTAGGATAGGTCATATTACGTTATAGATGTATTTACAGGTCCCGCGGAGACGTAGAGGCCAACAAGCCAGGAATGTGATCAAATATTACCGCCGAGATGTTAGGTTGGGTTAGGTTAGGTTATATTACGTTATAGATGTATATAAAGGTCCCACAGAGACGTAGAGGCCAACAAGCCAGGAATGTGTTCAAATATTACCGCCGAGATGTTAAGTTGGGATAGGTTAGGTTATATTACGTTATAGATGTATATAACTATCCCACGGAGACGTAGAGGCCAACTCGGCATGAATTTTTTCAAATATTACCGCCGAGATGTTAGGTTGGGTTAGGTTAGGTTATATTACGTTATTGATGTATATAAAGGTCCCGCGGAGACGTAGAGGGCAACTCGCCAGGAATGTTGTCAAACATTAGCGCCGAGATGATAGGTTGGGTTAGGTCAGGTTATATTACGTTATTGATGTATATGAAGGTCAAACCGAGACGTAGAGGCCAACTCGCCAGGAATGTTGTCAAATATTATCGCCGAGATGTTAGGTTGGGTTAGGTTAGGTTATATTACGTTATAGATGTATTTAAAGGTCCCGCGGAGACGTAGAGGCCAACAAACCAGGAATGTGATCAAATATTACCGCCGAGATGTTAGGTTGGGTTAGGTTAGGTTATATTACGTTACTGATGTATAAAAAGATCCCACGGAGACGTAGAGGCCAACTCGCCAGGTATGTTTTCAAATACTACCGCCGAGATGTTAGGTTGGGTTAGGTTAGGTTATATTACGTTATTGATGTGTAAAAAGATCCCACGGAGACGGAGAAGCCAACTCGCCAGGAATGTGGTCAAATATTACCGCCGAGATGTTAGGTTGGGTTAGGTTAGGTTATATTACGTTATTGATGTGTAAAAAGATCCCACGGAGACGGAGAAGCCACCTCGCCAGGAATGTTGTCAAATATTACCGCCGAGATGTTAGGTTGGGTTAGGT